>QRFJ01000067.1:1107902-1419473 GCA_006176705.1 Cocos nucifera | reverse complement strand
CTCGGGAAGGTGAAGAACTTAATACCAGCCTTCGACAGCTTCGACATTCGGCACATCCCGAGGACCGGGAATACAAGGGCCGACCTCCTCTCCAAGTTGGCCACCTCTGCCCCGGCCGAACTACCAAAAGAGGTGTTTCTGGAAACTCTGAAGTGCCCGACCACCGAGGAACCTCAGGCCGTCCTGCGGACGGACTTCGAGCCCAGCTGGATCGATCCGCTGCTCGCCTACCTCGAAGAAGGGGTCCTCCCCCACGACCGGAAAGAAGCTCGGAAGCTCAGGAGTCAAGCCTCCCGCTACGTCTTGTACGATGGCAGGTTATATAAGAGATCGTACTCCCTTCCGTTGCTGAGGTGCCTCCGACCCTCTGAGGCCTGCATCGCGCTACAGGATGTCCACGAAGGACTCTGCGGAAGTCATGCGGGAGCCAGATCCCTATCGCAAAGACTGCTTCGGCAAGGGTACTACTGGCCGACCCTACTTCGCGATTCCACGGAATACGTGAGGAGGTGTGACCGCTGCCAGAAGAACGCCAGCGTGCAAAGGCAGCCGGCGTCCGAACTCACTCCGCTCACTGCACCCTGGCCCTTCGCGCAGTGGGGGATGGACATCCTCGGCCCCTTCCCAACAGCGTCCGGACAACGGAAGTTCCTCCTGATCGCGATCGACTACTTTACCAAGTGGGTCGAGGCGGAACCACTAGCGAAGATCACTGAGGCCAAGGTGCAGGACTTTGTCTGGAAGACGCTGATTTGCCGGTTCGGTCTGCCCCGAGCTCTCATAACCGATAATGGGCGACAGTTCGCTGGAGCCCGGTTTGCCGAGTTCTGCGAAGGGCTAAACGTCTCCCACCACTTCACGTCGGTGGCTCATCCGCAAGCCAATGGGAAAGCCGAGGTGACCAATCGGACCCTGCTGCAAGGCCTCAAGACGAGGCTCGACAAGGCGAAAGGGGCCTGGGTAGACGAACTCTACCACGTTCTCTGGGCATACCGAACAACGCAGAGGGTACCGACCGGCGAGACACCCTTCGCCTTGGCCTTCGGCACCGAGGCGGTCATTCCGATCGAGCTCAAACTCCCGTCTGCTCGAATCGTGGGCTTCAACGAGCAACTCAACTCCCAGGACCTCAGAACCAACCTCGACCTGCTGGAGGAAAGGAGGGAGGCAGCCCGCATCCGAATGGCCGCCTACCAGCAGAAGGTGGCTCGGTATTACAACTCCAGAGTCAAAAGCAGGGCGTTCAGAGTTGGGGACTTAGTGCTCCGACGAGCAGCCGTCTCCCAGCCCCAGAATCAAGGGAAGCTCGTCCCAAATTGGGAAGGTCCGTACGTAGTGGTAGAGGTCATCCGACCTGGTACCTATCGCCTAAAGGAGCTCGGAGGACTAGCGCTTCCCCGACCTTGGAACTCAGAAAACCTAAGAATGTACTACCAGTAGTTTTCTTCAATAAAACCTTGTTGCACGACACTATCATGTCAGGGTCACTGGGAAAAAAGCGAGCGGAAATGCCCCCACAGCCGGCTAGGAACAGGAGGAGAACCTCGTCCTAGCGCGAGCAAAGTCAAGGGCCCCGTCCACCAAGGACGGGATAGGGGGAGAAGACGAGGATGACGGTCCTCATGTGCCCCCACAGCCGGCTAGGAACAGGAGGAGAACCTCGTCCTAGCGTGAGCAAAGTCAAAGGCCCCGTCCACAAAGAACGGGATGGGGGGAGAAGCGAGGACGACGGTCCTCATGTGCCCCCACAGCCGGCTAGGAACAGGAGGAGAACCTCGTCCTAGCACGAGCAAAGTCAAAGGCCCCGTCCACCAAGGACGGGATGGGGGGAGAGACGAGGACGACGGTCCTCATGTGCCCCCACAGCCGGCTAGGAACAGGAGGAGAACCTCGTCCTAGCGTGAGCAAAGTCAAAGGCCCCGTCCACCAAGGACGGGATGGGGGGAGAGACGAGGACGACGGTCCCCGTGTGCCCCCACAGCCCGTCGGGAACAAGAGGAGAACCTCGTCCTGACGCGAGCAAGGTCCAAGGCCGAGCCCCAGAGTCTACGGTAAGCTTCACTGCAGGAGACGAGGTCTCCTTCAGACCTCGGCTTCAACTTCGGTAGCAGCGTCAGCGGGAGGCGAAGTCTCCCCCAAGCGATCATAACCTTAATTGCAAAAGAGGAGGTCTCCCCCGAATCGACTTCGGTTGATGAAGGCAATGTCAACTCCGACCCTGACCACGGGGGGCGACATTGACTCCGGCCTCAACGACGGCTTCATCGACTTTAGCTGAAAATGAGTTCCATTTCACCTCCGAACATCGAATGGAGATGAGGTCTCCCCCGAGCTCCAGCTGCAACAAATGCGGGGCCTGGAAGAAGACTTCGGCAGTCGCCTGTTTTGGTACTCCCTTCCCTCAATTTTTGAACTCGGGAGTGGGGGGGCTACTGTTGGGGATAAATCCCGCTCCTGCCGAAGCCCGGCCCAACGCTCAGCCCAATGTAACCAGTAGCCGCTGAAGAGCTTCAGCGCCAGGCGCCAGGCCGAACCCTTAACACGGCCGAACTGCCTAGAGGCCGAATCAGCGAAGTCCTCTCAGCGGCCGAACTCCTTCGGACCGACTCCAAGCGACCGAGCTTCAGCGAAGTCCTCTCAGCGGCCGAACTCCTTCGGACCGACTCCAAGCGACCGAGCTTCAATGAAGTCCTCTCAGCGGCCGAACTCCTTCGGACCGACTCCAAGCGACCGAGCTTCAATGAAGTCCTCTCAGCGGCCGAACTCCTTCGGACCGACTCCAAGCGACCGAGCTTCAGCGAAGTCCTCTCAGCGGCCGAACTCCTTCGGACCGACTCCAAGCGACCGAGCTTCAGCGAAGTCCTCTCAGCGGCCGAACTCCTTCGGACCGACTCCAAGCGACCGAGCTTCAATGAAGTCCTCTCAGCGGCCGAACTCCTTCGGACCGACTCCAAGCGACCGAGCTTCAATGAAGTCCTCTCAGCGGCCGAACTCCTTCGGACCGACTCCAAGCGACCGAGCTTCAGCGAAGTCCTCTCAGCGGCCGAACTCCTTCGGACCGACTCCAAGCGACCGAGGTTCAATGAAGTCCTCTTAGCGGCCGAACTCCTCAGCGGACGGGCTTTAGTGGAATCCCCAAGCGGTCGTCGCTCAGGAGCCCGAACTCCTCAGCAGTCGTTACTCAGGAGCCCGAACTCCTCAGCAGTCGTCACCTACGAGCCCGAACTCCTCAGCAGTCGTCACTGGGCCGAACTCCTCAGCGGTCGCCCTCATCAAACTTCGGCCGACCGAGCTCCCACCGAACTCTCAAGTGTCCAAGCCTCAGCCTAATAAGTCCAACGGCCGGCCGAACCCCAGACGGCCGGGCCGCGGCTTCTCAGCAGCCGAACTCGTCTGCGGACGGGCCTTAGCTGCATACCTCTCGCCAGACGCCTATGGGAGCCGAACTCCCTCCTATCTTCCTCTTCAGGAGCCCGAACTCCTCCGAAACAGGCACACGACGAAGGACCTTCATCCCTTCATTCGGCGAGCTCTGCAACCATCACCATCAGTCAGTCCGCCGCACCATCAGTCAGTCCGCCGCACCATCAGTCGGTCCACCGCGGGCGATAGCGACCCGCTGTCAGGCGGCGATGGCTGCCACCCTCCATCCGCCGTATGCGGCGCCAGTGAGACTGACTCCGCCGAACCTCGAGCGGCCCGCCAGCACGCGGCTGCAGTTGTCACCATCAAGCTCCACTATATAAAGGATCCTCCCGACACACTAAGGCTAAGCTCTCTGAACTCTCGACTCTCTAAGCTCTCCCCCACATCTCTAAGCTCCGGAACTCATTCCGGGCACTCCATTACTGTTGGTCGGAAACTAACTTGACCGTCGGAGGGTCCTGCCGGAGCCACCACCCCACCGGTTCCGGGCGAGACTTCGTTTTGCAGGTCCCCGGCGATGCCCAGCGGCTTCGATTGCGGCGACCTCCGGCGGCGACGGATTTCTGCACCAACAGTGTGCTTGTGCCTTTTAAGAGTAAAAGTGCTAAATAGACCAATATATCTCGCACCATGTGGCTAATGTACCATTCTAATCATGTCATCTCATTCTTGTGGTTTTATTCATCATGTGCTTGTTTCAGTGATTGATCCATAGAAATGAGACGACATGATTGGCATGGTGCATGATTACATCAGTGTATATAGATAAAGTTTCTTATCTGAATGATGAGAGAGGCTATTGTAGTATAGCTGCTCCTTGTAATGAGAATAACATCCACATAAATTAAGAAAATAGTGAAATCATTTGCTATATGAATGACGAAGGGTAAGGTGTTGCTTGTACCCAATAAATCAACTGCACAAGCTTGCTACATAGCCTTTAAAACCAAGCTTGAGGAGCTTGGTTGAATCCTTATAAGACTTCATGAGCTCACAAACATGGTTGCCGCTTTGGATCAACAAAGCCTGATGGTTTGGGTGGGTTTGGGTTACTTTCTAAAAGAAGATGTCCATGAAAGGTTTGGACAATGTTAGACAACACCTGTCGCTCAACTGACCTTGCTACGACCTCCTCTATGCCTCTCTCTACCCTCTTATCTAGGGCAAGGCCATCAATTTCTAGTTCATCCCTAAATATGAGGTGTTGGGGATCATCTTCACCACCCTACTTGCATAAGACAGGAATGAAACATACATAGGTGTCCAAGAAGACAATATGGGCTCTTCACAGGATGAGAGAAGAGTTTTCTCTAGAAAAATTTGTCCTATCCAAAGCTGTCTCAAACTCAATTACTGGGATGGCAATTTTTGTCAATCTTTCTTATTAGTTGACACGGCTCAAGTAGCAGCATCACAAGAAAATAGTAGTTCTACGCCGACTAGTAACGATCTTGTGATATTGTTAATAATAAAGAAAGTGAAAAAAGAAAATTGACATATGATATATTGAATCATTATAAGAAGATGAAAGTTGATGGAAAAGACAAAGCTCAGTGCAATTATTGTAAAAAACATCTTTTAGAAGAGAGCAAATATGGGACATCTCATTTGCGTGAATATTTAAAAAGATGTTTAGGATTAAAATATAAGAATATTAGGGATGTAAGGCAAAAATTTTTGGTGAATATGCAAAATAAGGGAGACGGTAAAGAGGGCTTGAGTAGTTATCATTTTGACCAAGATGCAACTAGAAAGGAGCTAGCAAACATGATCATCTTGCATGAGTTTCCTCTTAGTATATGTTGATGCAGAATCTGATCGTCGTCGGATCGAGCTGGAGTGGAGGTGGATGAGGTCGCCGTCGGGGATCTGCAAAATAAAGTTCCGTCCAGAGTTGGTGGTGGTGGCTTCGGCAGGATCCTCTAACGATCAAGTCAGCTCTTCTGGCCAACAAAAATGGAGTACTCTGGAATGAGTTCGACAGAGTTTAGAGGAGGAGAGGAAAGCTTAGAGCTTAGAGTTAGCATATCTGGAGGATCCCTTTTATAGGCGGAGCTTGATGGTGACAGCTGTAGCTGCTTGATAGTGGGCCGCTCGGGGTCTGACGGGATCAGTCATGGAGGAAGGTGCCGTCTGCAGTGCTGTCTGCCACAGATTGATGGTGACAGCCATCATCATCTGGTAGCGGATCGCTGTCGCCTGCAGCAGACTGATGGCAATCATTCGTCGAGATTTAATGGCTGTAGCTCTGAGAAAGTAAATGTTGGTTGGTGAACTTCGGCATATATTGATTCTAGAGGAGTTCGGATTTTTGAAGGGGATACGTCTGATTGGATTATTCGGAAGCAATCCGTTGGAGAAATTCGACTAGGAAAGAAGTCCGAAAGGAGTTCGGTCGAAGGAGAAGCTCGAAAGGAGTTTGGCTCCCATAGGCATCCGATTGGAGGGGTGCGGAGAGAGTTTGGCTCTCGTGGGAGTCCGACTGAAGCTCGACCGTTGAGAAGTTCGGTCGGTTGAAGGATTTCGACAACAGCTTGATCACTGAGAAGTTTAGTCGGCTGAAGGAGTTCGACTAAGACTCGTCCGCTGAAGCTCTTCTGTGGCTACCGGTTGCATTAAGCTGAGCATCAAACTAGACTTCGATAGGAGTGTGGTTTATCTCCAACAATAATCTCCCCCACTCTCGAGTTCGAAATTCAAAGAAAGGAAGTACAGAAAAGGCGACTGCCGAAGCCCTCTTCTGGGCTCTGTATCGATTAGAGTTGAAGCTCGAAGGAGATTTCATCTCCAGCCAAAGTTGATGCTGAAGTTGAAGCTCGGGAGAGATCTCATCTCTAGCCTAGATTGAAGTAGACCTCGTCTCCTACGATTGAGGTCGTAGGTTGAGCTCCTCGGAGGCGATATTGTTTCCAGCAGTCGAGGCTGACTCAGGGGAGATCTTATCTTCTATAGCTATGGTTAATACGAGTGCTCGAAAGAGATCTGATCTCTAGTCGAGGTTGATACGGATGCTCAGAGGATATCTGATCTCCTGCAGCCGAGGTTGATACGGATGCTCGAGAAAAATCTTATCTCCTGTAGTCGAGGTTGATACGGATGCTCGGAAGAGATCTAATCTCTGGCCGAGGTTGACATGGTCGCTCAGAAGAGATCTTATCTCTAGTCGAGGTTGTCTCGGTCGCTCGAGAGAGATCTTATCTCTGATCGAGGTTGTCTCCGATCTTATCTCTAGTCGAGATTGTCTCGATTGCTTGAAAGAGATCTTATCTCTAGTCGAGGTTGACGCGGTCGCTCGAAAGAGATCTTATCTCTAGCCGAGATTGTCACGGACGCTCGAAAGAGATCTTATCTCTGACTGAGGTTGTATCGATCGCTCGGAAGAGATCTTATCTCTAGCCAAGGTTGTCACGGGTGCTCGAAAGAGATCTTATCTCTGGTCGACGTTATCTCGATCACTCGGAAGGTTGTATTAGTCGAGGTTATTTCGATCGCTCGAAAAAGATTTTATCTCTGGCCGAGGTTGACGTGGTCGTTCGAAAGAGATCTTATCTCTGACCGAGGTTAACATGGTCACTCAGAAGAGATCTTATCTCTGATCGAGATTGTATTGGTCGCTCGAGAGAGATCTTATCTTTAGCCGAGGTTGTCACGGGCACTCGAAAAAGATTTTATCTCTAGTTGAGATTGACGCGGTCGCTCGAAAGAGATCTTATCTCTGGTCGAGATTGTCGCGGGCGCTCGAAAGAGATCTTATCTCTAGCTAAGATTGTCTCGGATACTCGGAAGAGATCTTATCTCTGACCGAGGTTGGCCTAGACCCTTGGAGTAGATCTTATCTCCTACGGTCGAGGTTAATACGGACGTTCGGGAGAGATCTTATCTCCTACAGTCAAGGGCGGTTCGGACCCTCAAAAAAGATCTTATCTCCTATGATCGAGGTTGATGTGGGCGCTCGGGAAAGATCTTATCTCCTACAGTCGATGTTGGCCCAGACACTCAGAGAAGATCTTATTTCATGCGGTCGAGGTTGATGCGGACGCTCAGAGAAGCATCTTATCTCCTACAGCCGAGATTGGCCCGGACCCCCGAGGAAGATCTTATCTCCTGTGGTCGAGATTGTTGCGGACGCTCGGGAAAAGATCTTATCTCCTGTTAGCCGAGGTTGGCCCAATCGCTCGGAAGAGATCTTATCTCCTGCAGTCGAGGTTGATACGAGCGTCCGGGAGAGATCTTATCTCCTACAGCCGAGGTTGGCTCGGAGGAAGATCTTATCTTCTATAGCCGTGGTTGGCTCGGAGGAATCTTATCTCCTACAGCCGAGGTTGCCCGATCGCTCGGAGGAGATCTTATCTCTTGCAGTCGAGGTTGATATGGACGCCCGGGGGAGATCTTATCTCCTGCAGTCAAGGTTGGTCCGGACCCTCGGAGGAGATCTTATTTTTCTGCGGCTGAGGTTGTTGTGGGCGCTCGGGGGAGATCTTATCTCCTATAGCTAAGGTTGCCTCGGGGGAGATCTTATCTCCTGCGGTCGAGGTTGTTTGCGGATGCTCGGAGGAGATCTTATCTTCTGCAGCCAAGGTTGTTTCCGGACCCTCGGAGGAGATCTTATCTCCTGCGGTCGAGATCAGCCCGGACCCTCGGGGAGATCTTATCTCCTATGGTCGAGGTTGTTGCAGGCGCTTGGAGGAGATCTTATCTCCTACAACCGAGGTTGGCTCGAAGAAGATCTTATCTCCTACGGTCGAGGTTGTTGTGGATGCTTGGAGGAAGATCTTATCTCCTACAGTCGAGATCGGATCGGACCCTCGGAGGAGATCTTATCTTCTATGGTCGAGGTTATTGCAAGTGCTTGGGGGGGATCTTATCTCCCACAGTCGAGGTCGGCCCGAACCCTCGGAGGATATCTTATCTTCTACTGCCGAGGTTGTTGCTAGTGCTCGGAGGAGATCTTATCTTCTGCGGTCGAGGTCAGTCCGGATCCTCGGAGGAGATCTTATCTTTCATGGTCGAGGTTGATGTGAGCGCTCGGAGGAGATCTTATCTCCTACAGTCGAGGTTGGCCCGAACCCTCGGAGGAGATCTTATCTCCTATAGTCGAGGTCGAAGGACTTTGGTCGGCTCATGTTAGGATGAGGTTCTCCTTCTGTTCCTAACACGGTAATTATTGACTGCTTCTTTTCTATCGTCACATAGTTTTGTACCCAAAAATAATATTATTGAAATGGAAGAATTTTATCGAAGGAAAGTTACTCGCAGCACATCCTCAAATTTTCTATGCTTCAGGATCGTGAGGGCATTGTTCCTCCGAGTTTTCTTGGACGATAAGTCCTCTATTTCATGTTGGCCTTCTCAATTTGGAGCAAGCTTCTCTTGACTTTGATGTTGGAAGGCGGTCGATCTTCTTATCGTTCCTCCCTCATTGATGGTTCTAGCCCCTAGGGGTAGGACTTCTTCGCATCCTTCCATCCGGGCTTCCATGCTCCCGAGCCCGAGGGGAGTTCGGGCTCATCTGCATCCAGAAGGAGTTTAGGAACACGATCGAGCTTTACTCGACTTTCCTTCATCATCCTTGGTCCTGAAGGCCTCTTCAGTTTGGACATAATCTTCGGTCCGAGCCAGCAGATCGACGAAGTCTCTAAGATACTTCTTCTCTAGGGAGAACAACAAGTTATTTTTCTGAAGGCCGCCCTTGAGAGCGGCCATGGCGATCGATTGGTTCAGATCTCGGACCTTCAATGCTATGGCATTAAATCGGATGATATAAGCTCGGATGAATTTCTCCTGCTTCTACTTGACATTCATTAGAGAATCCGAACCTCAGCGTGGACGTCGGCTACTGATGAAGTGAGCCATGAATTGATGACTCATTTGGTAAAAAGAGAAGATCATACCCGACTTCAATGTCGAGTATCAGTTTCTCGCTGCTCCCTTTAAGGTAGATGGAAAGGCTCGGCACAGTATGGTGTCTGAAGCACCATGGAATAGCATCATGATCCGAAAGGCCTCTAGATGATCGACTGGATCAGAGCTTTCAAATTGAGAAAGCTCGAAGTTCGATGGGATAGGCTTTTGTATAATTAGAAGAAAAAAAGAAGGATCGGTGCGGACATCGGCATGGTGAGTCGGGGCAACGTGGCTGAGCTCCTCAATCCACTGGTCCATCTTCCATAGTCTGTGATCGAGGGCATCATCTTGGTTGCAGATCTTGAGGAGCTTCTGATTATAAATGGAAAAGATCTCCTCTAGAGGAGAACCATGATCCGAACATGGATCCTCGACTCTCTGTTTCTCCTTCTCAGGGGTGACGGGTACGTTAGCCCAGGTACTCATTCTTGGGGTTGATTTTCGACATTCCGATGATGGATTTTCTGATGGAGTCACCGTCGGAGGCTGCTGCATGGCCTGCATTGCCTCTGTGAGACCACGGACCTATTGAACAAGCAGGTTGAACTGCTCCACATCTACCGTGGGTACAGATAAAACTTGAGTTATTGGGACTGAAGCAGGAGTAGATGAATCTGGACGAAATCAGGTCATGAGGCCGTCGATTGTTGAATCGAAACTCTCTTGAGAGGCATTTTCTCTTGAAAAAAAACTCTGAAGAGGAAGAAGGGAGATCTCTGGAGAGAGATCATCGTCAAGCACTTCTTTAAAAATAAGGAGGCCTCAAGAACACCTCAAGAATAGAGGCGGCCCTCCTTCTAGCACCATATATGTTGGTGCAGAATCTGATCATCATCGGATCGAGCTGGAGTGGAGGTGGACGAGGTCGCCATCGGAGACCTACAAAATAAAGTTTCGTCCAAAGTCGATGGTGGTGGCTTCAGCAGGATCCTCCGACGATCAAGTCAGCTCTTCTGACCAATAAAAATGGAATGCTCTAGAATGAGTTCGGTAGAGTTTAGAGAAGGAGAGGAGAGCTTAGAGCTTAGAGTTAGCATATCTGGAGGGTTCTTTTTTATAGGTGGAGCTTGATGGTGATAGTTGCAGCTGTCTGATAGCGGGCCACTCGAGGTCTAACGGGATCAGTCATAGAGGAAGGCGCCGTCTGCAGTGCCGCCTGCCATAGATTGATGGTGACAGCCATCATCGCTTGGTAGCGGGTTGCTGTCGTCTGCAGCGGACTGATGGCGATCGTTCGTCGAGATTTAATGACCGTAGCTCTGAGAATGCGGACGTTGGTTGATGGACTTTGGCATATATCGATTCTAGAGTTTGGACTTCTGAAGGGGATACGTCTGGTGGGATTATCCGGGAGGAATCCGACTGAGGAAGAATTTCGAGAGGAGTTCGACCGAAGGAGAAGCTCGGAAGGAGTTCGACTCCCGTAAGCATCCGGCTGGATGGACGTGGAGAGAGTTCAGCTCTTGTGGGAGTCCGACTGAAGCTCGACCGCTGAGAAGTTCGGTCGGCTGAAGAAGTTCTGCTAAGACTCATCCTTCTATGGCTATCAGTTGTATTAGGCTGAGCATCGAACTAGACTTCGACAAGAGTGGGATTTATCCCCAATAGTATGGTTGACTATATTGGGTTTAGAAGATATTTATATTCTCTTCTACCATTATTTAAGATGGTTTCTAGAAATACAATCAAGAGGGATATTTTCAAAATATATGATTACGAGAAGTCTAAGGTATTATCATTATTGGACAAGATTCAAATAGAGTTGCCATCACCACAGATATGTGAACTTCAAGCAATAGAAAGAGAGGTTTCATGGTTGTCACGGCACACTTCATCGATGATTCTTGGATATTACAAAATCGGATTTTAAGGTACATTCTCTTTTTAAAATGTAATTTGTGTTTACATATATGTAATTTCATTTGAGCTATATTTTTATGTTTTGTTCGATTATTTCTTATAAGTTTATCTATGTTCCATCTCCACACACCAAAGTTCTTTCTGATATTCTTTTTGATTGTTTGTTAGAATGGAATATTGATAGGAAGTTGTCTACTTTGACTGTTGATAATTATAGTACCAATGATGCCATGATCATATTTTTTTGGAAAAACTTCAAAGTAGTTTACTTATATTGAGCGGTTCACTTATCCATATGCATTGTACTGCACATATTCTAAATTTGATTGTTCAAGATGGTTTGAAAATTATTGAAGAATGTATTGAAAAGATACGTGATAGTATAGTGTTTTAGACTGGATTAACAAAGAGAAGGTAGAAGTTTGAGGAAACAATGAGACAATTACGTATTTCATCTAGCAAAGAGTTGGTTCTTGATTGCAAAACTAGGTGGAACTCTACATATTTGATGCTTTCCACTGCATTATTATATAAAGATGTATTTTTTTGCTCGAAACAACGTGATTCATCTTATGCTTGCATGCCAAGTGAAGAAGAGTGGAAGGTAGCAAAAGATATTTGTAAGAAGTTAGAATTATTTTATAATGTGACAGAGATATTTTCTGGGACTACTTATCCTATTGTTAATACTTATTTTACAAAGATATATGAGGTAAAAATAGCATTAACTAGATGGCTTATATCTCCAAAAGAGCTGATTAGAAACATGGCATCAAGTATGTTAGATAAGTTTAATAGCTATTGGAATGTAATTCATGGTGTTATGGGAGTAGCAGCTAATGAAATTGTTAGAATGGATGTTTACTCAAATCTATGGCAATAGAGCTTTAGATGAAATTGTAAGGATTAAGAATATTTGCTATGAGTTACTTAATGAGTATAATAGCATGGCTCCTAATGCTTGCTCTTCTGGTACTTCTTCTACTATGGTAGAGGCTACTCAATCAATGGAAAATGACTTTCTTTCTGATTTTGATTTATTTGTTAGTAGTGAGAATAGGGTTGAGAATGTCAAAGTAGAGTTGGATCACTACATTGAGGATGGTGTGCTTCCAAGAACTATGGATTTTGATATTTTAGCATGGTGAAAAAAATCAGGGGATCAAGTATCCTACTTTGCGGTTGATTGCTAGGGATATTCTAGCTATTTTTGTATCTACAGTTGCTTCAAAGTCGGCTTTTAGCACAAGTGGTAGATTGTTGAGCCCACACCGTAGTAGATTTCAGTCCAAAATATTAGAGGTATTGATGTGTGCTCAAAATTGGTTATGGACTGAACTTAAAGGTAAGTAAAATATTTTTTTCATTCATTAAGTTTATTTATTTCTTGAGGTTATATGTTATACATTATTGAATGATGGAGTTTTTTTTTTTTTTTTTTTGCATATTTGTTTAGGTTCATCTGTACCATTACAAGGTAGCACAATTCAAACAATTCTTGATGATCATGATGATGACGAAGAAGAAAATTTGGTGATGGACCCTGAAAAAGATCGACAAAGGGAAGAAGGTTGTGCACAAGCACTTGTTGGAGATGGCTTCCTAAAAAACTTGTATTTTTACTGTTTTGTTGCATGACTTGCCTTAAGTAAAATGTTTCATTGTGGTGTTCATGTTTTAATGTTCAGACATTTTCTTCTAGTTTTTCTTTTGATCCAAGTTTAGGATGTTAAAATTTTCCTATAGTGTGACTGGTTTCACTTTGTCAGAGTTTATGTGCTGAATTCTTGATCTGGTTTTGTGTTGGGTTTGCATTGCAGAAAGTTGCTTACATTAGTACAATGTTACCAACTCTTAATGCTTAAGTTCTTAGCCTGGATAGCTTCATTTTGGTGTCCCTCTTGAGAAGCATGGGAGGGGTTTACAAGAACCTTCTACAGGAAATTGCTCAAAGGGTTGGAGCACCACTGCCATCATACACACCCGTGTGCTCCGGCCAGGCCTTGGACACCTACCTGTCTTCACTTGCACAATGGATCTTGCTGGGATCATATTCACTGGGGAGACAGCTGAGAACAAGAAGCAGGCAAAGAAGAATGCTGCTATGGCAGCATGGTCTTCTCTAAAACAATGCCAGTCTCATGCTTGTATGGTTATACCATCTTTCACATATTCTCTCTTATATTACAAGCTAATATGTAGAAGTAATTATGGTTCACCGCTTTAAAGGTTCACTATCTTATGTTTCGCTGTTTGAAAACTTTTTTCTTGCTTATATTTTCAGTAAATGCATCATGTTGGGCATCCGTAGTTGCGTTGAGGATCAGGTCATCTTGCACGTTTATTCAGCATAACAATCATCTTACATTCTCGGTAAATGCATGCTTGGAAGCCTCTTGGAACTTCTCAGTGCGACCATCTTTTCAATCTTGTAAATATGTGTTAAGGTTTTCTTGTTTGCATCATTACTTATGTAATGTTTTGTCATGCTTTTGTATTACTTTCTTCAGCCTCTGGTTGGTTTAGTCAATTAGTTTGGGGCCTCGTTTCACTTATTTTGTATTCTATGTATTTCCATTATAAAACTCTGTTATAGCCAATGAAATGTCCCCGGCTCCATTCTATGTATTTCTTATGCTTCCTTATCTTTTTGTTTGTTTACTTTTCTCATTTAAAGTATCATATACTAGATTCTGAAAGAGTGCTTGAATTTGATTTGCAGCTGTTATATTTTGATCCGATCCGACCTAATCTAACTGATACCTGACCGATCTGAGTCAATCGGGTATATCCGATCCGATTTATCCGAGTTTTTTTTTTTTTGGCCCGATCTAATTTGAGATGAATATGGAACGGCTACGGGTATAAAGATTTTATTAGTGGGACGGGTATGGATTTTGAATGACCCAATCCAAATTTGGCCCGTTGCTATCCCTATTCATGTATAAAATTATCCAAAAATTTCAAATCCACCTAATTAAAAAATGGCAAATAGATTGGGTACCCCATATGATTAACTTTTATTTTGATCGAGTTACTTGGATACTTGAATTCATCTAATCAACTTTAACCAGCTGGATCAATTCAAATATCATATAAACTAAAATCCATAAGTAGTATGATACATTATATCATAAATTATTCAAGAATAAATATTCAGTAAAATTTATTGTGGATTAACAAGAGAATCAATCTAAAAAAAATGCTTCTAATAAAAATAAATAAATTTAAGCAATTATGCAGTTCAAATCCTCTCATACCTCTATTATGTATATATTTTTATAAAAAAATATAAAATATAATTCAAAATTCGAATAGATTTTAATTTTAATCATAAACTCTTCCTAAATCCTATATAGAATAAAACTAAATAGATTTTATTAAGATTTGGGATACATCAGATATATATACATATATAAATATAAATAGGCTTGGGAAACTAGTATGTAAGGGTCAAATTTTAAATCCATCTCAAATTCAAATAAATTTTAATTTTAAATTCCAAAATCTTCTCAAATCTTATCCTATAGAGAATTGCTAAATAGGTTATTAGGATTTAGGATGAATTAAAAAAGTCCACCCAACTACCATCTCTGATCTCCTGGGGATGAACGTTATTCCCTCGAGATCATGTGGAGGATGAGCCCTGCACTATCCTCTCCCTCTTGGTGTCAGGCTCTCTGATACAAAGCGCATTTCAATAGTGTATTAAATTTGTGTCATCATGTTATGGTCCGGTTGCACCTCATATTGGTTGATTTGGTAGCTTACAAGATTCAATTAATTCCTTTTAAAAAAAGAGAAGATCTAAGTGAGAATGGCTCAAACAAAATAAAAAGATGAAACTGTAATTTTTCCAAAGAAATAAAATGGATGTCATCTCAAATCAACCTACACTGCAAACTCAGATATTTATACCCAACAAGATCAAAAGCTTGACCTGCCTAATGAATTTGACTCCAAGCTAGCGTAAAATTAAGTGGCTCATCATTTTGGACGGATTAGGTCAAACACCAACTTACGTCCAATGATAAAAATAAAATACCTATCTTGAATTTAACTTAATTTAGTAACAAATCTAACCAGCTGACCTCAAACCTAGCTTTTGATCCGAAAGTATGGGTAGGGTCCGGTTGACGCAATCAAGATATAAGTTCAAATGTGTGCTCTAACCACTGAAAATTAAAATAAAATAACATGGGTTCTATTTCAGGTTTAAAATTCTCCCATGTAAGGAGAACCTGAGCATAAAAGTTGGGTCCAGGACAAGGTGGATTGCCCTGGCTTTCAAATTAACGCAGTCCAACTTGACGTATGGGAACTTTTAACCCAAGTCATATCAAATTAGGCACGCAACCCCGTCCAACGTGACCCAAGCTATGGATGATGGATTTGGGTAACACAAATCACGTTGCAGCCAACTCGCACCCGGCAACCCTATGCTTATGGGGCCCCACGGTCGCTGGCGCCTCCGTTAAATCCTAGGTTGTTCCACGCGAGAGTGTTCGTCGGCCATGGCTTCTAGGGTTTCGTCCAAGGGAAAGGGGAAGGCCGGGAGGGGCCCCGAGGATGGTTCGACAGCGCGATGCGTGAAGGAGTGGAGCACCTGGACGATGAAGAAGGCCAAGGTCATCGCTCACTACGGTTTCATCCCCCTCATCATCGTTATTGGCATGAACTCCGAGCCCAAACCCCATCTCTCTCAGCTCCTCAGCCCCGTCTGAGCTGCCGATCCCTTCGCTTCCAATCCAGGATTATCTCCCCGGTGTGCACCATCCTATGGTTGTAGAATTTCATCGGATTTGCTTCTAGTAGTAATAGGTCTCATCTTTAGCTAAATCCTCCTAGTTTTGTTGCAATGGATGTGTTCTTGGACCTATTCTGTGATACTAGGTGAATATTTTTGGCTGTCTTTTGCCTAATTCTTCCTTAATAAAATTGATATTTTTAAGGTATTACATTGTTAAAATTGAGGTCTTTTGCTCTTAATTTCTTCTGATTTCTCTGAGGATGTGGTCCTGTTTCTGGAGCGGAAAGTTATTGATTGCTTCTGCTGAACTTTCTGTGATAGATTGTTGGTAGCTTGATCCAGTGTAATTAGATATCATGGTCTGTCTGGGTGTTCTTTGAGTAATTTTATACATGGATTGTGTTTCACCGTTTTATTGCAAGCATGCGCCTAATAGGCCGAACTTGAAACATTTGCTTCTTTAATTCTTCTTGTTTCTAATTGTGCTAAGGTGGAGTCATTTTGGCGGTTGTACTATTCACTTTCTATTACTATAGAATGCATTGTAGTATGTAGGCCTGATTTGCTAACGCTCTTTTTTTCATCCATTTGTTACTTATATTGATTCTGATTTACTTTTGGTTTCTATATGTATTAGTCCCAAAGGAAATGGCTTTCAATCTTTTTTTCATTGCTTTTATTCTGCTCTGTCTGATTCAGCATTTAATAGAAAGTCCTTCATTTAGGCCATCTTTTGGCCTAAATTACATGGGTAGGAACATAACTGAGAGCTTATCCTTATCTCACTTACAGTCTGTTTGGATTGGGGGTACACGAGAGTTCATAAAGGGAGGGGAGGGGAGGGTAATGGAATTAATGAATCCTTATTTGGAAAGGGAGGGGAAGGGTTACCCTTGTTTGGGTAGAGGGGTTAAGGGAGGGGTAGAAGAACTTTTTATATATTTTGACAAATATGCTCTTTCTCATTAATATATATATCATTTAATATTTATGATATTTTTTATTATCTAAAATAGATTTATTAGATATTTTTATGCAAGGTGCATTTGCTCCATGTACAAAAAAAAAAAAAAAATCTTGTACTGAAACTATGAGCTCGTAATACATATTTCTTTTCAATAAAATCTATCGTAATGACTCAATATTTTTAGATCTCTACATATCAATAAGAACATTTACATCAGAAAAATATGGAGATGCCAATGCCAAAAGTTCAAGTCTGGTTACGAGAGATTACCGTCAGCTCAGACATTGACAGATTCTGAATTTCTGTCACCAGAATCTGCTTTTCAAAGATGATGATACTCATATTTACGTGCGAAGAGGCAGCCTATGGACGAAGGGGCAGCTAGGGTCTCTGACTTGTGTGAAGAGTAAAGAGTTGGTCTGTACGATTAGAAAGATGGAGTATATAATGGCCTAGTTGTAATTTTAAAGTTTTATTAAGGATAAATTAAGAATGTAAAATTTAAGCGTGAACCTTTCTCTTTGTTACATCTCAAATTGGGGTTGAGTGAGTGAGGGGTACGGAGGGGTTGAGAGAATCATTATCTATCCTTCTTTATCTCTCAAAAAAATTTTATGAAATAGGGGTTCATTCTTTACCCTTCCCTCCTCTCTCCTTATGAATCTCATGTACCCCAATCCAAATAGGCTGTTAGGGGTCACTTCTAACCTTCCTCTAATTTTTTTAGTTTGGTTTTATTGATTTAATTTTTGACTCATTTTCAACATTCTTATCTTATGCTCATGGACTGTCAACATTGACCAGCTTTAAGGGTTGAAAAGCAGCTTATTTGCATTGATTGGTGCAATTACAACTTGAACACCAAAAAAAAAAAAAAATTGTGATTGTTATGGTCAGGAAAAATAATAATGGTTATGGTTTGAAAAAAAAAAGAATAATTGGTAATCAAATGATTTAGCTCGATGTTAACCTCTGTTGGAGCATAAATTGAGTTTATGCAGGGTACAATTTTGTTAACTTTGTAGTTAATCAGCAGTCGGTGGCTTAACCAGGTGGTATAAAGGCTTGAACAGAAAATCTAATTCAAACAGGATTGGTTGGACGTACACCAAGTTTCTCTTCAGCAGTCTCCTCCATTTGCAAGTACAATTAGGTTTAAACCAGCATATTGAATTTTGCTGTGATTTTAATAAAATTATCGTTGGAAATTCTAAACAGGCATACAATTCCCTCATCTTGATGGTTTGCTTGATCAATATTATTTTGGATGCCTGAGACCTTTGATATGGGGAAGACTAAATTTAACACTAGGTTGGAATGATTTTAGTTGTTTTTGCTCATGGTTTATGGTCCAATCACTCAAGCATCTCAGTTTTTTTCAAAATTCCATCCTTGACTTTGCGGAAGCCTTACTAAAATGTATATCAAAGAAAGGGAAATTCTTTTCCGTGGAGCTACACTGCCGACGGTGATTGGCTCTCGTGCAGAATTGGAGTGATTTTTTTTTTTTCGGATATCATGTTTTGGTCTTGTGCAAGAGTCATTTTCCTCGAAGAAATTATTGTGAGCTTGCGGGAGTTGTTCTCGATATTGGGCATGCTATAGCAAATTGCTGCATCCATACCAACAATACCAGCAAGCTTTGCAGCTTTCATTTGGCACAGTCATCAATTTGCTGCTCTTTTGCTGAGGTTTCTGCTGATAGAGGTGCACGAGGAGATATGCATAGAATGCTAAAACTTACCAATGCCCTGACGGTATCTATCTATCTCTCATGATTAAGAAGTGCTTCAATTTTGATTTCGAAGTTTAAGCTGCAAAAGATAGGTGACGGAACCTAGAGAATTATCTTTAGGTTTATTTCCTGATTGGAGAATAGATTAACCTTAAACAATCTCACGTCGCTGACCGGCATTGGTGGTAATTTATCTCACCTCTAATTGAAAGGTTCAAATTGCTCTAAAATTTTCTCAATGGACTAATTAAAGGCTGCCGAGTGTCGTGTGCTAGTCGAAGTTTTCAGTAATTTGGTTTTCTCATCGGGTCTAGAACAAGAAATCAGTTTGCTGAGAGAAGGGTGTCTGAGAGTTGGAGCCTATTCTAATTAGGCCTCAACAAGCGTTCCACTCAAAATGGAGACGCCATGCATGGACATGGTTAAATGCGAATATTGCACATGCATGCCATGTTGGAGAAACCGTCATCTGAAATCAGAAAATTAGGGTTTTATGTAGGAGACTTTGGTTTAATTCAATGAGCATCAAGAGGAAAGGGTGGATTTGAGATTTTTCTTTCCTTTTCTTCTCCTCATCCTTTTATTTATTTATTTATTTATTTATTTTCACATTTTGATCCTCGACCTTGCACGGTTGAACCAGGAAGCTCTCGAAATATTAGACCGTGACAAGACTGATGGTGTTTTAAGGCATTAGTTGTAACATGGGTTTAATCAGTTTGGTTTAACGGTTGATTGGCGCACAAAAAAATCACCAGATCATGGGTTTACGTTCTAGTATTCCATCCAATCCATGTTCCACGCACCGGGGATGACCAATGGCAGAGCACCATCTTGTAAATAGGATATGCAACCGATCAAAATAAAGACATGATAAAATTAGGATGCATCTCATTTTGCATTCTGCTACATTGAATTAAAATGTGAGGTTGCTGTGATTTCAGAGTATTTACAGCCAAGCTTTTTTCCCCCTTCAATGAGGAATTCCTGATGAATGATAATCTGCCAGGGCTGCTTGCCCGGATGGGTTGCTTCTATGCTTACATAGGTTAGATAGTTTCACCGATGATGACCTCCTGTGTGCAATAATATCATACCAATTCTTCTGCCGTGGAAAAAGAGGCATGAGATGCTGCAAAACATTTCTTGTTTTGCAATGTCTCCATTAGGAATCATGTACCTGGAAAGTTACCACCCGAAGTGGACAATATTATGAAGGCGCAGACAACTGAAAGTGAGAAAACAGACACCCAGGTGTTCTCTGCATACATCTCCATGGCATCCGTGAAAGAGAAGCGGGCACGGCTTTCAGCCCAGTTGCGAAGTCTATCAGCCTCTGCAGCATAAAGCGCTCTTCCCTAGAGAGAGCAAAGAAATGTAAAGTATCAGCAACTGCGATTTCAATCTTCAATCACCAAGATAATTGATTTTTACTGGGATTGGAGATATTATGCCTATTAGTTCAATCTCTTTGGAAATTAGCTTTGTTATATCAATAGAAAACAAAATGGAAGATTTACTTTAAGCATTTTTTCCAAGAAAATGAAATGCATCCAATCAGAACCAAGGAAAAGAATTAAGTCAATAAATGTCTGCATGGGGGTGGGGGTGAGAGAGAGAGAGACCTGAGACTGTTGAGTGTAAGAAGTAAGGCAGGGTGGTCGTAATAAGAGCATCTGCTGTTTTACTTGGCCAATTTCCTAGTATCTGGGACCTGGGTTATCCCATGATGTTACCTGTTTTCAAAACTTGCCTCGAACAAGCTCTCTAGCGTTATAAAAAATCAGTCCTTACAACCACTCAAACAGAAAGGAAAAAGGACCAATTTGTAATATAAACTGCCATTCCTACAGAGTCCATCAAAAGCAACAAAAAACCTAATTTCGAACTTGCAGACACATAGAATGCTCTGTCCAGTTTTCAACCGGAAAACCCGCTGACATGAACAGTCTAATTATAATCACAAAAATATCCGTCAGTGGGCAGAGCAAAAGACTATTTTAGGTAGTCTGCTGGAGCAAAAACTATGAAGGTCTTTAATCAAGCACGCTCCAATCAAGATGTCTGGATATGTTCCCATGGAATATATTAATATAGCAGATCCAAGACAACTTATAAGTTTTCTCAGTAGTTTAATAGTTATGGCACTAACAAATCATCAGTTGGTGATAGGTTATCATCAGCAAACTTTTATTTACTCATTAACAAGCTAAATACATAGGAAAGGCTGGGCTTTGTCATGTTCCTTGTTCAATAACGGAAATATTATGAAGTTTTCAATATGGTTGCAGTAAGATCAAAATCTATTATGGATATTGGTAATGTCTGGAGAGCAATAGTTACTTGATCATCAAACCATCGACCTCGACGAAGCCATGCAGTGACCAAAGCCAGCAAGATACGAGGTGGTGTCAAGAAATTGATTGCCTTTCCACTTCCCTTTACAACTCGCATCCTTGGAACCAATGTTCTTGCCACTGTTTCTGGAAGCTCGCAGATTATGTTAAACATTTGTTTGTTTCTCAGAGTTGAGCCACTGCATTATTGGGAACCATGAATATAAAAGACAAGGTCAATAAAGTAACCTTATGCTTTGAGCAATGCAATAAAGTTAAAGAGAATAATCTGCTAGTATATACTCCACAATATGCATAGTGGAAGTGCATGTAGAATTCAAACCAGAGTTTATTTTTTACATTATCCAGATGCATAACTGATTTACCTGTCCTAAAACTAATTTTGTTAAGCATCTGAATACTCCAATGCCAATTTAACAGATATACCTGTCTTAACAGACATAATTGTAACACAACAACCAGAATTAGGCATTAACATGACAGGTATTACAACATCACAATCCACATGCAGGGCCATTTTTTTAAGGACACCCTGAGAGTGCTGGAATGGACATTCTCGGAGTTGGGAATGTCTTGACTTGCTCTTTTAGAAAAAGGACAAACCACATTTATTTTCAAGAGAAATATCATGCAGATGCAGATAGAACAAACCGAGCAAGGTGATACTTCCTATTGGGTGAATGTGAGTTGTATTGTCCTACAATGCTACAGAAAATATTTTGACATCTGGACCTTTCAGCTTATTTGATCATATAAACTCATCTTGTTGATGAGCCTTGCAAATGCCATAAATATGAAGAGTTAAAGACAAAATGAATTGATAGTCCATTAGAGGTTACCTTAAAAGCAAATCTGTAAGAACCATGCCTGGAGATGCTGTGTGGACTCCAACTTTCGACCGCTTGCACTCTTTTAAAAGTGATGCTTGAAGCTGCCTAAGGCCACACTTTGTTGAGCCATAGCTACAAATCAAACAAGAGATCATGGTAAGTTGGCTGACAAAAATGGCATCATAAACAGAATAAAAGGTTGAGCAAGCCAATCCCCAGCATACTTTCAGAGACTATATTTTCAACTATGAGTTCATAGTTTTGAAAAATTAATTAAAAAAATGTCTACCAATTGATGTCAACTTTGCACTTGTTTCATCTGGCTGGCATCAGCAATGTTACCTATTAATATGGCTATATACATTTTAGCCTCTGCACATGACAAAGATCAGTGAATTTGTAACACTTACACAGCTGTCAATGGCGTGCTTGATCCACCAGAACCTGCCCCATCCATGTTGAATATGTGACCCCCCTTTCCCTGGGATCCCATGACCCGCATGGCTTCTCTTGTGCAGAGTATAGAACCAACCAAGTTTGTGGAGACAATCTAATCAGGGAGCAACATCATGTTAGAACCCACAAATAAACTGTTAAAGCAGATTAATTAACTGCAACTAACATTCTAAGTAAGTTAATAACTGATAAAGTATATATTGAAGCTATAAAGATAATCCAGCTGGCCAATAAAAATCTATTAAGGCATGAAAAGCATGTTTACATTGCCTAGAGAGCTAAAAGAAGCCCATTACTTCTAGTTTTGTAAATCGAATAGTTAACGATTGCATCAACAATTGTGAGCACCTTGCAATATGTCATAGAGGATAGAAGATATACATGGAATTGTTCTGGTACTCTCAACGACATGGAAAAGTTTCTTTCTTTGTTTGTTCATATAAGTGTGTGAATGTATATAAGTATCATGCTTATATATGAATGTTGTGCATGCATGCCTCCCAGCCTACAATGCTACGTTTCTGCTACTTTGTTGACATACCAGCATAAGATGCATAAATAACTAGATGGGTCCCAACTGGTGAAGCATTCCTGTATTGGGTTTTCCTAAGGAAGATTCCTCATTCTACAAGACCCCAAGAACCCTTCATAGCAATGAATCTAGTGTCCTCTTTCTATTTTGATAACTATCTATTGAGTTTAGTTGGTTGCTATATTGGATAAATGAAATAAAAACATGTTTAGAAGACTTCTAGGCATGAAATGCTATGAGTATCATTCTTGGAAATAAATGGTCTTCATTTATGGTGTATATAGATTTGTAACTTGAATAACACATTTTTTTGCACAAGGCAACTTTTATATGTTTCAATAATAGATACCAAACAGCATATGATCCATTCCTTGGTTATCATTTTTTTTTTTTTTTTTTTTTTTGCTGTAAGAAGCACGTCAACCTCATATAATCAACTTTGACTTGGTATATGCATATGCATGCATAGGAGTCTGTTTATATCATAAAGTCATTTTATCAAATATTATAGGGCTAGTACTGTGGACTGGCACCCTGCATCACTATCCATTACTCCATTGGCACTCATAATTAGGCATTTAAATGATACAATTGATAGCACGACAACTGTCATCATTGAATCAGTCAGCATCATGCATATCGGAACCAATTTAATCTAAATTCAGGATCAGAATTTCCCTATAAACCAATAAGAAAATCTAATCTTCACCTCATAGCAATTGCACATTTATTATCTAGTTATTAATATTCCAATCTATTGTTGTTTTATTGTTACTCATTTTATTGGTTTGAAATATCTTTAATCTCTTCTATTGAAGCACTAATTTTTTTTCCTATCCAATTCCCTTTTCAGAGAAGATATACCAGATCTTACTGCCATCCTCCCAAGTCTTAAACCTTTATGCTGTTTCTTAAATTTATACTTTGCAATCTTTTCTTCAATATATTTCCAGATTTGAGAATGTTCATGCAAAAAGACATCCTTAGATGCAGATGGTAAGTAGATTGACTAGAAAGCACCAAAAGTGCAAACCTGTACAATATCTTCATCTGTGAACTGTAGCAATGGCCTAAAACCTTTGTTTGTGCCAGCATTGTTTATCTGTCCATGGCGTCAAATGGTCAAAGTATAAACTAACCACATAAGCAAATTACTGAATTTAAAAGGTAAACATGCACTGCATAAAAATAAACCCTTGAGAAATAAAATTCTTTGGCCACAAACAAATACATCAAAGGCAAACTGCTTTTAAGTGATAATGGATGAGATTTAATACCCTTGACATGATTAGCCATGAAATTTAGAAATTTGACTAACAAGACACACAAGATGAGGCAATGATAGCTTTATGAATTTTTAAAACACAACTGAATGTCCCTCAAAGCAAACAAGTTCATCCCTTTCTAACCACATGTAGAGTTGCAGACATGGTTTGCCGTAGCACCCTATACCGTCCAGTATAGGGCATATATCATATAGGATTGATCTCATATTGATATGTTGTCTCATACCATACCGACACTCGGTACGCTGTCTTGTACCATACCAAACCACATACTAACATTATAATAGAATGGTACCAATACAGGATCCGGTATCAAGACGGCGAACCTTGGTTGCAAATATAGGCTAGATATTCAAACATGATATATTTAGTGACTAGTGAAAGTAATTTACCGAAACATTACTTAAAGCAAACACAATTGGTGAATACGATGCACAAACAAGGTCTTCCATAGGCCACAAGTTAAACAAGCTATACATTGTTTAAATGTTGCCAACATCAAAGAATTTTTTTTAAAAGATGTATGAAAGAAAGATGCATAGAGCATCAACCAATATTAAGGTATACATGCACCATGGAACCAGAGTTTGACCGTTCTTCATATTATGCTTCTATAAATGTCAATGTTCATTGATTATCTAGGTAGCCCAATAAGAGTTGCATGGACAAGAATGTGGGAATCAGATCTAAGTCTTGTCTGGTGAAAGGAAGAGAAAAAGATGCATGGACATGTAGAAAAAGGCTGCCTTTAAACTTACTCTAATTAATTAGATAATAATATTTAGAAAATATCATGTCAAATGGTCATATGATGCATGCTAGCATATACTCCATAAGAGAATGATATAGTAACTCTCAGAACTAATTTAGGAATCTGATATTGATAAAATGTATAACTTTATATGTGGCTCAACACTGTATTTTGGACAAATTTAACATCGAACATTCTATTGTCCAATTTTATTATAGGTTCATCTTAAGTAAGCCTTTTTAAGGAACTCCATGCTTGACAACCTCAAGTTTTTCAATTATGCCTGAGCCAAAAGGGTGGAAGGAAAAAGGAAAAGTATGCAAGACAAGGCTGCCCATCTTCCATGTCTATTGTAAGCAATAGCTTTTCATTGCAGTGATCTCCAAGCTCAAATTCTTTTTTTTTTTTTTGAGAGGCAATGAGAAATTAATCTCCACATCTTCTTCCTTGTTTTCTTTTAAGTTTTTATGTTGGATTGATGAACCAAGATTTTAGTCTAATCAGTTCATGCTATGCCAAAGGAGGACAAAGTTGGAAGCATTCAAGAGTATCCAGTGTTTGAGGCATCCTGAATCTGCTGTCAAGGGAGCACCTGCTGTAACAGAGTTTTCTAGGAATCGCACATGTCCAGGTAATCTTGTGCTTAACTATCCTAACAATTTGGCTCAGATCAGGCCCAAGTCATTGCTTTCTTTCTGGGAATAGACAATGTTCAGGAAAAAAAGGAGAAAAGGAAAAAGTTTTAATTCAAAGCATATAATAACAGGAATATAAGAATAGTCTGATAAACATCATACTTACCCAGATGTCTACTGAACCAAGTTCATCTACAGCAAAGTTTGCCAACTTCCTCACATCTTCAGGCTTGCAAACATCACAAGCAATTCCAACAACCGTAGCATGAGATAAATTTGTCCTACCTTTGCTTCCAGCAATTGACATACCCTCCTTTAGATTTTCTTTCAATTCTTCCACAGTCTTATATACAGACTCAGGGCTGCCTTCAAAAAAACCAAGATGGCATATGCTAAGGCCTGAGAGACTGACATAAATGGTAGATGCATAATATAAGATAAATGAATCTTGAGAGGTATCAAATGCATTAAATACCACCTGCGGGAAGCAACAACAACTCGATCTCCAGAAAGAAGAAATTCACGAGAAAGTGCTTTCCCTAACCCCCTTGTGCTGTAAAAACAGTACAAAGGAACTGTTAGATGAATGAGATAGCGTCATCAACTTAGTCATTAGTGAAATAGTCAATGTATGGTTAGCAGCATTGGTTGAAGTACTTGAACAGAGAATTAATGGAACATGCTGCACTTGCTTCACAGTGTTCAGATACCCTGGAATATCAATTTTATTAATTTGCCAAGTTCTGTAGACTAGTCTGACCTAATCATATATTACAGAGAAAAAAAGAATCAAAGTGCATTTCCTATTTCATAGCATTCATAGATGCATGGGCATTCCAAGTGGCCACTGTGAATCTTCAAATTAATATGCAGGGAACCTGACATTTTCATATGACACCTAACTATTGACATTTGATATGCTTGCATCAAAATTTTCTTTTTCTGGAAGAATCCAATGCTAACAGTCAAAAAAAATTTCCATTAAAACCAGATAATGCGTACTACCTTCCAGTTATGACAACATTGCGTGGTCCAGCTTTGCAATGTTCTTCTAAAACCATGTTTGCCCCTATCATTGTTCCAATAATGACTCCACCAAGCCAGCTATACCAAATCAATGTATTCATCTGACTGTCCCCGCCTTTAGATTGACAAAGTACAAAAGGAAAGGCATAGATTTTACAAACCTTTCAAAAGCGTACTTAAAAAGAAAGAAGATAGACGAAGTACTAGAAAATTCTATAAAAGGTACAGTTACGAACCTGATAACTGAAACCCAATTGCAAGTATAACACCAGTGCTCATCATGGTAACAAGATATCTTCCAACCTGTGTGACAAACTGAAAGGGGAAAGGATGAGAGGGAGAGAATGAGTGAGTGAGTGAGTGAGAGAGAGAGAGAGAGATCAGAAGCTTAAAAATATGAGTGTGCTAGTTTCCATTCATGATTACTTTAATGTAACATTATTGCCAAAAAAATGTTGATATCTATAATGTAGGAGGACATTTGAAAGCATGGGGACTTATGCCAGGAAAAAACTCCAACCTAGTGCAATACAGAAAAGAAGTCATTAACAATCTATATCTGAGCCATCTTGATATGTCTGAGAACATTACCATGCGCACAACTAAAAGCCTTGCCCCATCTGCCTAGGCACCTATGCGTGTCCTTCACTGTTATTTTCAAGATGGAAAAAATCTTCAGTCAAAGCAAACTTTTACTACACAATTCATCACAATTTCTGAACCATGTAATTTATAAGCGTGACTGCAATCATCCAATATTTTCCAAATATTTATGGCTGGCTCAATGGATCCTTCTTCACGACCATTACTAGTACTTCCATTGATGAGCTTTTTTCAAGCCTATCTCACAACTTCTCTTCATGTTACATTCGGTCTTTCCTTTCTTTTCTAGGCAATGCCTACAAACTCAAAAAACTCTCTTGCGCTATTTCTCTTAGCTGGTGCAACTCCTATGCATCTTGTCTCTTGTTCCTCACAACCCTATTCTTATCCATGACGAGATTTCTACATCACAATATTCTCATTTTTAACACCTCCATCTACACTAATTATAGACTGGTAACGCCTCCTCTAGTGTCCTTATTCCTCACTTTATTTTATTTTTTTATAAAAAAACTTTACCTCTGCATGCATGCCTTAACATTTTTCACCTCTTCCACTTCTATCTTGTTTGCCTGGATCCTATTTACTACTTTTCAAACCATATATCATGGTGAAGTATGGCATTGATAAAATTTACCCTAGAATTGCCAAGGCATGCTTCAATGACATAATGCACCTAAAGCTCCACTCTACTTTATCCACCCAGCTCTATTAATTCTTTGACATCCCGTTCCTATTTGATCTGTTTGCATTGACCTCTACATTAACCTCTATACAATCTTACAAAATAGAGCTTGAACCTGATACACATCTTGGGATTCCTTGGCCGCCAATCTTGGTTGGGATCTGGTTTTCAATTCCATATCTAGTTAAGTAAGGTTGTATTCTGATTTGTTTTAAATTCTTTACATCCTTGTCCAATATAACTTTACCTAAAACTTAAATTATTCAATTTCCTTAGGATCGGCAGCGAGTTAATCAATGAAACTGTAAAGATGCATCTGTTTGGTATTGACCTGTCCGAACATGACCAGTTCTAGTTCTCATCATTTATCATGTTCTTGAAAGTTTATTGAATCTTTCCTTAATCAGCGAATGTGTAGTTTATCCTACAAAAGATTATGAGAGCCAAGAGCGTAATTTGAATCTTTAGCTACCAAACACCTTAACATCCTCAAAAGATTAAACTCAGTAAATATTCTTAACAAAATGCACATCAATTTCAAGCAAACCTGCTATTTTCCCTTCAAGAACCATCTACGTTTTAACTGTAATAGCAAAGAACTCGGAGAACAGCCCACCGAAAAAAAGATCGCTTCCGCCTTCTCTACAGCCTTCCTGTACTGCCCTCCAGGTCCCGCACGTCCCCCCGAAACACTAACAAGCAAGGACTTCAGAGAGTAAAGACCTCCCTTCCGCTTCGAACACTGGGATGCGCTCTCTTCTGGAACCACCGTCCCCCTTCCATCGCACTCGGAGGAGGAGTCCCCTCCGTTCTCCGACCGAAAAGATCTGCAGGAAAGCGGTGCAATCCCGCTCCGGCGGCACAGCAAAGGCCCCAAGAACGATACACCGTCGAACGTTACCTGGTTCCGGTGCGGATCCGATCGAAGCCGTGGTCTACGGTCGGACCTGGAGAGATCTCTGGAGCCGAGATGGTTGAAGGGATGGGCCGAGAGCTGGAGCTTGGCGACGCCAGCGGCCATGGCGTCGGGCAGCGGCACGGACCCTCGGATTTCTTCAGCATTTTTTGTTTTGTTTTTGCCGTCCTATAAAACGGGAGTTGGATTAAAATATCTAGCACGCAACGTGATGACCACACGTTTGGGGAACCTCATCCCCACACGTTACTCGCCGCGTGTGTATTTGTCCACGTCCGCTAATTCCCGTTACTTTTCCATCCACGTTACGGAACGCTCTCGATGGTCAAAAACAAAAACCTCTCGGTCGTTAACGCGAGCATGGCAAAATTAACAGTCGTGCGATGGTTGTTGTGCCCCACGGCACTCACATGTCAGGTATACGGAACCACGTCAATAGGCCAGACATTGGGATTCTATCCTAAGGCTGAAGGTGTATTATCGATCATCAATTGATCAATAGTTACGTTTTATATAATTAGCGTGACCTACTAAACAATATTACAACAAACCCGTAACGCAGAACATTTTGAGATGCAAACCCTCCGTGCAATGGTGCATGTCAGTTTCAATATTATAAACTTTCAATTCGAACCTCACCTTTCTGTTTTTTTGTGAATATGGGGAAAGGGAAAAAGAAGTTAAATTAACTATGTATAATTAGATGTGCTTCATCCAATTTTTTTTTTTTTTTAAATTTTTATATTTTAATTAGATTAATAGATTTTTCTCAAAAAAAAATTTATGCTGCTTGTTGCGGTTACCTGGAAATAGAGAAATGCCATCAACTTCCTCCATAAGTTCTCTTCCCATCTTTTGTTGCTTTTAAAATAACTTGGGCCTTCAATGACCGGCACGTCGGTTCTCTACAATCATTCTATTCTTCTCGAACGAGTGTGGACGAACATTAGAAGCATTCCTAGTGACATATAGGCTCCCTTTCTCCTTTGCAACCATAAAAAATGAGGGAGAGATCAGATTCTTCCCAACTGCAACGTCTTTATCTCTGTATCATTGGCTTCTGATGCTGCCCCTTTCGATCACATTCTTGTTGCTAGGTGCTCTTATTACCTGTTACCGATGGCTCCGTTTTTAAGCTGCAAGGAACCCTACAAATCATGTCAACATCACTGCTCATACTTCACTAGCTCTGATTTCTGTAATCTGTAATCTGAAGTGGTGATGATCTCTATTGTTCACAGGTTTTTGCGTGTAACTTTTTATCTCCCTGTAAACCATCACCCCTTTTAAATGGTTTAAGTTAACAATAAATGATGGGTGGCTGTTTCTTTTTACAGCCTCCCTTCCCCCGCCCACCCCCCCGAAAATTAAAAATAAAAATAATAATAATAATAATAATAATAAACAGGGGAAGGAAAGAGCCTGTACGCAGTTATTACACCACAGGAGGGCATGACTCCTCTAAATCATTTGTCAGAAGGTGCTGGCAATGAGAAATTGCGGAAACTTCTTACTTGGTACATGGAAGAGTACAGAAAGTGCAAAGCATGTCGTGGGGCAACAGCCAAGATGGCAGAATGGCAAGAAGTTTCTCTTGTTAGAGAACATTTAAGAACTAATAACATTTTGATTGCACTGACCATATCTTGCACGTACACGTACTGATACATGAGTAAAGAATTGTTGTGTCTCGGGCCAAGGAAGGCAAATCTTGGTTTTATTGCCAGATACTCGTATCTTTCGTTTAATTATTGAATTTTTGACTGCCTTGGACGGCATATTGGACCAAACACAAGGCGAAAGGTACACTCTCACTGATACATGATAACTTTCTTTTTGCTGAATAAAACAAGATTCAGAAGACTTCTCCTCTTCTCTCAATCCGAAGAGCATATCAAATATTTGATTGAGCCCATCAAATATTTGAAAATCATTAAATTGACGTTTTCTGTTTAGAATACATGTGGTCTGCTCAAATTACGTACGACCTTAGTAAGTCCAGTATAAGCACTTTGAATCCTCAAAGGTGCCAACACAACCATCCCTGTTCTTAATATTTCTTTTCTTTCCATCCTCTCCTCACACCCATTACCAATCACTGCTTTAATCAAATGGACTTTCTAATACATTACATTGTGAAACATTTGTATTTGGCTTTTGCCAACCACAAAACTTGAAAGCTCATTCTTTTTGGATTTATCGCATACCTTCATGGAGTCATCTGAGCCGGGTGAGATATCTTTTAATTATTCGCGCTAACCGTGGTGGTGCATTCAATATCCTAATCTTATATTGAACTCTTTTAAGATACGAGAAGCAGACGGAGGAATTCTTCTTGTAGATGAAGCATATAGGTTGATACCAATGCAGAAAGCCGATGACGAGGACCATGGTTTAGAAGAGATTAATTATGTCAATAATGGATATTGGGAAGGTGGTTGTCATATTTGCTGGATGGTGAGTCGCCTCAAGTGATGGTTTCGGTGGGAGGGCAACAAAGTTCTTTTACTTCAGTAACTTCAGTGCAACTGAACTTGCAAATTTACACTTAAAAATGAATGATCAAGATCATGGATTCAAGCTGCACCGATCTTGTACCATGGAGGCTGTTCCAGAATTAATCAACACGGAGACCACAGAGAAACAAAGGGAAGAGATGGATGGGGATTTAATAGATCCACTGCTAATTCTTTTATCTTCATCCTCGATTGCTGTGTTAGTCAACGGCACTCCATCGAAGTGGTTTAAATACAGACAAGGATTGAGACAGGGTGACCCGCTATCCTGGGGAAAGTGGGCCTTATTGAGGGGATTGGCATGAACTCTTGTTTCAGCAGCATAAGAAGTTAAACTGTTTGCAGACGATTCTCTCCTCTTTTATGCAGGGAAGCCAAGAAGTATTATTGCTGTTAAAGCAGTTATTCTTGTCTTCAAAACGGCTTTTGGACTGAAGGTAAATTTTTATAAAGGAAGCTTAACATGAGGGAGGAGGAGGCTTCCCAGCTTGCTCTATTAATGAATTGCAAATTGGGTTCTTTGCCGTTCCCCTAATTGGGTCCTCCACTGTATCATAAGAAGCTGTCTAGATATTGCTGGATGCATTTGCTCGAAAAATTGAACTCCAGACTTGCTGCATGGAAAGATAAACTCTTATCAATTCTGGATTGACAGCTCTGCCCACCTACCCTACCTGATATGGACGTTCAAATTACCAAAATAGGTGACTTCAGGATTGATCAAATGAGGCGGGCATTCTTGTGGAAAGGTATGGAAAATGTCAGCGGCTCCAACTGCTTATTTAATTGGGATTATGTTTGTCGAGCCAAGGAAGAAGGTGGCCTAGGATTAAAAATATCGATGACATGAACAGAACATAGTTGGCTAAGTGGGTTTGGAATTTGCTAAAGGTATCGAATGCGATGTGGACAAATTTGATCTAGAGCACTCGCGGCTCCAGGAGGAGATTTAGTAACCGTGTCCGTAAATGTTTATTCTCACTATTGCCGGTTTGGAGGGACATCAATTAAAATCTCTCAGCCTTCTGGAATTGTACAAAATTTAATTTGGGAGATGGAAAGAACAACCTCTTCGGCACTGCTCTTCCCAAGCCTAGAATCGATGGCGCCGGGAGATCTTCATCAGCTGTCCCTTTGTCCGGAGAATGTAGAATGCTACCTCAAAATGAGAAGATGTTGGGATACCAGTACACTCTGATACCATTTATTAAGAATCTAGTATCGAAATATTATAATAGAAAGAAAAAAAATAATAAAATAAGAACATAATCAAGTACGTGGATCAGTCCAAAAGCTTGCCTCCATGGGGCATGTAAAATTTCACTATGAAAAAGAAAGAGATATAAGAAAAAATTATCCATTCTCAACTCATTCGTACAATCTTCTCAATAAAAAATTATCCTTACCAAATTCTTTCTTAGAGATTTTCTAAAATGACCGCAGTCCACTGCCTAGTTGTCTGCCTAAAACTCCTGTTCCTGCTGTCCACTGACGCTCTCTCTCTACCCTCAATCACGTCTCAGATTTGTCACACCACTATCAAGTCACACCACGTTCACGGACTGCTTCAGGTGTTTTAAAGGTCTCTATTTGCATCCTGGTAGGATTTCCAGCCCGTTTCAAAGTCAAACAACATTTTCTGACCGTCAAATCACGTTGGCAACTCTTCCAGGCCGCTAGATTGCGCAAACTTGCTTCAAAAAATTGGTATGCCGCGAGAAAGCCCGGTCCACGCTTTCTGGCACGTGGTCCGCGAAAAAACCCCGAACACAACCCCCGTCGCAAGGCCGCTTGGGCCAGGCCGCGCCCGCATGCCTGCCCCGCATGGCACTAGGCCACACAAGGCCGTGCCCACCCACGTGTGGCACTGGGCCGCGTCCGCGCTGGGCGCTAGGCCATGCCCACGTGCCCGCATTGGGCTGCGCCCGCAAGCCCACGTGCTGACCGCACACGCGCGTTGGGCAACACAAGACCGGGCTCGCGCCCACGCAGTCGGCTTGCACTGAGCCTGATCGCCTACCGATCGTGGGCCCCACTGTCGCTTTCGTCTATCGGATCCACGCTTCCTCATGCGTATCTTTGCCTTCTGGTCTCCGATTGGAAAATTTTTGGGCTTATTGGACTCCATTTGTCGTCCTAGACCTCGCTGTAGACTTAATGTGAAAGAATTTAAGATGTTTTTCTCAACAATCTCCATCTCGACTCAATTTTTGATTTTCACCTATCCGAGAGTTCGTCTAGCGCCCCATGTCCTGGGGTAATCGTCTGCTAAGCATGGATAGGCAAATATGGAAGTCGAGCCAAGCCGCTCGATCCCATCTCCATCAATGGATATGATCCTTTTGACCTAAGATCTGCTCAAGATAGCCTCCTGCGGTAACAGAAACTTCACTCTGCAACGTTGCATGTCATCCTTCTGAGTCTCTCATCCCGTGCTCGATTCATCTCCACCTGGAGCTCCATCTTGCATTGGGCTCCTTGTCATGAGGTAGTATCCTCTATATTTTCTTCCTCTTATTACCATCCTACTGCCGCACATAACTTTCATGATTCCTCCATCAGCTTTTCATCTGAAGTCAGTTGAATCCAGTCTGCTCAGTGAGATTAGATTCTTTTTAAAGCTGGGTATGTATTGGACCTCACCCAACTTCTTTATTATTCTATCATGGAGCTTTATGCTGACCGTCCCGCTATCTTTGATTTCATAGCTCAATCCATTTGGCAGGAACACAGTGCCCTCACTGATCTCTAGGGAGTTAAACATCTCCTCTCTGCAACATACATTATGAGAATAAGCAGAATTCATAATTCACTAGAAGGAAAAAATAGATACCTTATCAATAATTAGAAGGACATCATCATTGCCTCCTGTATCACTACTGGCCACCGCCATAGTAGTCCTCGTCCGATTCTTGAGTTGTGGGCAATCCTTGATTCGATGCCCCAACTCGTCGCACTTATAGCATCTAATCTTGCTTTGGTCCCTCGTCTTGGATCTAAATCGTCCTCCTCGCGATTCTCTGCCGCTTCGTCTACTGTCTCCTGCTCCTCCATAAACCATCAAAGCCGAGCTGTCGCCATCTAAGCTCGAAGCTAGATTCTCCCTCCTGAGAACCTCGTTCTGGAGTATCGCTGCAGTGCTCTCGTCCATCGTAATGGTGCTCTTTTTCATTAGAAGAGCAGTCATCAAAGATTCATACGAAGAGAAAAACGATGCTAGCAAGACTAACGCCTTGATCTTCTTCTCAACATTTTCGTCAATGTTGAGGAGGTCAGTGAGGATCTTCTAAAAGTTGGATAGATGCTCTTGCATGCTCTGGCCTTCGTTCATTCATAGCTGGTAGAACTATCTCCAAAGAAATAGTGTGTTAGTGAGCGCCAAGTACAACTTTTCGAGCTTCGACCATATTGCCATCGAAGAAGTCTCGCCAAGTACATGAATTACGACATCATCCACTAGGTACAAGTGGATCATGCTCATCGCCTGCATCTGAATTCGCTTCTAATTTTTCACCTCCATGGTGGCTGGCATCTCATTGTACAAGAGAGCGTCAATCAATTCATGTTGAATGAGGACATTCTTTACCCTTGCTTGCCATAAGGAGAAATTTTTTTTTCCATCGAACATGTTGATCTCCATCTTGATTGCAGTTATCTTCTTCATATTCTTCAATCTCTATCATCATTACTATAATTTGCACTCTGATACCGTCTAGCTTTGATATCAATCTGTTGGAATATCTGCACACTTTGATACCATTTGTTAAGGATCTAATAACATAATATTGCAGCAAGAAGAAAGAAAAAAATAAAATAAGAATACAATCAAGTACGTGGATCAGCCCAAAGGCTTGTCTTCACGGGGCATGCAAAACTTCACTATGAAAAAAAAGATATAAGAAGAGATTACCCACTCTTAACTCATGTATACAATCCTCTCAACAAGAAGTTATCCTTATCCAACTCTCTCTTGGAGATCCCCTGAAACGACCGTAGTCCGCTGCCTAGTTGTCTTCCTAAAGCCTCTGCTCTTATTGTCTGCTGGTGCTCTCTCTGCTCTCAATCACGTCTCAGGTCCATCACACCACTGCCACATCACGTTTACGGACTGCTCTAGGCATTTTAAAGGTCTCTGTCTGCATCCTGGTAGGATTCCCAACCCGTTTCAAAGTCAAACAACATCCACTAGCCATCAAATCGCATCGGCAGCTCTTTCCGGCTGCTAGATCGTGCAAACTTGCCTAAAAAAATTGGTATACCGCAAGAAAGCCCGGTCCACATTTTGTGGCACGTGATCCGCGAGAAAACCCCAAACATAGCCCTTATTGCGAGGCCGCCTGGGCTAGGCCATACTTGCACGTGCGCCCACCTGCGTGTGGCATTGGGCTGTGCCCGCATTGGGCACTGGGCTGTGTCCGCACGTCCATGCGCCCACGTTGGGCCGTGCAATGCCAGGTCCACACCCACGCAGTCAGCCTACACCGAGCCTGGTTGCTTGCTGGCCATAGACCCTACTACAGCTTCCGTCCATTGATCCGCATACTTTCTCATATGTATCTTCACCGCTTGATCTTAGATTGGGATGTTCGTTGGACTTTATTCATCATTTTGGATCTTGGTATGGACTTAATGTGAGAGAATTCGAGATATTTTTCTCTACCAATTTCTTAAGTCTCTGGAAAGAAGAAATGTTCGTTGCTCACCTCGTCGGGCCGGGGATCATCGCACTTTTACTGGAATATTTGTCTTGAAAGAAACAGAAGAGTATTCTCTAACAAGCGCTGCTCGATTCTCTCGGAAGTGCATAAATCTGTGTCTTCATTGTAATAAATTCTAGGAGCAATTGGGTTCAGGGAAAACTAAGCGGGGACACGCAAGTATCTGTAAAGAGCTGGATTTCCTGGGTTGCCCCGCAGGGAGCCGTGCTGTATGGCATAATTCTGATTGATTGTGAATGCAACACATTGTTCAGAGTTCAGATCTGAATGAGGCAAGGGAGGAGTTGATATGCAGGGCTTGGTGTGCTGCTGATCTTGTGATCCTTCTTTCGGGAGTCTTGTGTGGCCTTGGTGCCTTCAGGTTCCAAGGATCCTTCCTCCGTATTTTTCCCTTGTACGGTTTTATTCCTTAATAAAAGGTAGGTCTTGTGTGGCCTTGTTGCCTTTAGGTTCCAAGGCTCCTTCCTCTGTAGTTTTGTTCTTTAATAAAAGCTAGGTGGCATCTTCCTTCTTATTTCAGTATTTAAAAAAAAAAAAAACAAAATTCCACTGCTAATGAATGCTCGTGAGAATTTGGATCTTCATCTTGATTTTGATTGCACAGATGCTGATGGTTTGGTTCCAATCACTATGAATGATATTTCCTGGTACTTACCATGAAGCAGGGCTCAGGCTACTTTCACAGGATAATATTCCTGGTTTCAATTAAAAAAAAGGGGGGGAAAAAGTAAAAAAAAAGAAGAAAAGGAAGATGATATTTCCTGGTAGTTTACAATGGTAATTCTTTTTAGCTCTGTTGATCTGTTGAATTGGAAGAGTCACAATAACACCACACATTGAAGTTAATTATAAATGAACTATTTCTTTTTTTTTTTTTTGACTTAGCTATTCTATTAATTGTTCTATTAAAGAATTTTTTTAAAAAAATTATCCTAGATGAATGAGAATATCCTGATATTAACATATCTGATGTAATTTATGAAAGCAAGTTTTTCAATATTGAGGTTCTACAGTCATTGCTATATGTGATCTCTCTTTGTTTTTTCCTTGCCTGTTTATTCAAATTATACGCCAAGAATTACACTCTATCTCTCAAATACCACGCATGGATTTATATGATATTTGCTCCTAACATCGTTACTCCGGACTTCACCTTTTTGACGACCCCTGGTTAAAGCTGAACTAATGAGACGTTTGCTGCCTCATGATGGGTGATGGAAACATGAGGCACAGTCTTTGTTTGCATGTATGTATGTATATATATATATATATATATATATATATATATATATATATATATATATATATATATATATATATATATACATGCAAAGCAAGTATTTCACAAGGATATATATATAAATATTAATTTTGAAAAAATATTCATGTAAATTTGAATATTTAAAAGATTATAAATGCAAAAATTCAACTTGAAATACCTCCATAGAGGAGAAAGAAATGATGGATAAAAAATGGATAATAGGCATGGAACTGGAGGAAAATGTCATAAAATATGCAACTTGGCATGTAATTCAAATGAAGCGGCACTACTGCAATAGACCATGCTTTAGCGATTACAAGTCCTAACAAGTAGAAAAGCATCTAAACTAGATGTGGTTTCACATGTTCTCTGTCATACAGCCAAGGCCACCTAATGTCTATTAGAAGACATTACCACCACCTGGACGACACATTATCTTCTGGTATATGGTGCATCACAGCCCAAATCACTTCCAAAAGATCTAGCCACAGATCATTATTCACCCGATGCTCTATGCCCCACATGCTTCTTCAGGTGTATCGTGCTGATTTTGTATTAACAAATGGTACTTATATTCTTTATGAAAGCATTGATCAGAGAGTAAATGTACAGCATGAGCAACATGAAGAGAAATAATGAAATAAGGCAACACCCAAAAGGCGGAGCTAGGCTTTCATGGCCCTCTTGGTTTGAATGCTTCCATAACTACACTGCTCCTAAGCTGCAGGCTGTGAGAATTGCATGTCTTACATCACTGACGATAGCTTCTACATCCTATGAAGGTTTGCAGATGCAAGGAGTCCACCTTGGATTCTTTGAGGGCATGTTTGATGTGATCTTATAGGATTTGGTCAAAGCATCCATGACTTGATACTCTGGCTTCCTAGTTTCAGGTTTTGCATGCAGTAGAATCTGAATCCAATCTTGGCTAAGAGAGGCCAAGCAGATAGCACCAATAAGATTTAATTATAATTGCCCAAGTAACATCTTAAAACTTCGGGTGAAGTTACACCTTTTGCTTCAGAAGAGTCCAAATTATGTGGAGGGCCTCTGGAGGACTGCCTTGCGTGCTTTTTGGTCCAATGGTATTCTAATTTCAATATTAAATCTAAACAGCACAGCTTTATTTTTGGATGCAGTTGAATATGAATATTGAACAAAGCAGTCTCCAGCAACCATACTTAAGAATCCCAGCCATATCCGAACTTGAACACCAAGTGCACCCTTTTTGGGGGGCAACACTTTGTTGAACATGCTTGTGTTTGTGTTCCCAATTTTTCCTGTAAAGGTGTCCATTTCTTTAGATAAATGATGATGTCACAAGAAATTAACTGATAAGTGATAATAACAACATGATTATCAAGAGACAAGTTTGAGAGACTGTGGTGCTCAAGTAAAGAAAGCAAATGTACGGTAAGCAAACCTGAGCATGCAAAGAATGGAATAGAGGGTAGAAAGTACAATCATAATAACCATTTTTTTGACCGTGTACAGTGGAGAATTAACTAATAGGTATTAGCATGAGTAAAATAATACACAAAACCAGTAATAATAGCAACTTTTTCTGTCTCAGAGGGTCCAAAAAGATGAAAATTGTGAGATTGATTTTGCGAATACTAGTGGTGACAGAAAACAAAGCTCTTAATGGGAATGAGTCAGCTACTAAAAACATAAAGAAGGCTTCAGGCTCCAGATAGGTGGGATAAGGCTACTTGACAGCAGTTGGTTATGAAATATAATCAGGAACACAGGAACCCACTAAAGCATGACATGCTATATAATAATAGCAACATTAGATCCTTTAACCATCGAAAGAGACAAGAAAGAAATCTGGTTGGTCAAGCAGAATAATAGTGTCAGGACAAATTTATGGTCCACCTACTGTCATGGATATGAATCCCAAAGGAAAGGTGGCATGGTATATCCTGATTTAGATTTCTTCCATCCTCTTAAGCAGCCCTTCTCATGTTATGCAATAATAAAATTTCAACTGAAAAAGTTATTATCACGGGCTAAGATATCAGACAAACCTCACTGCATTTTTTAGATATTTAAAAACATTAGTTTGGGTTTTCTTCTATATTCTTTGAATTGCTGTCCTCAACTCCACGTTTTTCCATCCATTTTAAGTTGTAGAGTAGGCAGGCTAATTTGCTATGCTTGTACAGCAAATTGAAGCTTTCAAAAAACACATTTATGTATAAAGATAGCAACATAATGTTATTGATTTATCAACGCTCAAAATATAGGAACACCTTCTAGAGATTATACATGGATGCAACATTATCACTAATGACAGGTAGCTGAATCTGACATTCTAGTTGAGCTATCAATTCTTGAGTTTCTGGGACAGCATATAAGAAAAGCCTAGTTGTTCAGACAAGAACAGCCATTTGATCAGTGCCCTTCTCTTCATATGTCAAATTTGTAAATTCTCATGGTCTGGTCTATCAAGATGTTTACGTTTCCTACCAAAAGAAAAAATGATGTTTATGTTGGATAACTGGTCCCTAGTTGAGAAAAGCATTCCCAACATTTCTTACACTACCTGTGATGTTCCTGAGAATTTAGTACTTCACTTTCCAGGTTTCATGCTAACAGCAAATTCACATTGTACAGCATAGGGCTAGCAATATAATTGACCATGATGCCATAATATAGTGTTGCCAAAAGAAAATATTTACCAACCTTCCAGACTATTTGAACACCTCTTATACTCTTATATTGTTGCTAATCCCTCCCCCTAGGCCCCTGCCTATTAACATCTATACTCACTAAGACATGATCCATCTTGGTCATTTTGAAATCCTAATCACTCTGTCTTCCCTCATAAGTACTTTTAATATTTTCTGGCATAAAACACGAAATCAGTCATTATTACCAAAAAATACTTCCATGCCTGTGCCATCTACTTCAGAGAGTACCTTATATTTATAAAAACAAATATAGTTATTGTTGGGGATAAATCCCGCTCCCGCCAAAGTCCAGTTTGATGCTTAGCCTAATGTAATTGATAATCATGGAAGAGCTTTGATCGAAAATTCTTCCTCCAGCGGCCGAACTCCTTCCGAACTTCTCCAGCGGCCGAACCCCTTTCGGACTCCTTCAGCAGCCGAACTCCTCCAGCGACCGAACTCCATTCGGACTTCTCCATCAACCGGACTTCTTCTGAACTTCTCCATCAATTGAACTCCTCCCAGAATTCTCCTTCGACTGGACTTCTCCGTCAGTCGGACTCCTTTCGGACTTCTCCTTCGATCGAACTTCTCCATCAGTCGAACTCCATCCGGATTTCTCTCCTTCAATCGGATTCCTACAGGAGTCGAACTCCTTTCGGACTTCTCCTTCAATCAAATTTCTCCAGGAGTCGAACTCCTTCCGGACTTCTCCTTCAGCCGGATTCCTCCAGAAGCCAAACTTCTTCTGGGCTTCTCCATCAGTCGAACTCCATCCGGATTCCTCTCCTTCAGTCGAATTCCTCCAAGAGCCAAACTCCTTCCGGACTTCTCCTTCAGTTAAATTCCTCCAGCAGTCGAATTTCTTTCGGACCTCTCCTTCAGTCGGATTCTTCCAGGAGCCGAACTCCTTCCGGACTTCTCCTTCAGTCGGACTCCTCCACCAGTCGGACTCCTTCTAGGCTTCTCCATCAGTCAAACTTCATCCGGATTCCTCCAGCGAATTACTTCCAGATTTCTAGTATTCCTCCCGGATGATCCCCTCTAACCGTATTATCTTTAAGAGTCCGAACTCCTCTGGAATTGATATATGTCAAAACTCTTCATCAACTAACGCATGCTTCCTCCGAACTCCGAGTATTAAATTCCAACGAACGGCCACATCATGACAATGGACACCTCTCTCCGTAACAAACTCCACGTGGCCCCGAGTGGCCCACTATCGGATGGTTACGGCTGTTACTATCAGTTGCTTAGGTGGCGCTACAGGCGGCGCCTCCCTCCATAACAGACTTCATGCAGCCCTGAGCGGCCCGCTATCGGACGGCTATGACTGTCACTATTAGTCTGCTACAGGCAGTGCCTCCCTCCGTAACAGACTCCACGTGGCTCCGAGCGGCTTACTACCGAACGGCTACGACTGTCACTGTCAATCTGCTACAAGCTCCGTCTATAAAAAGAGACCCTTCAGATACATTTTCGCTAAGCTCTCTTCTCCTTTCCAAAACTCTACTGAATTCTTTCCCGAGTACTCCATTTTCGTTGGCTAGAAGAGCTGACTTAATCGTCGAAGGATCCTACCGGAGCCACCACCACGGACTCCGGACGGGACTTTGTTTTGCAGGTTACTGGTGGCGACCCCTTCTTCTTCAACTCCAGCTCGATCTAGCATCCGCCAGATTCTACACCAACAGGATTGGCGCTAGAGGAAGGACTCTCTATTTTCGAGGTACCCTTATTCTTAAAGGAGTGCTCAATCGATCATGTGGATCTTCTTCTTTAAGGTTCATCTCCATCCTCTCCCTCAATCCCAAGAAATGCCTTCAAAGAAGGCGACTACCTGGAGATCTACTGCTTCTACCGCTAGATCTGAACCAGATCCATCTGTTCCTGTTCCATTGCCGACGCTTCAACCTCCACCTCCACCGATGGCCATGGTAGGAGTAGTTTAACCTGTTGATGCAGCAGGTTCAGGGCTTTACCGAAATGGTGCAGGCCATGAGGCAGCCCCCGATGGCGGTTCCGCTAGGAAATCCGCCATCGGAATGCTAGGAACCGATCCCAAGGAGGAGAACCTCGTCCTAACGTAAGCAAAGTCGAAGGTCTCGTTTGAAGACAGGAAGAGAACCTCATCCTAATGTGAGCAAAGTCGAAGGCCTCGTTTATTTTAGACGAGGTGAGAAGAGAGGCCTCGACAACGGCCCTAATGTGCCCCTACAACCTATTAGGAACAGGAGGAGAACCTCGTCGTAACGTGAGCAAAGTCGAAGGCCTCGTTCGTTTTAGATGAGGACAGGGGGAGAACCTCATCCTAACGTAAGCAAAGTCGAAGGCCTCGTTCATTTTAGACGAGGTGAGAAGAGAGGCCCCGACAACGGCCCTAATATGCCCCTACAGCCCATTAGGAACAGGAGGAGAACCTCGTCCTAACATGAGCAAAGTCGAAGGCCTCGTTTATTTTAGACGAGATAAGAAGAGAGGCTCCGACAATAGCCCTAATGTGCCCCTACAGCCCGTTAGAAACAGGAGGATAACCTCATCCCTAACGTGAGTAAAGTCGAAGACCTCATTCATTTTAGACGAGATGAGAAGAGAAGCCTCGACAATGGCCCTAATGTGCCCCTATAGCCCGTTAGGAACAGGAGGAGAACTTCGTCCTAACGTGAGCAAAGTCGAAGGCCTTATTCGAGAAAGCAACTTGGGAGAGGATCAGAAAATCCCCCCCCGAACCTTCCTAACGTGAGCAAAATCAAAGATCTCGTAAAAAAATTTATCGTTTTTAATGAGGAGAGAAAGAGAAGGCCCCGATAAATGGTCCTAATGTGCCCCTACAGTCCGTTAGGAACATGAAGAGAATTTCGTCCTAACGTGAGCAAAGTTGAAGGCCTCATTCGTTTTAAACGAGGACGAAGGGAGAATCTCGTCCTAATATGAGCAAAGTCGAAGGTCTCGTTCATTTTAGACGAGATGAGAAGAGAGGCCCCGACAACGGCCCTAATGTGCCCCTGCCGTCTGTTAGGAATGGGAGGAGAACCTCGTCCTAACATGAGCAGAAGTCAGAACCTCATAGGCCAAAGACATGGAGAACGAAGAAGCTCGGTGGAGAATCATAACACGTATTTTCCTACGACAATCTGACTACGTCACATGCGAAAGGCAGAACCTTATCCCAATTTGCAAGAAAGGTCCTAGTTCGACGTCCACAATAGGCCCGGCGTGCACAACAAACTCAACGTCCACAACAAGCAGCAAGCGCGGGAACCTGGGACCGAACTTCGACCGTCGCCTTTTTTACTCCCTTCTTCTAAGCTTCAACTTCAACAGGAGATAAGATCTCTCCTTCAACCTCGGCTGGAGATAAGATCTCCCTCGAGTTTCAACTTCAATAGAAGATAGGATCTCCTCCAACCTCGGCTCATCTCCTTCAATCTTGACTGGAGATAAGATATCCTCCGAGCTCCAATCCTTCAACAGGAGATAAGATCTCCTTCAACCTCGACCGGAGATAAGATCTCCCCCGAGCTTCAACTTCAACAGGAGATAAGATCTTCTCCCTCAACCTCGGCTGGAGATAAGATCTCCCCTGAGCTTCAACTTCAACAGAAGATAGGGATCTCCTCCAACCTCGGCTCCTTCAATCTCGACTGAGATCCAAATCTCCCGAGCTCCACAATTCAGAGAAAGATCTCCTTCAACCTCGACTGGAGATAAGATCTCCCCCGAGCTCCAACCCTTCAACAGGAGATAAGATCTTCTTTAACCTCGGTTGAGAATAAGATCTTCTTCGAGCTTCAACTTCAACAGGAGATAAATCTCCTTCAACCTCTGCTAAGATCTTCTTCGAGATAAAGATCTTTCCCGAGCTCCAATCCAATCCTTCAATAGGAGATAAGATCTCCCTTCAACCTCGGCTGGAGATAAGATCTTCCTTGAGCTCCAATTTCAACAGAAGATAAGATCTTCTTCAACCTCGGTTGGAGATAAGATCTCACTTGAGCTTCAACCCTTCAATAGGAGATAAAATCTTCTTCAACCTCGGCTGGAGATAAGATCTCCCTCGAACTCCGACCTCAATAGGAGATAAGATCTCTTTCAACCTCGATCGGAGATAAGATCTCCCCCGAGCTTTAACCTCAATAGGAGATAAGATCTCGATCACTCTTCAATCTTGGCTGGAGATAAGATCTCCCTCGAGCTTCAAGTCAACTTCAACAGAAGATAGTATCTCCTTCAATCGGAGATAAGATCTCTTCCGAGAGCCTTTAACTGAAGATAAGATCTCCTTCAATCCGGTAAGATCTCTCCCAAGCTTCAACTTCATTAAACTCCTTCAACCTCGGCTGGAGATAAGATCTCTCGAGCTTCAACTTCAACAAAAGATAGAATCTCCTTCAACCTCGATTGGAGATAAGATCTCTCCCGAGCTTCAACCTCAATAGGAGATAAGATCTCCTTCAACTTCAACAGGTGTAGAGCCCGAAAAAGAACTTCGACAGTCGCCTTTTTTATACTTCCTTCCTTCGAATTTCGAACTTGGGAGTAGGAGAACTATTGTTGGGGATAAATCCCGCTCCCGTCGAAGTTCAGTTTGATGCTTAGCCTAATGTAACTGGTAATCACGGAAGAGCTTCGATCGAAAATTCTTCCTCCAACAGTCGAACTCCTTCCGGACTTCTCCAGCGATCGAACCCCTTTTGGACTCCTCCAGCAGCCGAACTCTCCAGCGGCCGAACTCCATCCGAACTTCTCCATCAGTCGGACTCCTTCTGGACTTTCCCATCAGTCAAATTTCTTCCAGACTTCTCCTTCGGCCGAACTTCTCCGTTAGTCGGACTTCTTCCGGACTTCTCCTCCGATCGAACTTCTCCATCAATCAAACTCCATCAAAATTTCTCTCCTTTAGTCAGATTCCTCCACGAGCCGAACTCCTTCTGGACTTCTTCTTCAGTCGGATTCCTCCATCAGTCGAACTCCTTCTAGGCTTCTCCATCAGTTAAACTCCATCCGGATTTCTCTCCTTCAGTCGGATTCCTCTAGGAGCCGAACTCCTTCCGAACTTCTCCTTCAGTCGGATTTCTTCAAGAGCCGAACTCCTTTCGAACTTCTCCTTCAATCAAATTCCTCCATCAGTCGAACTTCTTTCGAACCTCTCCTTCAGTCGGATTCCTTCAGGAGTCGAACTTCTTTCGGACTTCTCCTTCGATCGGATTTCTCCACCGATCGGACTCCTTCTGGACTTCTCCATCAGTTGAACTCCATCCGGATTTCTCCAGCGGATTACTTCTAAATTTTAAGTAGTATTCCTTCCGGATGATCCCCTCTAGCTGTATTCCTTTTAGGAGTCCGAACTTCTCTTGAATTGATATATGTCAAAGCTCTTTATCAACCAACGTCTGTTTCCTCCGAACTACGACTATTAAATTCCAACGAACGGCCACATCATGACAACGGACAACTCTCTTTGTAACAAACTTCACATGGCCTCGAGCGGCCCACTACTAAATGGTTACGACTGTCACTATCAGTTTGCTACAGGCGACGCTACAAGCGGCGCCTTCCTCCGTAACAGACTCTATGCAGCCCCAAGCGGTCCGCTACCGGACGACTACAACTGTCACTATTAGTTTGCTACAGACGGCGCCTCCCTCCATAACAGACTCCATGTGGTTCCGAGCGGTCCGCTACCGAATGGCTACGGCTGTCACTATCAGTCTGCTACAAGCATCGCCTATAAAAAAGACCCTTCAGATACGTTTTCGCTAAGCTCTCTTCTCCTTTCCAAAATTTTGCTGAATTCTTTCCTGAGCATTTCATTTCTGTTGGCCAGAAGAGCTGACTTGATCGTCGGAGGATCCTGTCGGAGCCATCACCACCGATTCCGAACGAAACTTTGTTTTGTAGGTCCCCGATGGCGACCCCTTCTTCCTCAATTCCAGCTCGATCCGGCGTCCGCCAGATTTTGCACCAATAGTTATAAACAATTTGAATTTTTAGTATGTCAGATATTTTATTAATCAAGATATCAGCTTGAAACTATCAGCCAAGAAGAGAGGAGAAGAGGGGTTATGGGTTTAGTATTTATGAGGAACATGAAAGATTTTTTCCTCTTTTATTTCTTTCCTTCAGTCTTTCTCTATTTTAGAAACTCTATGGGAGTGGCACCATCCCAAGTCAAATTCTGGACTTCTCTGAGGCAAGAGTGCCAACTGGCTGAGATAAGTCTGATTGGCAAAACTTAGTGGTGCTTTTGCATTTGATTATGATGTTTTATAATTTATCTTCTTTTTTCTTTTTTGGTTTTGGGGCAAGATTGTTGACTCTCTAGATTGCATATGATTTCTTCTTAATTGTTATTGACTTTTGACCTCATGAAAATGTAAAACACATAATTCATCAATTTCTTCATGAAACTTGCATCTATTTTTACTATGTTTAGCAATTACATCAAAACCAAAAAAGTATATGGGAGGACCAATGCAGGCGTACATTGAGTCCCATATTGGTGGTATGCTAGGGAGGTCTCAGGACCTTATATTAAGGGTGCAAGTGGATTGGAGAAAATCCAAAATCCAAACCGATCCAAACCAAACTAGAACATTGGATAGGATTTTTGGATTTTGGTTTTGGATTTGAAGTTAATTTTTAAAAATTTTGGATTTTGGACTTGGATTTTGATTTAATGTTATAAAATCCAAATCCAATCCAAAGTCCAAACTATCGGTCCAAACCAAATTCAATCCATTCTTCTAGTTTGGACTTTTGGATTATATATATATGTGTGTGTGTGCGTGTGTGTTTGTGTGTGTGTGTATATATATATGTATGTATATTTGTGTGTGTGTATATATATACACCCACGTATACACACACACACACATATATATATACACATATACATATATACATATATATACATACATATACAAACACACACACACATACATACATATACATACATATATGTATATATACATATATGTATGTATATATATATATATGTATATACATATGTATGTATATGTATGTACACATACATATATATATCTATGTATCTATATGTATGTATGTATACATACATATATATGTATGTATGTACACATACATATATATATACATATATACATACATATATATATATACATATATATATATATATACATACATACATATATATACATATACATACATATATATATATGTGTGTGTGTGTGTTTCAAGTTTAGTTTTTTTAAAAATATTATAAAATTTATTATATTTTAGTGATATAGTTTTTTTGAAAATATAGTTATTATGTTTTTGATATGATGCTATTATAGTACAACTTGTAAAGTTCTTTGGTATTGAAAGTTGTATTTTTTATTTTTTATTCATTGCTATTATAATATTAGTTGTTAGATGTAGGACGATATTGTAGAGTACCTATAAGTAGTATATGTATTGAATTCATATGATTTGCTTTTGAGTTATGATCCAAATTGCAGTCTAATGTATGTAAAAGTCCAAAAATCCAATCCAATTCAATCCGAATTTTTCGGATTGGATTGGATTGGACTAGTAGAGTATTTGGTTCAGATTTGGAGCTAAGTTTCCAAGTCCAAAATATTTCGGATTGAAGTTGGATTTAGGTATAATCCAATCCAATCCAGTCCAAAATAATACTTTTCTAGGTAGCCTTTTTTGGTGAGCACTTGGGTCATTACAAATGGTATCAAAGACCAATGGCCTATGTGTGACTAGAAGATATTGTAGCATGGGTTGTTTTGGGGCTAACCACAAGCTGATTGTAGTTTGCAACTATTTCTGAGATGTGATCATATTTACCCTTAATTTAGCAATGATGCCAGGGATTAAACAGGGAGGGTATATGAGGATTCATGCAGGCATTTGTTTAGTACCCATCGATTGTGTTTTAGGGAAGTCTTGGATGCTTACATAGGAACAAGGAATCCAAATAACACACTTTTTAGATAGCCTTTTTGGGTGATGTCTTGGACTGTTATAGCTTTATAGGATATACGGGCAACAAATTGTCAAGAAACAGGATATATCTATAAGATTGCATGTCAAATCTCCATTGTAATAGGAGTCCAACAACTTGTCACATAATGCAACTTTCTAATAAAAGCCCAGTATGAATTTAAATTAAACCAAAATGAAGCAAACCCACATAACATTAAAGAATTAGCTATACATTTATAAAAATAGTCTAGTGAAGAAGAATCTTACCAAATTCTCTTTAACGAACTAAGTCCATGGGTTCATCATCAATTTTTCCAATGGCTTCGAGTATTGATGAGTACGTAATGAGATCATATTCAAATCCCTTTGACTTCATCTCTTTCATTAGTTTAGTTGCCTCCTCAAACATACCAGCATGGCTTAGAGCACCAAGAACTGTGTTGTACGAGACCGCATCCGGTTTAATGTTAGATTTCTTCATGTTTGAAAGCATCTCCATTGCTCGGTGTGGGCCAGCTATCTTTGCCAGTCCATTTAAAATGATATTGAGGGAATTTATATCTGGAACACAACCTTGTTCTTGCATCGTCCGGAGCAAGGTTTGAGCTTCATCTATCATGCCAATCCTTACCATTCCAGACATGAGGGCATTGTAGGCATAGACATCAGGAGTGCATCCCAATTTCTTCATTTCATCAAAAAGATCTATTGCATCATTAAGACGCCCACATTTACCAAAATGCTTTATCATCACAGCATATACTCGAGAACTGGAAGAACCACAGTTTTCTTTTAATTCCTGAAATAGCTCATTGGCAACTTCATACCGTTTTGCTTTTCCAAGAGCATCAATCAGGCTACAATAGGCTGCTGGACATGGGGGGAAACCCTTCTCATCCATCTCCTCAAGAAGCAACATGGCTTTTTCCACTCTATTGCTTTTGCAGAATCCATCAATGAGAATGGAATAGGTGAAGGCACTAGGAGCAATTCCTTTTTCCTTCAATTTTTCGAACCAGGAAGCAGCCTCTGATGCACGAGATTTAGATTCAAAAAGTGCTTTGATGATGGTATTATATGTAACCACATTTGGCACACATTGCAAAGATTCCATCTCATTGAAAAGCTTAATGACATCATCCAGACGCCCAGCCTTGCTCAAAATGTTCATCAAATTATTCATCAAGACTGTGTCTGGCTTACAGCCCTCCTGCTTCATTTCAAGAAAGAAGTCATATGCCTCTTCTACTCTCCCAGCCTTACCAAGACCTTTTATCAACTCAGTATAAGTAAAGACATTTGGGGCACAACATTGACCTCTCATTTCAGAGAAAAAACTCAGAGCCCTCTCAATATTTCCTGACTTAAAAAACATGCTCATCAAAGTAGTATAAATCTTTGCTGTGGGTTGCAATCCGTTCTCTTTCATCTCCTCAAATAGCCTAATAGCCGAGTCCTCATGACCCAGCTTGCAGAAAGTGGCAATAAGAGCATTGTAAGTAACAGTGTCGGGAAAACAATTACCTTCATTGCACATTTCATTGTAAAGCTCATGCACCTTCTCGTAATGGCCCTCCTGCATCAGCATGATGATCATACTATTGTAAGCATGTGCAGTTGGCCTGCATTTCCGAGCCTTTATCCGATAAAAAATCGAGCATGCCTTGTCCACCATCTTCGCCCTCCCCAAAATCTTAATAATCTCTGATAATTCGGTAGGGGTGATGACACAATTGCTTTTGACCATGTCTTGGATATTTTTCCACATCTCGCCCACCAGTCCGGCTTCATCCAAACAATGTATCAAGGCCATATACGTGGTGGAATCATGCTCAAAATTCTTCCTTTTTGCGGTCCATCTGAAGAACTGCATCTTCACCCCAATCTCAACATCTGTTTTCATTACTTCACGAACCAATCGGTGATCAACCTTCAACCTCAGCACCTCCAAGGCCTTCTCAGCATCTGGTCCCCACTTAAAAATCTTTAATATTCTCACGAACCTCTCATCAAGCGCACGAGCTGACCGCTGGTACCTTGGCGTTGCCAGTGAGGCTGCGCTGTCATCTCTGAGACTTGGAAGTCTGAACATCTGCACTATTTCATTTTCTACACAGTTCCACAATGTTTGATTGATCAAATATCCATCAAAATACTAGTAAGAAGATGAAAATATTAACAAGACATTAAGCACAAACTAAAGCAAAGCAATCGATATATGAAACTGTGCTTGGTAAATGTTAATTTTAAATATAACGATAAAAGATAATATAACAAGTACTCCGTTCCCAAATTTTGACTGCATACTATTTAGCTTTCTCATGACCCATCTGGAGATTTTTTCTTTTTTCCTCATTGGTCCACTACCTGCCCCAATTTTTTAGCAGAATAACCAAACAGCTTCAGTGCAGCAAAACCCAGAAATTAAAAAACCTCTTTTTTTTCCTTAAAAAATAAAACGTAAACCAGTTATCGCAAAGCCATGATTTTTACGAAGAGTAGTATACTATGCCTCTCACCTGTTTGCTTTAATCTCTTGCTGAGCTGCGGTGAGGAAGATATGCCCTGCTTCGGAAGGAGAGCAGAGGACCATCTTGATGGCTGCATTTCTCTTCCCAAACGCCAACGATTCATGAGATAGGGGATTTCAACACAACTCCGCGTGCGAGGAAACGGAGCTGATGGACGAGAGCGTTGTTGTCTCGGGCGCCGACGCTACTGCACCGCTGCAGGCCGTGATTCGCCCGAGCCTTGGACGTTTTTGTTTTTTTGGGTAGAAGCCTTGGACGGTTTGGTCGCGGCGAATGTCCGCCTTGGAGAGGAGCGTATTAGCTTTCGCGTACTACCGTATATGTACCACCGGTTCAGTGGCGTCATTGGCTAGCGGAGAACGGAGGATTTTGATGGAAGGCTGTGATCCAATCAGAAAAAGATGATTATTTGAAGAAAGAAGTATGTTTGACTGAAATCCCGCAGCATTTAATTATGATTATTGTTTTATCAATAATTAAATATGAATTCGTATTCGATGGATGGCCGCGAATTCTACCAATTGAGAATTGTTGCTTGATGGATCCGTACAAACTTAAGAATTTTTTTTTTTGGAATAAAAGGAAGAGGGTCGTGCATCCTAAATTTATTCCACCAGTTATACATTGATGGCACTTAGCAATCGTATAAAGTACTGAAAACAGTTGGCAGCTCTAGTCTTTGACGGTAGCCAATCAACAAATATGTGTGAACGGTGGTTTATCAAAATTGAAATGGAAGTAAATTTGTTAAGGGGGCTTTTTTGGTTTCTCTCTTCGTGACCCATAAAATGCAGTTCCAAGTTGTTCTCCATGGTTTCGAAATCTTTCTTTGACGCTAGGTAGTCAATAAATCTACAATAGCGGCATATTCATGCAATCTGATTTTCTTCTCTGCAGCAGACATCAAGTTTGGTTCATACATACTCTTTACACAGGAACCTTCTATGGTTGACTTTAATACTGTTTATTGGCACAGCTTTATTGTGTGGATCCTGAAACTTATTCATGGCCGCGTTCAGGGACGTTGCTGGTACCATGTTATCCCAAATGATGAGGTATGGCCATTGCCTTCTAATGAAAATTGCCAGCCTATATATATATATATCTTCGTTTGGTAGGAAGTTTTGGTGCACAGGAGCATATTTATGCATTCTAGTTTTCTTCTCTACAGCAGAATCAATTTTGTACTCTGTATATACTCTTTACAAAGGGACCTGCTGTGGTTTTCTTCATTCTACGCTCTGTATATGTTCTTCCTTGCCTGATTTTATATGTCTATAATAAGCATCTCTTGTAATTAACTTGATATTAAGTTTTGAATTGATATAGCTTCATTCTTTTACCCAAAAAAAAAAAAAAATCTACAATGATATCATCAAAATTTAAAGGCTGTAATATAGCTCTTTTACTATTTTTTCTTTTTTCTTTTTTCTTTTTTTTTGGAATTTTGAGTGGGTTTTCTCTTTATCCATTTTCAAGGAGTGCAGTGGGACGCGGAAGAAGTGTAGCTGGTGACAAATCACTATTATAAACATCAAGGATTCAGATTATGCGTTGCTTCAATGGTGCTTTAGCAAATAGAAAGAAATAAAGGGTAAAAAATAAATAATATCTTATATATTACATCGATTTGCAAATGATCCTTATATCTTCAATTAATATCATATTAATTCTATATTTTTTAATTTATTGCAATATCCAACGTCGATCTTCCAATTTGGGACAGAGTTCACCATCAGTGCCTATGTGACAAATTATTTGAAGTTAAATAGTTGACATAAATTTATTAAATTATTTTAAAATGAGAGAAAATATAATATAAATTTATAATAGTTTTATTGGGGATAAATTTCGCTCCTGCCGAAGTTCAATCTGGTGCTTAGCCTAATACAACTGGTAATCACGGAAGAGCTTCGATCAAAAATTCTCTCTCCAGCAGTCGAACCCCATCCGATCTCCTCCGACGGTCAAACTCATCCAGTGGCCGAACTCCTCCAGCTGGACTCCGAACCCAATTGAACTCCACAACGGTCGAGCCCCAGCCAAACTTCCACAGCGGCCGAACTTTCGGATTCCTTCTACAGTCGGGCTTCTACGAGAGTCGAACTCCTTCCGGACTCCTCCAACAGTCGGACTTCTATAGGAGCCGAACTCCATCCAGACTTCTCCAGCAGTCGGACTTCTACGGGAGCCAAACTCCTTCCGGACTCCTCCTTCAGTCGGGCTTCTACGAAAATCGAACTCCTTCCGGATTTCTCCAACAATCAGATTCCTATAGGAGCCGAACTCCTTCCGGACTGTTCCTTCAGACGAATTCCTACAGACAATCCCACTACTGAATAGTTATAATTATCATTTATTAAGACAATTACGATTGTCATTTATCAGGATAATTACTGTTGGCGCAGAAACTAGTCGTCATCAGAATCCGCTGGAGTGAAGGTGGACGAGATCGCCACCGCGATCTGCAAAACAAAGTTCCGTCTAGAGCCGATGGGGGGTGGCTCCGGCAGGACCCTCCGACGATTAAGTCAGCTCTGGCCAACAGGAATGAAGTGCTCGGGAATAAGTTCCGCGGAGCTTAGAATTTAAAGCTTAGAGATTAGAGATTAGAAATCAGAGTTAGCATATCTAGAGGATCCTTTTATAGGCGGAGCTTGATTAATGGTGATGGCCATATCGTCCGACCGTGGGCCGTTCGAAGCCGCATGGTGTTCGGTACGGAGAGGAAGGCGTCGTCAGACGGATAGTGGCGGCCATGCTAAACTTTCGAATTTCTTCTACAGTCGGACTTCTATGGGAGCTGAACTCCTTTCGGACTCCTCCAGCAGTCGGACTTCTACGGGAGCCAAACTTCTTCCGAACTCCTCCAACAGTCGGACTTCTATGGGAGCCAAACTCCTTCCGGACTTCTCCTTCAATCGGACTTCTACAGAAATCGAACTCCTTCCGAATTCTTCCAGCAATCAGATTCCTATAGGAGCTGAACTCCTTCCGGACTGTTCCTTTAAACGAATTCCTACAGGCAATCCCACTACTGAACGATTATAATTATCATTTATCAGGATAATTACGATTGTTATTTATCAAGATAATTACGATTGACATTTATCAGGACGATTACGATGGTTATTTATCAAAACAGTTACAACAAGCTCCATTTATAAAAAGAGATCCTCTAGATACGTTTTCTCTAAGCTTTCTTTTTCTTTTCAAAACTTTGTCGAACTCCTCTCTGAGCACTCCATTGGCCAGAAGAGCTAACTTGACCGCTGGAGGATCCTACCGAAGCCACCACCACTAACTCCGGATGGGACTTTATTTTACAGGTCACCGACGGTGACCTCATCTTTTTCGACTCCAACTCGATCCGACGTCAACCAAATTCTGCACCAACAAGTCTAAAGATCAAAATATCTAAGTCCTAACCTAACATTATCTCCTCCTCCAACTCTTCCCCCTAATATGGCCATATAATCCTTGGCAACAACCCCCAACAACTGTCACCACTGCTCCAATCCACCTGACCATCGCTGCCCCCATCCTCCTCTCCTCTTTCTTTCTATTCATCTTCTATTTCCTCTCTCTTTTTTCCTCCTCTCTCTCCCTCTCTCTTTATTTTTGGTCATAGATTGCGAGTTGGTGGTGGTGTTGTTGTTGAGGCTTTTTGTTAATTTTTGATAGTAAAAGTAGTTTTTTGTATTTTTAAAATTAAATTTATGAAAGTTATAAAATTTTGTTTTCATTTAATTTCTTAAAATATTGATTCAAAATGCTAGATTAAAATGCTCATCATTGGTCTCTAATGCTATGGTTTTGAAGATTGTAAGTTTTTTTGAAGTAATTTTCAAATTTTTTGAAGTATGCTTCAATCTTCTAGCTGCAATATACATCAATATCAGCCTTCCAGGACAACTATTTTGCCCCGTATGATACTCACAATGCATAAAAAACTAAATATTTCATATCAATTCCCTCCCACAGTTGATACAAAAAGTCTTTCTAGGGGTTACAATATTAATTGTTCATGCAACCACTTACCACTTCCACTAACTACCTACTTGTTCTATGACAAGCATAAAGCATGCCCTGCAAATCAATCAGTAAGGACAACATAAGGATATCCAGTCTACCTTCATTTGGAGGGAGATTTGTGCCCATGCCCCTGTAGTTACGGATCAAGTCAGATGGTTGATTGGTGATGGTGCCTCGATCAACGTCAGCTAGGAGATTTGGATATCAAGTCTATCGATCTCTCGTTGGCCGATCTTTGTTAGCTCTGAGGTAGACGACTAGCTGTGGATTTGTAACTTGATTGACGAGGAGGGTAGATGTTGAAAGAGACAGCTAGTCACCCATCTTTTTGGGGAGCAACTCGCTAAGAGGATTCTCGCCATCCCAATTTCTATCTATCGAAGTCATAATGTAAGGATGTGGGGGCGGTCGTGCCGACCTAGCTGATATGTACAGACCCAGACCTTAGAGAAGGATCGATGCAGTATGAATTTGGAGGATTCGGGCCCATCCTAGGATCAGACTTTTTCTTTGAAAAATTGCATGGGATGGGCTTCCAATGCATACTCTTGCCAGAGAAAGAGAGATGGATATCCCACCCGACTGTCCCATTTGCGGCTTGGAGAAGGAGTCCATGGAGCATGCCCTCCTCTGTTGTCATAGAGCTGACTTGATCTGGAGGATGGCATGTTGTCGATCGTAGGGTGCGAGTACTGGCCCTTGGCTCTAACTCTTTCTGGAGGCTATTTGTCAGAGTGCTGATGAGAGACCATGTGGAGCTTGTTGAATGGTCTACATTATCTACCAGATCTGGCTATCTAGGAACAGTCTTATCTTTGATGCCTAAGTTATACCAATCAGATACGTTATGGAGAGAGCGAGCAGCTTAGCTTCGGAGTATAGTCATTTCGACTATGCGGATCCAACCTTAGATCTGAGTTCTTGGGGTTTCCTGGTTGCGCCTGTTGCGCTGCAGAAAATCTTGCTCATTTCTTGAGAACCCCCATCCTTCGAGTTTATTAAGGTCAATTTTGATGGCAGCGTCAGGGATGGTAGAGATGGTTCGAGCTTTGTCATTCGGGATCCGAACTCGAGGTTGCTGGTTGCAGGGGGCTCTCCTTTTTTTGAGGCATCTACGTCGGGTGCGGAACTTCGTACTGCTTGGATTGGTGTCATATGTGCGATCTGGGAATTGTGAGCATGAAGGATCATTATTGAGGGAGCTGGATCCAGGAGGAGACCACGTATCGCAACACCCATCCTCTCTTAGGTAACATTTGAAGAGCAACTAGTGGGTGCACTATAGTATCTTGCCAGCATGTATTTCGGAAGATCAATAGCGCAGCGGACTGGATGACCTTCTTTGTTGCTGAGCACATCGGAGATTAGAGTTGGCGTCGGAGCGACGACTATTCTTTGGATCCTGAGGAATATTTTATTTTCTAATTTTTTGGACTATTCTCGAACTTAATTAGTCTGACCATCCGTTTGTACCAAAAAAAAAAAAAAAAAAAAAAGACAACGCAAGGAATCTCAACAAGGAACCATGAACAAGATTATATGATTTTATATATATATATATATATATATATATATATATAACTAGCTAGCATGACATATATGCATCAAATAGCGGTATGAAAAATAAAAAAATTAAAATAACATTCGAGAGTACTGCTTGGTTGGGAGGAGTAGGAATCCAGAATCCAAAATTCAAAATCGGAATGAGAATGGATGACTCCCATTCCAATCGTTTAGTTGGAAGAAGTACTATTATGATTATGGAATGGAATAAAAATGATCTAATCTATTTAAAATTTAATCTTTATTTTTTTCTATGAATTTAAATTTTTATTCTGGATCACGAACCAAATATTTCAAAAGATTAAACTATTTTAATTCTAATTTTAATTTATTTTAATTTTTAGCAGAAGCATCAGATAGAAATATATATTGAAGTGCTTGTAACTCCAACCATGAATTCTTGAAGATAAATAGAAAGAGAAATTGAAGTACCTATAACCCCAAGAGCCCAATTGTTGGTGCCTACTCCATTGCAAGACAACTCCCAGAACTCAATTCTTAAAGAGGGTAGCGGGAAGTACCGAACGCAAAAGGAAACTGAAATGCCCTTATCTGCTGGACGAAATAAATCAAGACAAGAACCGAATTCTTGAAGAGCGTAGTAAAAGCATTGAACGCAAAAATAAATTAAAAAAATCCGTTATATTGCAAGAAAGATTTCAAGAAAAATTCAAGGACCGAATTCTTGAAGGGGATATCTGGATTGAGATGCAAACCTGCGGTATCTGGGTGGTCATTCCGCTTCCGTCTCTCGGACAATTATGGTTGTGGTGTGATCCTCTGCTATTAGATAAAGAATGGAACTCTGAAGCTTGTATACCGGCATCCGAACGTAAAGAATCCTTCATGCACTAGCGTTTTAAGGGTTTCTGATGGAAGGGGAAAGAAGCCACGAGGAGGAGAGAAGGTGTTGAAAGACGAAACGATCGAAAGGATTAAAGAAAAGCAGAGGAGAGTACTTGGAGGAGGAAGACGGATGGGTGGGCCGAAGAGCCTGCTCCGCCTCCCTCATCGTCGCCGAGGCACGCCCCAGCCATGCTTCAAGAACCGGGCGCTCTCCGCTCCATGGCGGTGCTTCCTGGAGCGGGCCAACGGAAATAATTTCGGCAGAACGAGGCGGTATGGACGTCCTGGGGTTGCCCATTTATTTCCGGTTTGAACTGGGCGAATCGGCTTTTCGGTTTACCTGGGTTTGTAAATTTCGAAAACTAAACCGGTTAGATCGATATCAATAAAGTGGGTCTTTATTCCAGGTCGGATGGGTCCGGCTGGTCCGACGACGCATGTAGGGTTTGGTAGCTTCTCCGCCGCTTGTCATCTTGTGTGGGAAAGGTGTGCGGACCGTTCCTTGCAGGAAAAATTATTTGTTGAACCAGGTCCACCACGTCATTTTGAACCTGTTCAACCACTGATCGACACGTATAAGAGTTTAGACGGAGGGAAAAAAATCGCCGAGGCACTTTTCAACCCCAGCTAACTATCAGGTAAAGAGGGAGGCATCGTTCCAATGGCAACTAAAAACCATGGGAGAAAAGGAAAACAAAATACGAAGACGGAGAAGGACGGTGGATCTCCTGCAAGAAGGCGTAGATCGCCGGGGCCGGGGGAGGTGCAGACCAGTGGCACGAGGGAGGTGCACGACCGTCTTGCCTCAATCCATTGCCATTGTATCCGGTTACTCTTCCAGCATCCGCCTGGACAGAGGCAATGGTGACCATGGTTGAGTCGGGGGTGAGATTCCGGCGGGGCATATTGTCGAACAGTTGGAAAGTAGAGCCAAGAGTGGTCGCCGCACTTGGGAATACACAACAACAAGGGAGTTGGCGACAACGGCTGGATCAGCAACGAGGCCGATGGGTAGCGTAGAGGGGGCGGCTGAGCAAACGGAGGCGAGGTTGGTAGCGGGCGGTGGGTGGAGGTGAAGATGCGACCATCAGTGGGAAGATCCTTTGAGAGCTTGTGGTGGAGGAATCGAGCCAGGGCAGTGGCTGTGGCGGCCAAGAGCAGCGTGGATGCGTATAAGGGAGTTACAAAGGAAGGCCAAGGGTCCCGACGGGAGGCGGCGGAGGAGGAGATAGGCATCATGGGGGACCACGGCAGAACTTGAGCGGAAGAAACGCACAGCGGATCTGTCCAGAGAGCGGCATGGGACAAACAGAGAGCAAACTCTAAAGTAAACGAAACCAATGTGACCGTCTTCTCCCCCTTTCCATCTTCCTTCTTTCTCTCCTTCATGGTCTCTTCCTCACTACTCTCCTCTTTTCTTGCCTGCTCTCCTAGACCCTCTCCTTCGTTCTCATTCTCAGCAAGCAATCATTCTTCTAGATGACATGAAACCTTCGTACCCATTGGAATAAACTCCGCTCCCATCGAACTTCATCTTGATACTTAGCTTAATGCAACTGATAATTATGAAAAAAGTTTGATCAAAAATTCTTCTTCAACGATCAAATATTAGTCGAACTCCTTCAGCGATCAAACATTAATCGAACTCCTTCAATCGATCGAACTCTTCCAGTGGCCAAATCTTAGCCGAACATCTTAGCGGTCGAGCTCCAACCAAATTTCTTTCGAATTTCTCCTTCAGTCGGATTTCTTCAGAAGTCGAACTTCTTTCGGATCTCTCATACAATCGAATTTCTATAGGAGCAGGACTCATTCCGAATTTCTCCTTCAGTCAAGTTCCTACATGAGCCAAACTTCTTCCGAATCTCTCATACAGTTGAATTTCTATAGAAGTAGGACTCCTTCCGGATTTCTCCTTCAGTCAAGTTCCTACAGGAGCCACACTCCTTCCGAATTTCTTCTTCAGTCGAGTTTCTATAGGAGCCAAGCTCCTTCTGGACTCCTCCCTTAGTCGGACTCCTACAAAAATCGAACTCCCTCCGAATCTCTCCTGCAGTCGGACTCCTACAGGAGCCGAACTCTTTTCGAACTCCTCCTTCAGTCGAATTTCTACAGGAACCGAACTCCTTCTGGACTCCTTCTTCAGTCAAGTTTCTATAGAAGCTGAACTCCTTTCGAATCTCTCCTTCAGTCGGATTTCTACAGGAGTCGAACTCTTTTCGGACTCCTTCAATTGGACTCCTCTAGAAGTCAAACTCCTTCCAGATCTCTCCTTCAGTCGGACTCCTACAGGAGCCGAACTTCTTCTGGACTCCTCCTTCAGTCGCATTTCTACAGGAGTCGAACTCCTTTCAGACTCCTCCTTCAGTCAAGTTTCTATAGGAGCCGAACTCTTTCCGGACTCCTCCTTCAGTCAAGCTCCTATGGAAGCCGAACTCCTTCCGGATCTCTCCTTCAGTCGAATTTCTACAGGAACCGAACTCCCTCCAAACTCCGCTTTCAATCGGACTCCGCTTTCAATCGGACTCCTCTAGGAGTCAAACTCCTTCCAGATCTTTTCTTCAGTCAAGCTCCTACGGAAGCCGAACTCCTTTCGGATCTCTCATTTAGTCGAATTTCTACATGAGCCAAACTCCTTTCGGACTCCTCCATGAGCCGAACTTCTTCCAGATCTCCCCTTTAGCCGTATCCCACTTAGGAGTCCAAACTCCTCTAGAATTGATATATGTCAAAGTTTTTCACTAACCAATGCCTGCTTCCTCCGAACTACGGCTATTAAATTTTGATAAACGGTCACCATCAGTCTGCTACAGACGGTGCCCCCTTCGTGATAGACTCCACCAGGCCTCGAGCGGCCCGCTACCGAACGGTATGGCTATCACTATCAGCCTGACGATACCTTCCTCTCCATACCGAACCCCACATAATTTCGAGCAGTCCACTATCGGACGGTATGGCCATCATCACCAATCAAGCTCCGTCTATAAAAAGGGACACTTCAGATACGTTTTCTTTAAGCTTTCTTCTTCTTTTCGAAACTCTGTCAAACTCTTTTCTAAGCACTCTATTTCTGTTGATCAGAATAGCTGACTTGATCGTCGGAGGATCCTGTCGGAGCCACCACCACCGACTTTGGATGAAACTTTATTTTGTAGGTCACCAGCGGTGACCTCATCTTCCTCGACTTCAGCTCGATCCGGCATCAACCAGATTCTACAACAACAAGATTGGTGCTAGAGGAAGGGCCCTCTATTCCTGAGATACTTTTATTCTTAAAGGAGTGCTCAGTCGATCCTACCGACCTTTTTTTTCAAGGTTCATTTCCACCCTCTTTCTCAATTCTAAGAAATGCCTCCAAAGAAGGCGATTATCCAAAAATCTATTGCTTCTGCCGTCAGGTCTGAGCCTGATCCATCTATTCCTGCTCCATCATCGGCGCTCCAACCTCCACCTCCATCGACGATCATGGTAGATTCAGTGCAGTTTGATCTGCTGATGCAGCAGGTTCAGGGCCTCACTGAAATAGTGCAGACCATGCGGCAACCTTCGGTGGCGGTTTTATTAGAAAATTCACCATCGGGATGTTATGAACCGATCCCAAGAAGGAGCATTTGGGTTAGCATACCCGTTGCCCCTGGAAAAAAAATAGAGAGCAAAGGATCCATATTTGGATCATGATTTTTCTTCGAAGGAGACCTTCCCTATCTATAGTCGGAAGCCATCCAAGATCTGCGATCGAGATGACATCCCCGATCAAAAACTGTGGGAGATGGACCGATGGATTGAAGAACTCTGCCACGCCGCCCCGGCTCTCCATGACGATGTCTGCACTGATCCTCCTTTCTCTCCTCGAATTATGCAAGAGCCCATTCCACCGAACTTTAAGCTTTCCTAACTCGAAAGATACGACAGAACCTTTGATCCGGTCGATCACTTGGAGGCCTTTCGGACCATGATGCTGCTCCATGGTGCACCAGACATCATATTATATCGAGCTTTTTCATCTATGTTAAAGGGAGCAGCAAAAAATTAGTACTCGATGTTGAAGTCGGGTATGATCTTCTCCTTCGATCAGATGAACCATCAGTTTGTGGCTCACTTCGTCAGCAGCCGACGTCCGTGCCGAGGTTCGGATTTCCTAATGAACATCAAGCAGAAGGAGGCAAAATCCATTCGGACTTATGTCATTCGATTTAATACTGCTGCGTTGGAGGTTCGAAACTTGGATCAATCAGTTGCGATGGCCGCACTCAAGGGCGGCTTTCAGAAGAACGATTTGCTGTTCTCCCTGAAGAAGAAGTACCCCAGAGACTTTGTCGATCTGCTAGCTCGGATCGAGAGATATGCCCGTGTGGAAGAAGCCTTCAAGTTGAAAGATGAAGAAGCCATAAGAGAGCGGCAGGCGGGCGAGTCTAGCAAACCCGCGGCTGATGAAGAGCCAAATGAAGTTCGATTGTGCTCACGACTCCCTCCGAGCGCAAGCGAGGCCGAACTCCCCCTCAAGCTCGTCATCAAAGAAGCTCCGATAGAAGGATACAAAGAAGTTCTTCCCTCTGAAGGTTTCACAACTATGCTCCCCCTCAATGCTCCACAGACGTCAGTCTGAAGCAAGCCAATGATACTACCGTAGCTAGAACCACCAATGAGGGAGGAAAAATAAGGAGATCGACCGTCTTCCGACATCATCAATGCTATCTCTGGGGGGCTTAGTACTTCGGCGAGCCACCATCTCTCAGCCTTAGAGCTAGAGGAAACTTGCTCTGAATTGGAAAGACCCATATGAAATAGAAGAGGTCATCCGGCCCGAAGCTAATCATCTGAAGAAGCTCGGAGGAACAACGCTCCTACGATCTTGAAACTCAGAGAATCTGAGAATATACTACCGGAGAGAAGCAATCAATAGTGGCCATGTTAAAAATAGGAGGAGAACCTCATCCTAATACGAGCAAAGTCGAAGGCCTCATTCATTTTAGACGAGATTGGGGGAGAGGTCTTGACAACGGTTCTTATGTGCCCCTACATTCTGTTAGGAACAGGAGAAGAACCTCGTCCTAATGCGAGCAAAGTCGAAGGCCTCGTTCATTTTAGACGAGATAGGGGGAGAGGCCCTGACAACAGCCCTTATGTGTCTCCATAGTCCGTTAGGAACAGGAGGAGAATCTCGTCCTAATGCGAGCAAAGTCGAAGGCCTTGTTCATTTTAGATGAGATTGGAAAAGAGGCCCTGACAATGGCCCTTATATGCCCCCATAGCTCGTTAGGAATAGGAGGAAAACCTCATCCTAACGTGAGCAAAATCGAAGGCCTCGTTCATTTTAGACGAGATGGAGGGGAGAGGCCCTGATAATGGCTTTTATGTGCCCCCAAAGCCCATTAGGAATAGGAGGAGAACCTCATCCTAACGTGAGCAAAGTCGAAGGCCTCGTTCATTTTAGACGAGATGAGAGGAAATGCCCCGACAACGACCCCATTGTGCCCGACAACAATAGGAGATAAGATCTCCTTCAACCTCGGTTGGAGATAAGATTTCTCCCGAGCTTCAAAGTCTACGTCAATAACAGAAGATAAAATCTCCTTCAACCTCGGCTAGAGATAAAATCTCCCCCAAGCTTCAACATCTACATCAATAGGAGATAAGATTTTCTTCAATCTCGACTGAAAATAAGATCTCTCCCGAGCTTCAACATCTACGTTAATAGGAGATAAGATCTCCTTCAATCTCGGCTGGAGATAAGATCTCCCTCGAGCTTCAACTTCTACATCAACAGAAGATAAGATCTCCTTCAACCTCGGTTGGAGATAAGATCTCCCCCGAACTTCAAAGGTTATATCAACAGAAGATAAGATCTCCTTCAAACCTTGGCTGGAGATAAGATCTCCTCCGAGCTTCAACGTTTACATCAACAGGAGATAAGATCTCCTTCAACCTCGGTTGGAGATAAGATCTCCCTCCAGCTTCAACTTTAATGTTAACCTCGATCGGAGACAAGATCTCCCTCGAGCTTCAAGCTTCTACGTCAATAGAAATAAGATCTCCTTCAATCTCGGCTGGAGATAAGATCATTCCGAGCTTCAACATCTATATCAACAGGAGATAAGATCTCCTTTAACCTCGGTTGGAGATAAGATCTCTCATGAGTTTCAACGTCTACGTCAACAGGAGATAAGATCTTCTTCAACCTCGGTTGGAGATAAGATCTTCTCCGAGCTTCAAAGTTTATATCAACAGCAGATAAGATCTCCTTCAATCTCAATCGGAGACAAGATCTCTCCCGAGCTTTAACTTCAAGGTCAACCTCGGATGGAGACAAGATCTCCTCCGAGCTTTAACTTCAACGTTAACCTTGGTTGGAGATAAGATCTCCCCCGAGCTTCAACCTGAACTGATGCAGAGCCCTGAAGAGGACTTTGGCAGTTGCTTTTTTTGTACTTCCTTCCTTCGAAATTTCAAACTCGAAAGTGGGAGGACTATTATTGGGGATAAACCTCACTCCCGTCGAAGTCCATCTTGATGCTTAGCCTAATGCAAATGGTAATCATGGAAGAACTTTGATCGAAAATTCTCCTTCAGCAGCCAAACATTAGCCGAACTCCTCCAACGGCTAAACATTAGCCGAACTCGTTCAGCCGACCGAACTCTTTCAGCAGCCAAATCTTAGTCGAACTCCTTAGCGGCCAAGCCCCAATCGAACTCCTTCCGAATCTCTCCTTCAGTCGGATGTCTCTAGGAGTCGAACTTCTTCCAGATCTCTCCTACAGTCGGATTTCTACAGGAACAGGACTCCTTCCAGATTTCTCCTTCAGTCAAGTTTCTACAGGAGCTGAGCTCCTTTCGAATCTCTCCTACAATTGAATTTCTACAGGAGCAGGACTCCTTCCAGATTTCTCCTTCAGTCAAGTTCTTATAGGAGCCGAACTCCTTCCAGATTCGTCCTTCAGTTGAGTTTCTACAGGAGCCGAACTCCTCCCTCAGTCGGACTCTTATAGGAGCCGAACTCCCTCCGGATCTCTCCTTCAGTCGGACTCCTCCTTTAGTCGAATTTCTATAGGAGCCGAACTTCTTTCGGACTCCTCCTTTAGTCAAGTTTCTACAGGAGCCGAACTCCTTCCGGATCTCTCCTTCAATCAGATTTCTACAAGAGCCGAACTCCTTCCGGACTCCTCCTTTAGCCGGATTCCTCCAGGAGCCGAACTTCTTTCGGATCTTTCCTTCAGTCGGACTCCTATAGGAGCCAAACTCCTTCTGAACTCCTCTTTCAATCGAATTTCTATAGGAGCCGAACTTCTTCCGGACTCCTCCTTCAGTTAAGTTTCTACAAGAGCCGAACTCCTTCTGGATTTCTTCTTCAGTCAAGCTCCTATGGGAGCCGAACTCCTTCCGGATCTCTCCTTCAGTCAGATTTTTACTCCTCCAGGAGCTGAACTCCTTCCAGATTTCTCCTTCAGTCGGACTTCTATAGGAGCCGAACTCCTTTCGGACTCCTTCTTCAATCGAATTTCTACAGGAGCCGAACTCCTTTCGGACTCCTTTAGTCAAGCTCTTACGGAAGCCGAACTCCTTCCAGACTCCTCCTTCAGTCGGACTCCTCCAAGAGCCGAACTCCTTTCGGATTTCTCCTTCAGTCAAGCTCCTACGGGAGCCGAACTCTTTCTGAATCTCTCCTTCAGTCGGATTTCTACAGGAGCCGAACTCCTTCTGGACTCCTCCTTCAGTCGGACTCCTCCACCAGTCGAACTCCTTCCGAATCTCCCCTCTAACTGTATCCCCCTTAGGAGTCCGAACTCCTCTGGAACTGATATATGTTGAAGTTCTTAACCAACCAACGCCTGCTTCCTCTGAACTATGGCTATTAAATTTCGATGAACGGTCGCCATCAGTCTACTACAGGCAGCACCCTCCTCCATGACAGACTCCACCAGGTCTTGAGCAGCCTGCTACTGGATGGTATGGCTATCTATCAGTCTGACGATACCTTCCTCTCTGTACCGAATTCTATGCGGTCCTGAGTGGTTCACTATCGGATGGTATGACCGTCATCACCAATCAAGCTCTATCTATAAAAAAGATCCTTCAGATACGTTTTTTCTAAGCTCTCTTCTTCTTTCCAAAATTCTACCGAATTCTTTTCTGAGTACTCCATTTCTGTTGGTGAGAAAAGTTGATTTGATTATCGAACGATCTTATCAGAACCATCACTATCGACTTTAAATAAAATTTTATTTTATAGGTTACTGACGACCTCTCAATTCAACGTCGACTACATTATGCACCAACACCATCCTTCCTCACCCACCCAACCATCCTCTCCCTCTTCCCGCCCCACTCCCTCTAAAAGAATGGAGACGGCGGCCACGTCCACGGCAGCGCTACTCCTCCTCTTTCCACGGGGCGGCAGCAAAAGAGAAGCGGCTAGCGTACGTCGTCCATGGCCAAGTCCCGGATGCCGGCCAAGCACGGCTACTGGTACCGACGCCTTCCTTCGCCCGACCGTAAACGGAGGGGGCTAAAAAGTTCCTTGGCGATATTTTCCCCTCCGCCAAAACCTGTGTACGTGTCGATCACCGATTGAACAGGTCCAAAAATGACGTGGTGGACCTAGTTCAACCAATAATTTTTACTCCTTCCCGTGAGCCGCTCCCATTGCAGAGCGCGGGAAAGGAAGTGCTACTTGAGGGGACAGGAGGTAAGAGGAACTGGAGCAAATAGGAAAGGAAAAGATAGAAGAAATGGGCGAGGCGTCGGAGAGGGCGAGGCGCGAATTTCCGGCTTTCCCTTTCGATCCCTACCCGATCCAAACGGACTTCATGGCTTTCCTCTACGACTCCCTCGAGAAGGGCGGTATCGCCATGCTTGAGAGCCCCACTGGTACTCCTTCCTTCCTTCCTCCTCCTCCCCCCCCCCCCCCCCAATCTCTCTCCATCTTCCTCCTGGAAATGAACGCAAGATCCTCATCTGAAATTCGCATGGCCTCTTTCTCGGTCTGGGCGCAGGAACGGGGAAAACCCTAAGCATCATCTGCAGCGCGATGCAGTGGGTCGTCGATCGGAGGAAGAAGCAGCGCGAGCAGCAGAAGGGGAAGTCCAGCGACACGAAATCCTCCAGCATTGATGAAGAGGAGGAGCCGGATTGGATGAGGGATTTTGCCATCCCAGGTCCGGAGAAGGAGGAGGCGGGAAGGCGGAGATTAGGGTCTGGATTGGGAGAATTGGAGAAGAAGGCCTCTTTTGTAAGGCCCAAGAACGTGGAGAAAACTGCCGGGGAGTCGCCAGAGAATGATGAAGAGATGGAGTTCCTGGTAGATGATTATGATAGTGAGGCGGAGGATATGGAGTATGGCATTGGGAGATCGAAAAGGAAAGGTGGGAGGTGTTTGAGTTCGAGCAGCAGTGATGAAGAGGGAGGAATGGAGGAGGAGGAGGTGACCCCAAAGGTTTATTTCACTAGCCGGACACATTCGCAGCTGTCACAGTTTGTGAGGGAGTTCAAAAGAACGGGCTTTGCTTCGGAGCTCAATCTTGTGTGTTTGGGCTCAAGGAAGAACCTGTGCATCAATTCTGGTAATGGATGTTTTCCTCTTACTGGACTTTTTAGTGGTAATATTTATGTATTTGTTTGGATTGCTTAGATGTTCTGAAGCTAGGGAACTTGAACCGGATCAATGAGCGTTGCTTGGAGTTGCAGAAGTGCAAGAAGGATTCCAAAATCAAGGTTTGATCATGAGTTGATATCATGTGCTGCCTGAGTGTGCCAACGTCCAATGCATAACACATTTGCTTGAATTATAAATTTTAAAATCTCTTCTGCTTTTCTTCCACAAGTTTATTAATGAGCAAAATGTCCTATTATTTCAATTGATAAAGAACCTACAATTAGCTTTTTTTGGGAAATTTTGAAATAAACAATTTCAACAAAATCTTTCAAATTATTATATTTTCAATTTAATTTTGCTCTTTAATATAGGGGAAAATGTGCTTAATATTTAACTTGAGATCATAAGAGCAGTAGCTGATCATCCATAAGAAAATTGGAGAAGTGTGCATCTAGGTTGAATGTTGTCTGAAGCTTTGTAGTATCATCACCAACACTTATGTCTTTGACAATTCTATCTTAAAACAGTACCTAATACCTTCCTGGATATATTTTAACACTGAAGCTACAGTTTTATCCAAGTACAATTTGAGGTTTATTAAAAACATCTTGTATGCAATGTTTCATGATATTTAGTATCTGAAAAAAATACATAGAACAGTCAGTTTGTGCCAATGGTAGCCATGAATGCCATCACAATTTGATGTGACTGGAACTGATACCATATGCTTACCTCAGTTGATAGAGCCAATGATGCAATCTTTCTGCAGGTCCAGACTGATAATGGGAGGGTACGGCGTGTAAAGGCTTCTTCAGGATGCCCAATGTTGAGGAAGCAGAATTTACGTAAGGAGTTCAGGAATAAAGTAGGGGAGCATGGTGCATTGGACATTGAAGATCTTGCGCTGCTAGGAAGGAAAATTGGGACCTGTTCATATTATGGTACTCGTGACATGGTTCGGGCAGGCGACCTTGTTGTCCTTCCTTACCAATCTCTATTATTGAGATCTGCTCGTGAATCACTTGGTCTGAACCTGAACAACAGTGTTGTAGTTATAGATGAAGCCCACAATGTGGCAGACTCCCTTACTAGCATGTACAACTCAAAAATCACTACGTCACAGGTAATGGTGCAGTACCTGATTTCTTTTAGCTGCTGACATGTATAATGGGCTTTTGCTGTTCTGGAGACTGGTTGCCTTTTAGGCTACTTATATTTATAATGGGCTTTTGTTGTTCCTCAGACTAGTTGCTTTTAGGCTTTGTTAGGCTTGAAATTATAATTAAAATTCATGCATAGGAGGTTACTTCAGAGATTCTGTGCTTTATTTTTTCTTTTTACTATTTATATTTTTATGAATTTTACAGAAATTTCTGAAGCCTTCAACAAACTGAGTAGGAACCTAATATGGCTCAGCTTTTGGGTCCAATAGTATTCTTTGTAATCAAGAGGAAAGTCGCCCCTTGAGCAGGGGGCTTTTTGTTGCATTACTTCTGATTGATTTTCTGTTGCTTTTAGGTCTTTTTAGCCCACTCACAAACCTGTTGGGGGGTATAAATAGTAACAACATTAATTTGTTGGGGAAATAAGAAGTCTAAACATAACTTTGTTGTGACTTGAGCTTTCCATTGCCAGTTGAAGCAGGTGCTGTCCCAACTCGGGTTGTATCTTGGCAGGTTTCGGAATCGTTTGGGAGCTGGAAATCGACGATACATCCAGACTCTGATAGTTTTAATCCAGTCCTTCCTCCAGTTGTTGCTTGGCTGCCAGGAAGATTCTTCCAGTATTAGTAACATAACCAACGTTCATGCAGACCAAGCAACCGAAGAGAAAAATTTTGGTGATACATCAATGACCATAAATGAGTTCTTATTTTCTCTCAATATTGACAACATCAACTTAGTAAAATTGCATCGATATGTGAAGGAAAGCAACATCATTCATAAGGTACTCTATGCAGATACACAACCATCTATGCATTTTATTTCCCAGTTGATGATATTGTATCAGTTCCTCAGGTCACTGGATATGGAACCAATTTTGCAAGTTCGCAAAGTGGTTCCTTGCAGTCTGATTGCCAGGGCCATGGTGCAGAAGGAAGTGTAATATCTGGTTTTCAAGCTCTAGTTGATATCTTTCTCTCTCTTATAAATAATGATAGTGATGGAAGAATTATAGTCTCAAGGCAGAAGCTTTCTGGGCAAACAGAAGAAGGATACCTTAAATTTGTAATGCTTTGTGGAGAGAAAATTTTTTCTGAGGTCTCATAGCCCTAATGCTTTATCAAAATTTTCAGTGAAAATCATAAAGACAGATTCACATATCACTATAACCTATTTTAATTTTAAATTTCTGCAGATTGCAGGTCAAGCACATGCTGTTGTCCTGGCAGGGGGGACTCTTCAGCCTATTGAAGAGACAAGGGTGCGCCTCTTCCCTGGCTTTGTATTGGATCATGTGCATTTTTTCACATGCAACCATATTGTTCCTCCAGAGAATATATTGCCCATTGCAGTTTCTCATGGACCCTCTGGCATGACCTTTGATTTCAGTTACAATTCAAGAAACACTCCAAGCATGGTTTGTACTCGGACTCACTGGTCATGATTTTGGTAGTTACTTGTTGGATTATGAAGTCTTCTAGGGCATTGGTTGCTTCTAAAAGCCTACATTTGTTTATTGTGGGAATCTATCTATATTGAACATAGTGTTTCTTTACATAATTCACATTTTAATATGGTACAAAAACTGGTGCATGAGTACAAATTGGGTTGACTTGTGTAAAAATTGCTCTGTGATTAGCAGAGTGATTTTTATTCTTTGGTCAAAATGGGGTGGTGGATATCATTTCTGGAAAGTAAAATGAAGATCTGCACTAAAATGGCTGCAGATATCATTTGGCCAAAAATTATTCTTTCGATTTAGTGAGACAAGGGGAGCAGTTGATGCCCTGACTTATGTTACCATTTTCTCCATCATTTGGATAGGATCCTTTATTCTGTCTTCTGGCCCATGGACTCATAGTTCAGAGATTAATATGTCCTGTCCACTGCTTGGACAAAGACTGTCAAGTATTTTTGCACAAAATGTCTTTTAGGGTTCCTTCTCTGCGTTTATGACTATATGAATAGAATCGGAAATCACAGTCCATCCTCATCTGATTTGGGAGTGTGGAATCTCATTAACAAGAGCTTACATCAACTAGGATATGATGATTCACTCCACACATATTGCAGCCCTAAGGAATGATCTTTGACGGGGTAGAGGCAACCCTATGTCAGTTATATGGAAGGCCTGCCATGCTCTTGACAACAATGTTTTCAGGTATATAATTCTAAGATATCATGTTGGTACGATAGCTATATCACATATAAATTGCTGAGTTAATGCCTGTTGTTGTATACATATATTGGTCTGTATGTAACTTATAGATCTTGTATTCTTATTAAAAATTATTATTTTGAATTGCATGTGTTATTCATCATCTGCCCTTTGGTTCTTCATTATAATTTGAATGTGCTTCTTTGTTTTTTTGAAAAATTCCTTTTTTGTTTATATTTTATTCTCTCAAGCACCTAGATGTTTCTTCTAGGCCCATGTTACATTTCTGTGCTGAATTTTTTATGATATTTCCTTTTTGAAATTTCATGGCAAGCTTTTCTATATATTTAATAAACATTCATGATATGGCCTAATTATTGATAGCCTTCTTTGAATCCATACTTGTTTATTGTCATTAATATTCACTGGTGCATTCAGCTAATTATGTTATTTTGGTTTTCTTGCATGCCAGATAGATGAGCTAGGACGTTTACTTTGCAATCTAGTGGCAGTTATCCCAGAAGGAGTTGTCGTGTTTTTCTCTTCATTTGACTATGAAGGACAGGTCTATGATACATGGAGGGCTACAGGGGTTCTTTCCAAAATCCTGAAGAAGAAACGTGTGTACAGGGAACCTAGAAACAGCATTGATGTCGATCTTGTACTCAAGGAATACAAGGAAGCCATTGAGTCTCCTAGTGGAATTTTAAATGATTCAAGAACTAATGGTGCACTTCTTCTAGCTGTTGTTGGTGGAAAGATTTCTGAAGGTATAAACTTCAGTGATGGGATGGGACGTTGTGTTATAATGGTTGGACTTCCTTATCCAAGCCCTGCTGATGTTGAGTTGATGGAAAGAGTAAAATATATAGAAGGTTTAGGAGAACTGTCTTCACCAACACCAAATAAAACTTTCGGTAATAAATTATATAGCAACAGTAAAGTTCTGTCTGGCTTTGACATCTTGAGGAAATGCAAGCAAAGAGGAAGAGAATACTATGAGAACTTGTGCATGAAAGCTGTAAATCAGTCAATTGGTATGCATGTTCTTTGACTATTTAGCATCAATTAACATGTAAATGATTGTTTGCTTCTGTTACCAATGCCTAACCCCCCCCAATTTCTTTAATTGCAGGCAGAGCAATTAGGCACATAAATGACTATGCTGCAATCTTGTTGGTCGACTCGCGGTATGCACGCGATTCATCAATTCGGAGTTTCTCACACCCAGCTAACAAGCTACCCTTGTGGATAAAAGATCGACTTGTTTCTTCTACTCAAAGCTATGGGGAAGTCCACAGACTGCTGCATCAGTTCTTCCAATTCAAGAAGAAGCAGTATAACCAAAAGTATTAGCTCATGAGATAAGTACAATGCTGTGTCTCATCTTCCAATTTAATAAGCAGAAGTGGTGTAACCAGTGGTATGAGTATGTAAAATCCATAACAGCATCAGTTCTTCCAATTCAATAAGTTGAGGTGGTATGACTGAAAACATGAGTATGCAGATGATATGGATTGGATGTCGCCTATTTCTCACTTACCTAGGAGCTGTCCGCACAAACATCACCAGATGAGCCTACCAATTTGTTTAAAGAAGGCAAATATTCAGAATTTTTTTTAAAAAAATATTGTTTGTACAATTGCTGTTCAGAGCAAAGTGCAATGGCAGAAGCACCGATGCAGATGCATTGCTCTTTGTGAATTTGCAGCAAATTGGATGGGATGTAATATACCTTTCTTGGTATCTAGCCTATTACTTTTTTTTCTTCTATTAAGATGCCGGTTTCTCTCTTTATGTTTAATGATGACAATATTATTTGTTGTTATATTTTTTTGATGAAAAATGGGAGGTATTACCACCCGGAATATTTATTTGAATATTGTGAGTTACAGACAGGGATTGTAACATGGGGTCATAGTTGCCTTAATGACCAGCTTCTGAACCCAAGAGACATGACGTCCCATCCAAAACATAACCTCATGAGAAGCTTCGCCACCGAGTTAACACTTCTAGTTGTCTTCTATCATCTTCACTTCTGATTCGAAAACTATATTCCTCTATTTATCATGTCATCTTCTTCAGCAAATGTTGTTTTAACTTACCATTGCAGTGAGATGTCCAGCTTTCCAATAGTGATACACATTGGTCAAAAATCTTCCACTGGGTGTGACCTTCGAACCCAAAAATTTTACCATTTCTTTCTTTCCATAGTGTCTAATAGATCACTGTAACTAGACAGTCCCATGCTTTTTTATGTATATATTTGGGTAGTTTTGTCCTCCAGTCCAACCATAGCTCTTTCATTGTGTTTGGTTTCCCATCTGTTTGCAGTGGTATATCTGATTCCAAACATCTGAAGCAAATTTGCAATTAAGGAATATGTGATCTGTAGTTTCCTCCTCCATTCCACATAGTGCAATATTCTGGTGCTTTCATCATCTTTTCTCTTCTCATTTTTTCTGCAGTCATGATTCGATTTTTGAATGCCAACCAGTTAAAGATTTTTGCTTTCTCTGGGAGTGGGATAATCCAGTTGATTTTTGCAAATTGTGAAATGATACCTCGATGTCTTAGTAGCTTGTAGCATTCTTTAACATTGAATTTGTAACTTTGATGCCATTTCCATGTCATCGTGTCAACCTTGTCTTCCAAGTTTATCCATGAGAGAAAGATCAGAAGCATTTCTATCTTTTCAAGAGCAGTCGAGTTTAGAGTTCCTCTAAATTGATTTCTAATGTTGTCGGTTATGAAGAAATCAGCTATTGAGATTTCTTGTTTGTTGGATAAGATGAAGAGTTATAGAAAAATTTGTTTCAATGGTTTATCAAAGGCCTAATGATCATGCTAGAAGGAAGTTAACTTCCCATTACCTATATGAAATCTGAAGCTTTGTGTGAAGATGGGTTGAACTTTCAAGATGCTTTTCCAAACTATAGAAGCATTGAGGTTTTTTGAGCCCATTATGCTAGGAAGCTTGTTTTGATAGTGTATTTCCTGTATAGTCTTCTGCCATAGCTTCTGTTGTCCCCCTAGGAAGTTCCACCATCTCTTGAGGAGGAGACTTTTGTTGAAGGTCCTTAAATCAATTATATCTAAACCTTTCAAGATTTTTGGTCTATAGACTTGATCCCAATTTACTAAGCAATGTGAACCATGACATATATTGTCTCCTCTCCATAGAAACTTCTTTTTTGGTCAATCTTTTCAATGATTTCTTGAAAGAGGTAGAATGTTGACATCCAGTAAGTTGGCACTGCGCTTAACACTGCATTTATAAATATAACTTTTCCTCCTATGGAAAGCAATTTTCCTTTTCATGATGTCAATTTTCAATCAATTTTATCAAGCAAAAAATTCCAATCCGACTGCATTAGTTTAGAGTGGTGCAAGGGAAATCCAAGATACTTAGTTGGAAGTTTGGAGGCAGCTGCTTGGCAAAGCTTTTTGTCATATTCTATAACATTCCAAGTCCAAAGAGCATGTTTTTCTCAAAGTTAATTTTATGCCGGAAATAATTTTAAATGAGTATAGAATAAACTTGAGATTAGTGACATTCGTCCTTGTTGGCTTGCAAAGGAGTAATGTATCGTCTGCGTATTGTATACAGTATATCTTCTGTAATTTTTGTTGGTCCGATTTTTTTCATATATTCCATTCTTTGCTGCAGTTGTGAGAAGACGATCCAAGATGTCAGCGGCCAAGATGAAGAGAAGAGGAGACAAAGGGTCTCCCTGCTTGAGGCCTCTTTTGGTATTGATCCAATTGGAAGGTTCTCCATTAATGATTGGAGCAACCTTACTAGATCAAAGTAAATTTTTTTGTACCAAAACCTCTTCCTTGAGGATTGAGAAGAGAAAATTTCAATCCATACAATCAAATGCCTTTTCAAAGTCTATCTTAAAGATCAGACCATTGTGCTTTGATTTTTTACAGAAGGAAATGATTTCCATTGCCAACGAGTAACCATCAATGATTTGGCGTCCTTTTTATAAATGCAGTTTATGAGCTTGAAATGAGGAGATTAATGAATTTGGACAGCCTCATGGAGAGAACTTTGGTGAAGATTTTAATAATCCCATTGATTAGGCTAATAGGTCTATAATCTCTCACATTGCAGCTTCCTTGTTTCTTAGGTATTAATGTTAGATATGTGTAGTTCAATCAAGCAATATTGACTGAATTTAAATAAATATCATTGAAGAGTCTGCAGAAATATGCTTTGATAATATCCCAAAAGTATTGGTCGAAGCTGAAAGGAAATCCTTTCAGTCCAGGGCTTTGTCCCTATGAATACAGAAAATTGCTTCTTTTATTTCCTCCTCTGAAAATGGTTTCTCCAAATCATGAAGATTAATTGGCTCATCTTGAAAGACAGAATTCCAATCTATCTGTAGATTGGTTTTGAATTCTTTATCCAGGAGCTCAGAGAAATAGTCAAAGAATGCTTCTTGAATTTCAGCTGGGATGGTTCAATTTGTTTCTTTATATTCTATTTGGCATATAGTATTTTTCCTTTTTCTCGAGCTTGCCAAGAGATGGAAAATATGTGTTACCATCTCCATGCTTCAACCAAAGAGATCTTGAATACTGTCTCCATAAAATTTCTTACTGCATCAAGATGATTTGCAAATGGTTTTTTAAATCTATTCTTTCCTCTCTTTCCACGGCTGAAAGAATTTTGGTTTCTTCCTCTCCATCTAACCAGCAGATTCTTTTTTTGATGCAGTCTTTTCTTTTGAGAATGTCTCCGTTATTGTTTATGCTCCAATGTTTGAGTTTGGATCTCAAGAACCTGAGCTTTATAAAGATGTTTGCAGCCGAGTCATCTGAACTGGGTGCTTGATTCCACCATATTCTAACCTTTTCATTAAAACCATCTATTGTAAGCCAAAAATTCTCAAATTTGAAGGTTCTGAATCTTATTTTCTGTTGGGTGAAGCTGAGCATTATGGGACAGTGATCAGAAGCCTTCTTCGGTGGTGGCTGGAGGATGGAGAGTGGATGGCTAGAAATCCATTCCATAGATACCAAGCAACAGTCCCGTTTTACTAGAGTAGGCCGCTCTCTATGGTTTGACTAAGCGTAATGCAAGTGGTTCAGCTTTATTTCAATAAGAAGATGAGAGTAGAGATTGAAATCCAAAGATGCTGCATTGTTTCGATCTGATGGGGAACGTATGAGATTAAAGTCGTCGATGATGATCCAGGGGCCATGCCAATTTTTTCTAATATTGGATAACTCATTTAAGAAGTCCATTCGTAGATGATCGCTAACAGGACCATATACATTCATGATGACCCATTCAAAGCTGGGCAAGTTCTGTAACTACTCGAAGTGGGTACTGAGTGAGAAATTACCTTCAAAGTAGGCTAAGCCATTGACCAATGAGGAGTTCCAACAATTTAGAATTCCAACTGAACTACTATTTGCAATTTTTGCATCCTAGCTGTCCAGGTTTCTTCCGTAAGTAGAAGAGATATGTTGAGCTATGACCTTGCTGAGTTTACAAGCTATCAGATATTTCGACGTGACTATATTATCTCGTATCAATTTCCTTTTGGATCTCTCGCCTAGACCTCGGACATTCCACGATAGAATTGCCATTATTGTATGTGCTTAATGATAGAAACTTTGAGAGAATCGAAATCTTGGAATGAAGGCCACAAAAACCAAAAGAACATTTTGAGATTCCAGAGATTCCATTCTGTAATGGCTCTGGAGTAGGAGAGGAAGATCTTGCCAAAGTTTGGAGGGACAAGTTAAGGTGGTTGATTCTTATAAGTTGCTTCATGCTACTACTTCGATCTACCGAGATTTGAGGACATCAAAGTGTGACTGTTATCGTTGTCGATCTGCATCTTATGACTTCCAACCATTTGATCTTATTAATTTCTTCTTCATCATCTTGTGGGAAGAGAAGACCACATTTTTTCCCAAGAGATTTCATGTCCTTAGCAGTCAAAGAGTTTAGAAAAAGGATGTCTTCTGACTTTAGCTCTTCTTCTTTCAGGCCCAGCATTCGGGCTTTCTTTGCTCCGAGTCTTGCACTTCTTTTGGTTGCTGAGAGAGTGTTTTTGTTTTTTGATAGAGCATTCTTTGATGTTCTGCCGTTTTGGTCAAGGGGGTGTCTCCCTTAGGTTTCTGTTATTTGTTGTTATATTATGTGTCCCTATTTTTAAACTAGAACTTTTGGCCAATTCTTCATACTGAACGTGTAAGCTTCGCGACTGTTGCACCGGTTTCCTGTCAATTTTTTTCTTTCATTCATTGCGACATTAAATTTTTCCTGCAACTTATTTGATGAACTGATGGGGTAGAATGAAGTGAAAAAAAAATTTCAGGCTTGACCTTATAAATAGAACCTTAATATTCTGATGTGAAATCAAGTTTATGACTGCCCTTTTTTAATTGAATTCTTTTTTTAACATAAGTTGGGCTTCATTTCTTAGTGTAACAATAGCAAACAATTTTGTCAACTCACTGAGGTCCGGTAGCTAAACATATACCAGTGTTTGGCATCACCAAAATACCAATTGGGGACCTCTAGAGACGGTCAACCTTAATGAATTCTAAAATATCCTTTTCCCTGGCTTTCATCCTGGACATCTCAGCGTGGGGGAAGAAAAAAAAAAAAAAAAAAAGGCTTTTTCGTGTTTTACATGCCTCATCTGTCTTTTCTGTTTGAACCTCGTAATGCGTACTTTCTTAATTTTATGGTCAATAAGAAAGATTCCAGTGCAAACCAAGGGGAAATAATGATGAAACCTTAGGAAAAGCAAATGGAAAGATAAATAGAAAGACTTTAAACTTAGCTTTCTCAAGCAGTTTGGAGCCATTCTTCGCAGTTGCCATTGTTATTGTTGGATCCTCGCCCGTTCTCCACCTTCTCTTTTTCCCTTTTGATGGATATTGCAATTTTCACTTTGCTCTGGCTAGTACGCAGGTATTGTATATTTTTTGGCCTTGCATTCCACTTGGTCTGGCAGTTTAGGTTGTGCGATATATTCCTTATGCCTACCATTAAAGATGCAAAAGGAAATATCCATTCGCTATTCGGCTTCAAAATTTATACCGTAAGGTTGCATAATTCAAGCATATTGTGATTTCTCTTTGCTAGCCATGCATCCCCAAGAAGCTACCACTGAACAAGCTCATAATTGAGGATACAATCCATGAGTGTGAATTACAGAATTCACCATCAAGAATGTAATCCATGAGCATGTAAGAATACACCATCAAGAATGCATGCACGCATGGATTTATAGAATTCATCATGAGCGTGAATTTGTATGTGCATGGTTTTTTTTATCAACGGTTCCCACTTTCCGACCATGAATACCTTGCTGAAGCTGTAGACCGGCCAGAGAATATTCTCATGCTCCACAACATCATACTAGTTTTGTGGGAGGATCCAGTATTCACTGAGGTCCTTTTTTTATTAATTTCATTAGCATAATTATTATAGATGGAATTTGAATTGTTCCATTTTAGTTTCTTTGTCAACCCATTTAAACATCATTTCAAAATTATACCATATAAGATGATGTGGTGCTGGGATTGCCATAATGTTAAACATTTTCTGATGAATCTTTTATTTCATTTGATGATAGATGGAAAAGCAGAAGCAGATATCGTCAGCTTCAATTGGTGTGCCAAATTTATTGGGCATTATGGATGATAGAGTATTTATATATATGCTGTGGTATTTAAAAAGAAAAAAGTGGTACTTTTCTTTTTTAAGAATCATGCTGGGGAATCACGATCATGACGACAAACTGTTGCGAATGAAAAGAAAAAAAAAAGAACAAGGTCAAATACTTGAGAAAACATTAGGACTTGCAATTTTTGAATAGGGCACCTCCTTCCAAATTTGAGCGGCGCGGGTGCCGGGCTATAGCTTGGTTTGCTTCCCGATTTTTCTTTTTACTCTCGTTTTTCTCTTGAATTAACTTGCAAGGTACACCATGTGATTGTTTCTTGATGTAGATTTCATTTTGTGGCCCTAGGATTTGGTTCCGATTTTCCTATGCAGGTCTTGTCTCTGTGCGCCTCTCCTTCGATAGCAGTGCTGCATAAACCATAACCAACACGCCTTAGGTCAACTAAATACTCTTTAACCATTCATCAAAGGCTGCTCGTGCTGCGACAGCTAGTTTTCATTTCTGTCACGGTTGCGTTGCATCTATCAGTTTTTTTTATGCGAATGTAAGTTTTTGTGACAATTGCTTCAGCATAAATGAGGTGGAGACCCATTGTTAACCATACCATTTGCAAAATTTCTATAGATTTTTGAGAAATGATGGATGCAAGAGAGGGAAAGTTCGTGTTCCATTGTTATGGACTTCGATGATGGTGGTGTTTCTTGTTACTAATGATGATTATCGCATCTGTATATCCAACATGTACTCTGAAAAAATTACTGTTAAGTAATATTATAATAGTACATTCAGCTCAAGATGTTGGTGAATTTAATTGTAGTTAAGGTCAAATGAATCTCATCTTTTGAGTGCATAAAAGTTGGTCTGAAAAATCCATTAAAGTTTCAAGATTCTTTTGGGCTGTTGGATTGTGATATGTAATTTGGAGATTTTGTTTGGGGTTCCTTTTAGTTTCCTTTTTGATGGATGGGGGAGGCGAGATGCCACCCACAATGTATTAAAAGGAGAATCCTTATTTTAAATCGTAAAGCAAGCATATCAGTGCCGTTCTAAAAGCAAATTAAAAACCGTCTCCTGTCGATCCTACCTTGATGGTTGCGGTGCCGTTCTCAATATTACTCTGTTTCATTTTGTATACCTCTCTTTTTATATTATAAGTTTAAGTAATATTATATTAGCCATAGACTTCAATTAGATGTGAAGTGCGTGGCTCGCCCAAGGCCATTGAGTAACTGAAAAACATTTATAGAAGTAGAAACTTATTTGGTTTATGAAAAAAATTTTTACTTACTTGAATATTTTTTCTGAAAAAATAATATTTGGATATGTTATGTATGGAAAAATAATTTTTTTTATGTTTGGTTGGCTATTAAAAAAAAAAAAAAGGCACATTGTATAGTGATTTATATTTGTTTGGATATTTATCTTTTAAAAAGTTTTATAAAATATCTATTATATCTTTAATAAAAAATATTTTATCTCATTCTATAAAAAAATTAAAGATATTTTTGAAAAAAATAATTTTGACTTTTAGTTGATGGAAAAATAACTTTCTCATATTCTATATATATATATTTTTTTAAATGATACATGAAATATTACGTCTATAAAAATAAAAGTTTTTTTATTTTTAATAACTTCAAACATAATTTTTTTTTTTTTAATTGATCCTATTCTTTCTCCAAACAAACCCTAATAGGAGAAAGGCCAGGAGCGGGGTAGTGGGGTCGGGAGACATTTTTTTTTTTAAATATTTAGGAGTCCAGGATGATCTGAATACCATCGAGACAGAGTAGATAGGCCGACACTGAGTCGCACTTGCTCGAGTCTTGCATTTCAAAAATTAAAAAAAAATTATGAATATTTGCATCGCGCCACATGTGCAAGAATTTGATTAGCGCACTTGCCTACGTCATCTTTGATGGCTTGTTTGATACTTGTTTAATTTAAAATTATAAATATAAATAAAAAAATCTCATCAAGAAGAAGAAGAAGAAGAAGAAGAAGGTGAAGGTGTCGTCGACAATGAAATAATGTGTCCCTAAAGATAGCTCGGAACTTTGGAGTTCGTACCAAAGAACAAATAGTTTGAAGCATATACGGTTCTCAAATTTTTTTCTATAATTAGTCTTTATTGACACTCTGACTCACGTCAACGAGACAATGGCATTGCCCTGTGGGGGAGGGTGCATTACCACATTTTCCAAAATATAAGTTATTAAACACTCTGACTCACGTCGACGAAACAATGGCATTGCCCTGCGAGGGAGGGTGCATTACGGTCGGTGCATGTTTATAAAATCGTCAACACATGTACCAGACGGAACCTTTGAACGACATGGTACTCTGTTTGTTTCTCTTGTCTTTCGCAGCCACTTATTATTTAAATGATTGAGGTTTGTTCAATGGTTTTTCTTTTTTCTTTGGTAAAACGGTTTGTTCGATGGTTCATGTGACGGTGCAGAGCATTATTTTCATTAAGCTTAAGTGCACCAACATGATCCCTCGGCTGCTCTCAAATTCCTTGATTAACACCTTATTTACGTAATAGACCTAACACGGGTCTCTAAAATATATACACCTCAGGCCCGTAATAGTAATAAAGTTTCAAATGCAAGGATATCCTTGCAATCTTATCGAAACATCACGGTTCTATTGTGGTCCCCAGTATAGTACAATGCCGACTATGATATGTGTGAATCTTAAAGTTGGACATGTATTCAATAGAGATATGGGGCTGAAAATTTCGGTGCTTCGTAACAAACCTGCATGCACTTCAGTTAGTGCACGCCCAGATGGTTCCGATGATTTCACCCTATGGCATGCATTTGAAATATATACATAGTTATTACAGAGATTTATCCTCAGCCAAGTTTTCTCCTATGAAACAAATTCTTTGGCTCTCTTTTTAGCGGCCTAATAATTTACTGATGACACATTAAGCAGCAAAGAACATTTTCTTAAAATAGATTCTTCCTTTGTTCGCTAACTTTTGATATCAATTTGCATCAACCTAGTAGATGTATGCATGCATCAAACTACCAGGTGCTACTTTATCATAGCCTATCATTGGCATACCCTCATAGGGGGCACATGAGATGCCACCCCCTCTATCGACCAAGGTGCTGGTTTCACAGCAAGCCAATTTACAACAAACAACAAAGGAAGCTTCCCCTAACCTCCTCGCTTAGTTTAGGACTAAGCCACGCCACATCCAACTTATGATGGGATTAATTTTTAGATCAAACAGCTGTCTTCGGAATACAAAGAAATGAAGCAGAGGAAAAAGACATCCATCTCCACCACATGAGCCCCACATGAAAGGCCCGTGAAAGGTGGGAAGGGCTATCGCTTGCATGTCTCCTTGTGCTTGGCAATTGGCATTCCCCTCTTAACCTTTGAAGGAGCTGTGGACCCATTTCTCTTTGGGGCCTCTTGGATTGGGGGATATGAGAGCCGGAAGTAAAAGTCGAAGATAAGCTTAAAGACCTCACCAGCCATCAGCAAGCTAATCAAGAGAAAAGTCTCGTCAACCTCCTCTTTGTTTCTTTCTTTAGCTTTTGGCCTTTTATTTGAGGAAGAGCATGGCTTTTGGCCTCGCCTGCATTCCCCTGTCCTAAGAGAAGAGAAGAAATTCCCCTGAGAGAGAGAGAGAGTGACGAAGCACCGTCTGTTTTGTCCACCAACAGGTGCCAACCGTAAGAGTGGACAGAGGCATGGCGACACGTTTCATGGGAAACGAGCCCATAAGGGACGGAGGAAGGGACAGCTCACCGCTCGTTCCTCCACTCTCTCTTCCCTCCATTAATGGATTTCAAATACTTTGGGGTTGGATCTCCAAAGGCCAATGTGCTGCTGGGATGGCGTAATCCCAAGGGTTGTTGGTACGAGGCCAGGGCTTGGGAGTTTGGGTTGGTTACCAACTCTTTTGATTGCTTATAGCCTTTTTAATATCGAAAACACTATTTACACGCAGGAGAACGGAGGAAACGATCTGAACCATGGTTTTGGATAGCTAACGGAGCCGTCATGTCATGAGTGCTCGTACTTGTAAGTAATTTTACAATTTATGTCTTAAATGTCTCAACTTTAAACTAATTTGTACTGATTTAAACTCGATAGGCTAAACTATGGAGTACAGCAATCATCGAAGATTTATATATTTTCTTTTAAAAACAACCTCCAATAAATATTACAATAAATAAGTTAATTAGCATAATATAACAAGCACAGGACCAACACCAAAGCAAGCTCTATAATTGTGGCCTTTGTGGATCCTCAATCCAAAATTACAAGCTCGTCCATTCCAAAACTTTAAATATTTTTCCACTCAACCCTATATAACTTTTTATGTATAATAAAGACGTCTCTCAAAGCTAACTTCGATAAACAGCATATTTTATCGATTTCTTCTTTCAAATATCAATAAAGAAGGAATGGAAGAATGCTGCAGGGAAATAAGCTAAAATTATGAACGACTATCACACCAAACCATATGAGATAGTTAATGCCAAAGAAATCACACTTGGGGATCGACGGCCATGTGCCCGAATGATGGACCCCTCATGGGCAGAAATTTTAAGGCACCTAAACCTCTTTATATGGTAATTTTCTGGGAATTGGTTGTTTTAGCATATATTCCACACATTGGATGTAGTTTTTTTTAATTATCCTTGAAATACAATATAGCAATGCAATAAATTACAATAGATAAATTTCTATTGTACATTGAATTAATAATAAATTTTAATGGTAATTGATGATTGAATAATAACTACCGTCATTAATATTAGCATCCATACAATGAGTGAAGAACTTTGAATCTCCATGATACTCATATTATGAATACTAATTTGCACAATTTTCCAACTATTCTTGAAATAAAATAATATCATTATAACAAATTATAATAATATAAGATTTCAATAACCAAATTTATATTGTATATGAAGGAATGAAGTTTAATAATGATCAAGCAAAGAACTCTACACAAGAACTTCTATGCTTAGATTTCCATCATTAATACTGATATCAATAACATAGGCCCCACATGATGCACTATTTGCCATGTTCTTAAAATGTAGTATAACTATTTAGCAAATTATAATACATATAAGGACTCAATAACAAAACTTCTGCTGCTAATTAAGTAAAGAGCTTTGATAATCACCAAGAATATTACTACCACTCATTAATATTTATTGCACGATGAGTAATACATTTTAATTATCATATATATTAATTCCAACTTCATTAGCATCTGCATCAACATAATGTATGAAGAGTGTTATACGAGCTGATCTTTCATTTAGGATTCGTTTGGTTGGGATATGTCAGATTATGTGATTATCTGATAATTCATAAAAATTATTTACCTAAAAAAATGATTGCGGAGGAAAAAAAAATTTACTATATTTGGTTGGTGAAAAAATTACTCCAAAAAATAATTATTACGTTTGGTTGGAAGTAATCCTACATGAAAATATGATAAAATTTATAAATATATCCTTCAATATAAAATAATTTTTAATACTAAAATAGTATTATCATCTTCAATTAGTTTTTATATGATAACTATAATTATATGATCCTTTACATAATGCCATCTCTATTTTATTTTTTTTATAAAAAAATTTTATTAAATAAAATTTGATGGATATTAAAATAAAATTAATGATTACATATGCAGCTTTATTGGAGGTATTTTTATCAAATATGGATTACCATAATTCAAAAATTTGTCAAATACCAATTCCCATAGTATTTGTTTTACCATCTCTCTCTTAAAAATAAGCATGGAATCCATCAATTTTTTTACCATCTTTCTCTTCCACTTTTCATACCAAACATGATAATTTAATATGAAAATCATTTTTCTATATCAGATTATCCCCAACCAAATGGTCCATTAAATACGTACATGAATCTACATATGTATATAAAACTAGACTTAAGCCTAAACCATAATATCAGGATTCCATAAAAATATGCTTAACAGTTAATCGTGGACCCAAATTTTGAAGCTAACTAGTAACCCCTCAAGCCCTCACCCACTCTCCATCTCTCATCTCTTCTTCATTGTCTCTATTTCTCTGCTGTCCTCTAATAATATGGTGGCGGCGGTAATTCTCTTAGCACTTAAAACAACACCGTTCCTAAGTCTTTTTTTTCCTTGGCAGCATAGGGGCTTCACCATCTTTGGGCTCACTAGCACCAATCATCCAATCTTTTTCTTCGTGGTGTTTGCTAGGCTTATCAACCTCCGTTATAGCCTTATATATCAAGACCACAATCTAGAACTACAATAACCGAGGTGCATCTCCATGGAGAACTCATCATCACCATCGTCTGCCAAGATTTCTGATGTTTTTTTCTTTTTTTTCTCTATTTTTGTTAAATTCTGAATTTTTAGGAATATATATTTTATTTTTAACACATTTACGTATGTTAGTGAATGCCTATATGCGGTAATTAACATTAATTTGAACTAAAAAGTAGCAAAGTTGGAGCATAAGCAACTTAACCCATGCCTGCGGCCTCTGGCAATTAGGATGCTGAGAAAGCGGTAAACGATGGACCATTTTAAAATTCCACTATCCTTCACGTGCGCCGGTTTGACTCCATCCATGCAATCCACACCGTCTCTGGTTCCATGCAACCAAAGAAGCCGACAGCCAGTGAACGTACAAAACACAAAGATCCTCCCATATATACGCTATTAAATAATCATCTGGTCTCCCTGTCTTGGTCGGACGGTGCGCCATGCTGTCACGTGCCTACCAAATATTTGACCTGACAGGCAAGCCAAGGTTTCAATGTCGGTTTTACGCTTTTATTCCATTATACGATGGATCTTTGCTAAAACTATCAGTCGTTATTATAACTAGAATATTGGACCAGTGCGATGCACGGAATGTAATAATTTTTTAATTTAAAAATTATTTACTAAAATATATTAATATATATTTTATTTAAAATATATTAATATATTTTTTTATACATATTTAACAATTAGTATTTTCACTAAAGTGATTATGTTGCTTTAAATATAAAACATAAAATATCAATTCAACTAACATTTTTTTAATGATAATTTTTTTAATAAAATTTTAAAATAATTATATTTTTTTAAGATATTCATTTGCTCTTTTCTGTTCAGAGCTTTTGAGCCCTCTGAATGCTTACGAAGAGACATTAAATTATGTTCGGCATGCTTCCCCATACATATCATGTGGCATGCCATCAAGCTTTTTTTTTTGTTTTGCTTTGTGCTCGGGTGCTCTGGCTTTTTTTTTTTTTTTTTTAAATTTCTATTCGAACCTTTCCAAAGCCTTTCGATATTTTCTTCTTCGGAGCTCCTCAAGCCCTCCGAACGCTAACGGGGAGAGGGCATTTGAAAAGATCGGACGGCGATTTCTGACCAGCTCGAGAAGGATTCTCCAGTGAGGTGGATGTTGAGGTGAGGGCAGATGTAGGAGTCATCAATGAAAAAAATGACGAAGAGAAGCTGGTGATATTAGAGAACAGGATCGTCGAACCTTCTCAAGTTGTCTGGATATCAATCTCCTCCATACGACCATGTCCCATCGGTCTCCATCATTGTTCCTCCCTCAGGTGCTTTTGCTTCCCACAGATTGTCGAAAATAAAAAAAAAATTTAAAAAAAAACTTTGATTGGAATCGAAGAAACTCCTCTGATCTTCTATGTATGGAAAATCCCTGTCTTTTAATTTATTTCATCTTTCCTTTATTTTTGCTGATTTTTCTTATGTTATCATGGTAATTCTTTTGTTTTTTATTTTCTATCCTCAGGTGTCTCTATCGTATGGAAGGTTTTGAGCGGCCGAATTAGGAGTTTTGATTTTGAGGATATACTCAAATCGAAATCGAATGAATCCTTTTGATTTCCTTTGGATGCTCTCCTTCTGGCAGATCTTCCAAAAAAAATAAAAGAAAAACAAAAGAATGCCTTTCTTTTGTTTCCGCTGATTTTTTCTATGCTTTCCCTGAGTAGTCGTCTGTTTTTTTTTTGGTTGCCAGATGTCTCATACAAAGAAGCTTGGTTCCTAGCCTGTCTCATCATGATCCTCTTAAAAGCGTAAGGATTCTTGGTTCGTAGCCTGTCTCAGACAAAGGTGCGCTAGCTTTATATAGTACCAGCATAATGCACACAAAGAAATAAGTGCCACGTATATTAGATCTCTATCTCATTTATATGTCATATTTATTACTTTGAATAGTTTAAAGAACCCCCACCTCAACTTTACTGTCAAATAAGAAATAAAGGGGTGAGAAAATGAGGAGATTAGGATTAGGCAAATTGATGACTATGGTTTTGCAAATCGATAGTTTTAACCACATATATTAAAAATTTTTATTTTTTTAAATAAAATAAAATAAATAGAAGACTATGCTTATGTATGATAATATGAGGTTGTGGTTTGTTTTTCAATATCATATAGTAGATGTTGACATTGATACATTCTTATAATATTTTATTATTATTCTTTTTCCTTCAAATAATTATGTATTTGCTTCTATTTTCTTTGAAGATGGAACTGATAGTGATATCATATGATTTTATATTATAAAAGGATAAGTATGCAACATTTCAAGGCAATTTTAAGAATTTTAGAGCTCTTAATGCAAATCTCCACTTAAGTTAAGGTTGTTTTGATGATTTACGATTTGTTTTGATGTCATTTTTTTTTCATTATTGATGACATGATGATTTACAATTTGTTATGATGCCATCCAATCCCTTGCATGATACTTGAAGGCATGAAGAAGGGAAACAGGTTCAAACATTCACTCACTAACTTTAATGAGTCTGAATTTTAAAATTACAAAAGGTTAAGAAAAAAGATAAACACTTATAGCTGGCGCCAGAAATGCCTACCCAATAGGTCCCATTTGGTTGAGCTGTAGTAATGTATGCTTGTTTAATGTACTTGTTCATTGGTATAACCCAAAAACAAAAAATATGTAGCTTGAAACTTAAAATCTGAATGTTACTGCATATGCTACAGTACTGGAACTCGAAAGAATTTGATATTTCTCTTTCATGTATCTGAATTAGTCTTCATTCATTTTGAAGAGGAATGAACTAGGTATTATAGTTGACCTACATTAAGTTAATAATATTAGAAGGTAAACTATGATAAAAGATATATCTATTTATGAAATAGACATGAAAATATAGTATTTCAGCTGAAACCAAACCAATCTTTGAAATTTATAACTTAAATATTCATAATTCATTTCTAAAAAAACTAATATATGTTCAAACAGAAATTATAGATAATAACATATCTGATTAATTTAAATTCTGGAATACTTCTTTGTATACTACATTAGTTATAGTTGTTAAGAATTGTCCTTTTTTATCATAAATTAATATCTACAAACCTTTTCGTATGGTAACTCTTGAAATTGCAACATATAGCTGTCCATGACTGAAAACTGGTTTTGAAAGATAGAGACCGACATGAGCAAGTGACTGGCCTTGACTCTTATAACTGTCATGGCAAAAGAAAGAGCTAAAGGATATTGTCTCCTCTGAAATTTGAATGGTAACCTACAGTTTGATGGGGTCAATGTCAATTGAGGAATAAAAACTTTATGACTGTTGGGGATAAATCCCGCTCCCGCCGAAGTCTAGCTCGACGCTCAGCCTAATGCAACCTATAGCCGCGGAAGAGCTTCGACGGACGGATCTCAGCCGAACTCCTATAGCCGGCCGAACTACTTAGCGCCCGAGCTTCTTGGACTCCAGCAGCCGGGCTTCGATCGAGCCCCCGACAGCCGAGCTTATTCCAACCCGTTCAGCCACTGAGCTTCTCCAGACTCTCCTCGTTAGGACCGAACCTCTCCAGCTGGCCGAACCACATAGCGATCGAGCTCCTCGAACTCCTCAGCCGAAATCCAACATTCGGCCGAACTCTCCAACGACCGAGCTTCAGATTCCCAACGGCCGAACTCCTCAGTGGACGATACCTCTAGCCAGACACCTATGGGAGTCGAACTCCCTCCAAGCTTCCTCTTCAGGAGCCCGAACTCTTCCGAAATGGGCACACGACGAAGGCCTTCAACCCTTCATCCGCCGCAAGCTCTGCGGCCATCACCGTCAGTCCCCCGAGTGATAGCGACCCACTATGAGGAGGCGATGGCTGTCACCATTCCGTGGGATTGGCTCCACCGAACCTCGAGCGGCCCGTCAGCATACGGCTGCGGCCATCACCATCCCGTGAGACTAGCTCCGTCGAACCTCGAGCGGCCCATCAGCATGCGGCTGCAGCTGTCACCATCAACCCATCGCACACGGCACCTTTTCGTGAGGCTGGCTCCATCGAACCTCGAGCGGCCCGCCAGCATGCGGCTGCAGTTGTCACCATCAAGCTCTACTATAAAAAGGATCCCTCCAGATATGCTAACTCTAATCTCTCTGATCTCTAAGCTCTCCTCTTCTTCTCTAAGCTCCAGAACTCATTCCGAGCACTCCATTTCTGTTGGCTAGAGCTGACTTGAGCGTCGGAGGGTCCTGCCGGAGCCACCCCCCACCGGCTCCGGACAGAACTTTATTTTGTAGGTTCCGACGGCGACCTCAGTGGCTTCGACTCCAGCGACCTCCGATGACGATCAGTTTCTGCACCAACAGATTGGCGCTAGAAGAAGGGCCTCGAACCTCCGAGGTTCTCTTATTCTTAAAGGAGTGCTCGGCGACTCTTCTTTTCCCTCTCCGAAGATCTCCCCTTTCTCTTCCGAAGAGAAAATGCCCTCAGGAGAGCTTCGATGCGGCGATCGACGTCCTGCGCGCTAGGTACGCCTGCTCCCGTTGCAGCCCCGGTAGCCCAGGCTCCACCCGAAGTAGCCACCGCAGATGTAGAGCAGTTCAACCTATCGGATGGGTTCGTGGCCCCACCGAGGTGATACAGGCCGTGTGACAACCTTCGACGGAGACTTTGCCAGAAAAATGCGAGGAATCGACCTTAAGGAAGAGCATTTGGGCATGCCAATCGTCCTTAGGAGAGAAATGGAGAGCAGAAGAGCAGAAGTTCTTCCGTAGAAGCGGAATGAAGTTTGGTGCGAGGAAGGTTCCGTGGGAAAGCGGAATGGAGTTTGCCATGAGCAGAAAAGTGGAATGAAGTTCGACGGCAGCAAGGCCGAACTTTTTCTGAAATCTCATCATCGGAATGAAGTTCGGCGCAAGTGAGGCCGAACTTCCGCTCGGGTATGACACCAAGGGAGCCACCTACGAAGAAGTCACAGGAGGTGGAATGAAGCTCGGGCAAGCAACGTCGAGCTCTTCCTCGAACTCGTCATCAAGAAAGTTTGAAGGAGATGGAATGAAGTTCGGCCGCGCTCACGACCTCCCAGCGCAAGCAAGGCCATACTCCCCCTCGAGCCCGTCATCGAGGAAGCTCCGACAAAGAAGTATGAAGTCCTCCCATGGAAGCTTTCACAGAAAAGCGGAACGAAGTTCGACGCAAGTGAGGCCGAACTTTCGCTCGGGTATGACACCAAGGAAACCACTACAAAGAATTCACAGGAGGTGGAGTGAAGTTCGGGCAAGCAAAGCCGAGCTTCCCTTTGAGCTCGTCGTCAAGGAAGTCCGGACAAAAGCAGCAGAGGAAGTTCTCCCACGGAGGGTCTCACGGAAAAATGGAATAAAGTTCGACGTAAGTGAGGCCGGAGTAAAGTTCGGGCAAGCAAAGTCGAGCTCCCCCACGAGCTCATCATCGTTAAGGAAGATCGGACAAAAGTAGCAGAGGAAGTTCTCCCATGGAGGGTTTCGCGGGAAAATGGAATAAAGTTCGACGCAAGTGAGGCCGAACTTCACCTCGAAGCCCGTCATCGAGGAAGGAGCATTAGTCCTCCCACGGAGGCTTTCGTGGGAAGGCGGAATGAAGTTCGACGCAAGTGAGGTGGAACTCCAGCCCGATTATGTTACCAAGGAAGCCCCCTACAAAGATTTCACACAAGGTGAGATGAAGTTTGGCCGAGCTCACAACCGCCCCAGGGCAAGCGAGGACTCCCTCTCGAGTATGACTCCAAGGAAGCTCCGACAACTGGGCATAAAGTTCTCCCACAGGTTTTATAATCCCTAACTCCTTGAGCTCGCCACCAAGGAGGCCCCGACAAAAAGATGCGAAGAAGCCCTCCCGAAAGGTTCCGCAACTATGCCCCGCTCTTCTAACTCGAATTCTCAGCGAAGTTAAGAGCCAGCTGCCAAGACCAGAAGGTTTATGGTCTCCCCTAAACAAGCGCGGTCGTACTGCGTCTACCATCGCGACCATGGCCACGACACTGAAAAATGCATCTGGCTGCGAGACGAAATTGAGGAGCTCGTCAGGAAGGAGTGGCTGGAGAAAGTCGGCTAAGGGCACTGTCGTGACCAGAAACTCCTGGGTCGACCGCCTCACAGCATCATCAACGTTACCCCAGGGAGGAACTTGGTACATCGACAGTTCGTCGGCTCCCAGCGACAAAGCCAAGAGCTTGCTCCAAATCGAGAAGGCCAGCATAGGATAGAGGAGATCGTCTGGACGGGACTTACTGCCCGAGGGAGGGAGCTCCGAGGAACAACACCCCGACGACCCCTCAAATGGGGATGTGCTGCCCGTAACTTCCCTTCGGTAAAATTCTTCCATTCCAATAACATTATTCCCTGGTGCAGAAACTACGGTAACGGGGGATGGAGCAGTCAAATAGTTACCATATTGAAAACTGATGGGAGACCTCGTGCTAACGGGGGCAGGTCGGAAGTCTTAGAAGCTCGACTGTAGGAGATAAGATCTCCTCCGAGCGCGCACTTCGACCTCGGCCGCAGGAGATAAGATCTCCCCCGAGGAAGGCTCGACGGTAGGAGATAAGATCTTCCCCGAGGAAAGCTCGACCGCAGGAGATAAGATCTCTTCCGAGCGCGCACTTCGACCTCGACCGTAGGAGATAAGATCTCCTCCGAGGGAAGGCTCGACCGTAGGAGATAAGATCTCCCTCGAGCGCGCACTTCGACCTTGGCTGCTCGAGATAAGATCTCCCCCGAGGGACTGGGCCAACTTCGGTAGTAGGAGATGAGATCTCCCCCGAGTGCTCGCATCAACCTCGGCCAGAGCGCCTGAGTAACCTCGGATAGAGGTAAGGCCCGCGACGACCTCGGCTAGAGAGCTTCAACATCGACCTCGGCTAGAGAAAGCTATCACGTCAACCTCGGCTGGGGAGCTTCAACATCGACCTTGGCTAGAGAAAGCAACCGTGTCAACCTCGGCTGAAAATGGGATCTTCGTCGGGCTTCAACCTCGATATCAACTTTAGCTGGAGGTGAGATCCCCCCGAGCTTCGACCTAGACCAGCACAGAGCTCGGAGGAAGACTCCGACAGTCGCCTTTCCTGCACTTCCTTCCTTCGATTTTCGAACTCGAGAGTGGGGGAGGCTAGTGTTGGGGATAAATTCCGCTCCCGTCGAAGTCTAGCTCGACGCTCAGCCTAATACAACCTGTAGCCATGGAAGAGCTTCGACAGACGGGTCTCAGCCGAACTCCTATAGCCGACCGAACTACTTAGCGCCCGAGCTCCTTGGATTCCAAGCAGCCAGGCTTCGGCCGAGCTCCCGACGGCCGAGCTTATTCCAACCCGTTCAGCCGTCGAGCTTCTCCAAACTCCTCTCGTCAGGACCGAACCTCTCCAACCGGCCGAATCGAGTAGCGGTTGAGCTCCTCAGCCGACGAGCCTTAGCCGAAGTCCAACATTCGGCCGAACTCTCCAACGATCGAACTCCTCAGCAGACGATACCTCTAGCCAGACGCCTATGGGAGCCGAACTCCCTCTAAGCTTCATCTTCAGGAGCTCGAACTCCTTCAAAATGGGCACACGATGAAGGCCTTCAACCCTTCATCCACCGCAAGCTCTGCGGCCATCACCATCAGTCCCCCGAGTGATAGCGATTCGCTATGAGGAGGCGATGGCTGTCACCATCCCGCGGGACTGGCTCCGCCGAACCTCGAGCGGCCTGCCAGCACGCGGCTGCGGCCGTCACCATCCCATGAGACTAGCTCCGTCGAACCTCGAGTGGCCCGCCAGCACGCGGCTGCAGCTGTCACCATCAACCCATCGCACACGGCACCTTCCCATGAGACTGGCTCCACCGAACCTCGAGCGGCCCGCTAGCATGCGGCTGCAGCTGTCACCATCAAGCTCCACTATAAAAAGGATCCCTTCAGATACGCTAACTCTAATCTCTCTGATCTCTAAGCTCTCCTCTTCTTCTCTAAGCTTCGGAACTCATTTCGAGCACTCCATTCCTGTTGGCTAGAGCTGACTTGAGCATTGGAGGATCCTGCCGGAGCCATCCCCCACCGACTCCGGACGAAATATTGTTTTGCAGGTCCCGACGGCGACCTCAGCGACCTCGACTCCAGCGACCTTCGGCGACGATCAGTTTCTGCACCAACAATGACCAACATTGGTACCTATAATAATTTTTGCTTTGACAACATGATTTCCTAATTGGATGATAACCAGTCGAGTGCCATTACATAATCCATAAGATTGATCTATATTTCTTAACAACATAACTTATACACCAATTTTCAACTTCAATATATGGTTGGGGAGATGAGAAGCTATTATTGTATTCAAAAATTCGGGAGTATGAATATCATTAGGATTATCAATGCTTCGCTCACTTGCATAAGTACTATTACAACTAAGATATATCCTTTCACCACCAGAAATAAGTGATAGCATGTATTCATTGACTGCATCTACAATCTCATTTGTAGGAGCCAATATAGCTCTCTATTGTAAATATTCTGTATCACTCATGTTATCCAAAATTGATGGATATGTACTATCCATAATAGCTGATAGAGGATCAACATAATCATTTATTGACAAATCTTCTGAAAATTTAATAGTAGCTGAACCATCATTTGGTTCACCCAAAATACCATTGCCAATATCTAAAATTCATTATGAGAAATCTTGCATCTCATTAATATCAATATTAGAATTTCCTGTCTGAAGTCTCATATTCTTTGTCAATGTTAATACTTGACAATACCTCTATAAATAAGAAGAGTTGATGCTTGCAAGCACAATATCTTGTCTTTTACCTTTTAGAATTATCGGAAGGATTTGTCTAAAATTACCTCCCAACACTACAATTTTTTCACCAAAAGGCTGCTCCATACTTGCAGAATTAGTAAATCTGAGAATATCTCTGAATGCCCTATCTAAGGCTTCAAAACAGTACTTATGAGTCATTGGAGTTTCATCCCAAATCATAAGTTATGTCTCTATAATCAATTCTGCCAATGCACTTCCTTGCTTAATGTTGCAAGTAGAGTTTTCATCTGCGTTCAAAGAGATTGCAAATCTTGAATGTGCAGTCTTACCTCTAGGAAGGAGTAAAGATGCAATTCTACTTGAGGCAACTGTCAGCACAATCTTGTCCTTGGATCTCAATGCTGCAGCTAGTGTTTTCCAGATGTATGTTTTTCCAGTACCACCATATCCATAAATAAAAAAAGGGCCACCCTTCTTTCTGGAAACAACATTCATGATTTTATGATAAATATCTTTTTGTTCATGATTAAGGTTATTCAAAAATCTCTTATGTTCTTCAGATAAAGATACTTTATCATATTGCAGTTCATCATGCATAAGTCTGTTTTTCCAACAGGGCCGCCACATCCTACACCATTATGCACAGATACGATCTTTTAAAAGATGACATATATAGTATTACTAATTTTTTTTATATTAAATTAATTATTCAAGTTTTATTTCACCTTCATCTCATTTTGTTAGATTTCTGATGCAGTCTTTCCTAAAAACTGAGTAGCTTCACGATCAAATATCAAGAAGGAGGTAGAACTAGTTTGGTCAATAGCTTTGATTTGAACTTTGAATCTACATACAGATAAGTATTTTATGAAAGAGTTACCATTCAAATGAGTTTCAATTATAGAAGTTATTAAAATAAACATTATCTTGGAATAAATTGCACAAGTTTGTCACAACCCTCACAATAGAACTTTGTTCCAGCAGATTCAACCTTCCTTGAACATTTTGTGCAACCTTGATACCACCAATCATCCTGTGACTCTATTTTCAATATGGTTGCTAAAACAGCATAGTAACACTCCTAAAAAAATATAAATATTATAAGTTATATAAAAAATAATAAAAATAATTTGAATAGGTGAATGATCAATACCTCAGTAGCATCAAGAATGTCATCAATTGTTTTTCTCTCTGTATGCTTTACCAAGTCATCAGAAATTGAATATGAAGAATGTTTAGATATTTGACTTATCCTCTATGTATAACATTCTCCACCGGTTAACAGCTTAGGAGAAGGAAAAGATAAGTACTCAAGGGAAGGTAAAAAATAGTTGAAAATAATTTTTAGCATCATCACCAAGCAGTTAAAATATAGCCCATACTTATTTCTAAAATCAGCAGCTTCTTTCAGAGCAGGATTGATAAGCAATTTTGATCCATAATATGCATTTGAGATGCCAACTTTATCTAGCAATACAAACGAAACAAGTATTAACAACTATTTATATAATAACTCAACATTTATATATTTAAATAATATTTTTACGGCTAGTCTAAGAAATTACCTTGGTATGATTTAACCTTGAACATTTGAAGGACAACAATTATAGGACCACTATTGCCCTCGGTGAGATATGAAGAAATTTGATCAGCAAATTCTCCCCATAAGGTGCAAGATAGTTTATTCTTACTGTTATCAGAAATACAATGTTAGAAATAAAGACAAAGGCATGTGAGCATATATCCAGAAATGAACTACAAACTCAAAAATATTGGTATATGTTCTAACTCCAAGTCTTCAAGTTCGATTTCCATCAGCCTACTCTTCCTGCCTCTAACAATTTTCTCCATCACATCATCCTTTCCAACCAGTTCTCCAATAACATCTGTCGATGTAGAAAAAAAAAAAAGGCAAGTTGTTATCATGAGAAGTAATTGTTAGACATTAATTATAACTAATCTTACCAATCAGATATGTCTCATCCATACCATGAGTGATTTTAGAAAAGGATACAAACACAAAAGCTTCCTTTGGTATATTATCAGTTGCAATTTCAGTAATGGTTGTAATACCCAGGAAGTTCATCTTGTACCTATATTTTGTTGTTCTATACTTTCCATCATTGTATTCTATAATTAAATTCTGAATGAGATAACCAAGACCTTCAGTGACCAATGATTTGAATCTGGTTATGAAACTTTGCTTGATAGAAGCATGAATCTTATTACCCTGAAAGTTATGAACAGAAATCTACATATAAAATCTATATCAATTAAAAATTAAAAGAAAATAGAAAAAAGAATGCCATATATCATTTAACAAATACAATCTTCACATAACCTTCTCATCCATAAGTATCATTTCGATGCTGTTAGATTCATTTGGATTGTTGTAGCTTGGAACTATCCACAGATGCATGACTCGAACCTTGATCTTCCAATCTACTTTCTCAGGAACAATCTCGTTTAACGAACTTAACCTTCGAGCCAAAATGATTAACAAAACACAATTGATGGAAGGCTGGTTGAATTAAGAATTATACACGATAGTAAGATGGAAATGTATAGGATATTTCAATTTTTATAGTAGAAAAGATTTCAAAGTATCATTTAAATGCATCTTTATGTCTGTTTTAATGATTGTATGATTTCAATACATAGCATGCAAAGAATTAAATATCAGTTTTAATTATACATGTCATTACCAAGGTTGAACAGGAATTTGAAATTTTAGTTGAAACAATTAAGTAGGCTTAAGTCTACGTGAGATGGTGCATGTTTAGGCGGCAAAATCTCCACCATTGACTATTCCAGAGTTATTTACTCACGTTTAGGTGGAAAAATCTTCAGCATTAACTATTTCAGATTTTTCTATTTATGGACAATGCTTATGGGGTTACTGTTGAATGATGAAGATACTTATATTAAGTTGCTGATTCCTGATTACCATATATGATATTTATCACATCCGTAATAGTCCATCTTAGATGTGCCTGCAGATGGTGGTGCCTAGCAAATGGTACCACAAAAATTCTGAGATCATGGTAACCTCTTGGATCTGGACTTTCTTTGTTGGGTTTATTTATTATATAGTGGTATATTCGATAGACATGATAGCTGGTCTTGATCTTTACAATGATGGATGTTAACAGAGATTTTGGATCTTGTTGACGCAGAATCTGGTTGTCGTCGGATCCAACTGAAGCGAAGGTGGACGAGATCGCCATCGAAGATCTGCAAAATAAAGTCTCATTCAGAGTCGGTGGGGGGTGGCTCCGATAGGATCCTCCGACGATCAAGTTAGCTCTGGCCAACAGGAATGGAGTGCTTGGGAATGAGTTTGATAGAGTTTTGAGAAGAAGAGCAGAGCTTAGAGCCTAGAGTTAATGTATCTAGAGAATCCTTTTTATAGGCGGAGCTTAATTGATGGTGACGGCCATACCATCTGATAGCGAACCGTTGGGGCCGCATGGAGTTTGGTACGGAGAGGAAGACGTCGTTAGGTGGATAGTGACAGCCATACTGGTGGGTCGTGGATCGCATGAGACTGATTATGGAGGGAGTGGTGTCGCTAGTAGTGGTGGTCATATCGTCTAGCTGCGGGCTGCATGGGGCTTGTTATGGAGGAAAAGGTATCGCCAGACTGATAGTGGCGGTCATACTGCTGGGGTTCGACAGTCGTAGCTCAAGGAAGTAGACGTTAGTTGGTGGACTTGGGCATATACCAATTTCAAAGAAGTTCGATTCCTGTGGAAGTTCGACTGGAGCTCGGCTGCTAAGAAGTTCGGTCGGAGTGCAACTACTGAGGAGTTCGATCGAAGCACAACCACTGAGGAGTTCGACGGAGGTGCAATCGCTGAGGAGTTCGATCAGTTGAAAGGGTTTGGCCAAGGCCTGACTACTAAGAGTTCGAAGGAGCTCGACCGCTGAAGAGTTTGGCCGACTGAAGGGGTTCGGCTAAGGCTCGACCATTAAGAGTCCGAAGAAGCTCGACCGCTGAAGCTCTTCCATGGCTATCGATTGCATTAAGCTGAGCATCGAACTGGACTTCGATAGGAGTGGGGTTTATCCCTAACAATAGTCCCCCCATTTTCGAGTTCGAAACTCGAAGAAAGAAAGTGCAGAAAAGATGACTGCCGAAGTCCTCTTCTGAAACTCTGTGTTGGTTCAGGTTGAAGCTCGGAGGAGATCTCATCTCCAGCCAAAGTTGATGTTGAAGCCCAGAGAAGATCTCATCTCCAACCGAGGTTGAAGTAAATCTCGTCTCCTACGATCGAGGTTGGAGGTTGAGCTCCTCGGGGGCGATATTGTCTCCAACAGTCGAGGTTGCCTCGGGGGATCTTATCTCCTATCGAGGTTGTCTCGGTCGCTCGAAAGAGATCTTATCTCTGATCGAGATTGTCTCGATCGCTTGGAGGAGATCTCATCTCTTGCAGACTTCAGAGCTCGGACTTGAACTTTTCTCACATTAGGATGAGGTTCTCCTCCTGCTCCTAACAAACTGTTGGGACACATATGGACCGTCGTCCGTGCCTCTCCCTCCATCTCGTCGAAGGTGAACGAGGCCTTTGACTTTACTCACGTTAGGATGAGATTCTCCTCCTGTTCCTAACGAACTATGGGGGCACATATGGACCGTCGTCTGTGCCTCTCCTTCCATCTCGTTTAAGGTGAACGAGGTCTTCGATTTTGCTTGCGTTAGGATGAGGTTCTCCTTCTGTTCCTAATGAGCTGTGAGGGCACATACAGACCGTCGTCTGTGCCTCTCCTTTCATCTTGTCTAAGGTGAACGAAGCCTTCGACTTTGCTTGCATTAGGACGAGATTCTCCTCCTATTCCTAACGGACTATGGGGGCACATACAGACCATCATCTATGTCTCTCCTTCCATCTCGTCTAAGATGAATGAGACCTTCGACTTTGCTCGTGTTAGGACGAGATCCTCCTTCTGTTCCTAACGGGCCACTTTTGCTCATTTCTTTCCTGTCATCATATAATTTTTGCACCAGAAAGCAATAATGCTGAACGAAGGAGTTTTATTAAAGGAAGTTTACTGATAATACATTCTCAGGTTTTCTGAGTTTCAAGATCGGAAAAGCACTATTCCTCCGAGCTCCTTCAGATGATAAGTTTCGGACCGGACGACCTCCACCACTTCATACGGATCTTCTCAATTTGGAGCGAGCTTTTCTTGGCTCTGAGACTGAGAGACGGTGACTCACCGAAGCACTAGGTCCTTCACTCTGAACATCTTATCTCTAACTCTGGAGTTGTAGTATTGGGCCACCTTTCGTCTGTAGGCTACCATCCGGATGCAGGCTTCCTTCCTTTTTTTTTCAGTAGATCGAGGTTAACTCTGAGGTCCTGGAGGTTGAGCTGCTCGTTGAAGCCCACGACTCGTGCAGATGGGAGCTAAAGTTTGATCGGAATAACTGCCTTCATGCCGAAGACCAAGGTGAAGGGTGTTCCCCGGTCGGCATCCTTTGTATAGTTCGGTATGCCCAGAGGATGTAGTAGAGTTCATCCATCCAGGCCCCCTTAGCCCTATCGAACATTGTCTTGATGTCTTGTAGCAGGATCCGATTGGTTACCTCAACCTCCCCGTTGGCCTACGGATGAGCCATCGATGTGAAGCGGAGGAAGATGTTTAGTCCTTCATAGAACTCGGCGAACCTCACCCCAGCGAACTATCGTCCACTGTCAGTTATAAAGGTTCGAAACAGACCGAACCGACAGACTAGTGACTTTCAGATGAAGTCCCGCACCTTGACCTCAGTGATCTTCGCTAGTGATTCGACTTCAATCCACTTGGTGAAATAGTCGATCACGACTAGAAGGAATTTTTGTTATCCGGATGCCATCGAGAAGAGACCAAGTATATCCATTCTCCACTGTGCAAATGACCAAGGTGCGCTTAGCGAAGTAAGCTCGGATGTCGACTGTCTTTGCATGCTGACGTTCTTCTGACAGCGATCGCACTTTTTGACATACTCTACAAAATCGTGAAACAAGGTCAGTCAGTAGTACCCCTACTAAAATAGTCTTTGCGATAGGAACCTGGCTCCTATGTGACTTCTGTAGAGTCCTTCGTGCACCTTCTATAGTGCGAGATTGGCCTCTGAAGGTCGAAGACATCTCAACAGCGGAAGAAAGTATGACCTCTTATACAACCTGCCTTCATATAAAACATAGTGGAAGGTCTGATTCTTGAGCTTCCGAGCTTCTTTTGGATTGTGAGGAAGGACCCCTTTCTTAAGATAGGCGGCCAACGGATCGATCCAGCTTGGCTCAAATTTTATATGTAGGACGATCTGAGATTCCTCTATGGTTGGGCACTTCAAAGTCTCCAAAAATACTTTCTTGGGCAGTTCGATCGGAGCTGAAGTGACCAACTTGGAGAGAAGATCGGCTCTTGCATTTTTTACCCTCGGAATATGTTGAATGCCGAAACTATCGAAGGCTGGAGTCAAATCTCTCACTTTTCTAAGGTATCTCATCATGCTTTTCTTCCGTGCTTCGTAGCTGCCGCTAACTTGACCGACCACCAGCTGAAAATCGCTGTAGACTTGAAGCCGATCTACTTTTAATTTTTTTGCTATCTTTATTCCGACGATCAGCGCTTCATATTCGACCCCATTGTTGGTCGTGGGGAACTCGAAGCGTAGCACGTACTCAACGACGACTTCCTCGGGGCTGATCAAGACTAGCCCCGCACCAACTCCAGCGGAGTTTGATGAACCATCCACGTGCAGTGCCTAGGAGCCTTCGGAGAGGTCGGCGCTTTTCTCGAAAAGGTTTGGCTATGATAGCTCGATTTTATCCAAGCTCGATCTCACTTTGGTGCCGATCTCGCTCTGTTCAAGCTTGGCTTTGACTAGAATGGTGCATTCTAGCACAAAATCCACTAGTATCTAGGCCTTGATCGATGGCCTGGGCTTATAGTTGATGTCAAACTCTATGAGCTCGATTGCTCATTTTGTGATTCTTCTGGAAGCATCCGCTCGGTGAAGGACTGTTTTTATTGGTTGATCCATGAGGATCGTTATGGTGTGCTCCTGAAAATAAGATCGGAGCCTCCTGACAGCAATTAGAAGAGAGTAAGTTAGTTTTTCTAATCTAGAGTACCTGATCTCCGCATCCCTTAGGACTTGGCTCACGTAGTAGATCGATCGCTGCGTCTTCGCTTCTTTCTTGACCAGGACTGCCGCCAGGGCCATCGGAGAGATAGCTAGATATAGGAATAATTTTTCTTCGAGTTCGGACTTTGCCAGCAGTAAGGGCGAGCCGAGGTAGTTTTTAAGCTCCTCGAATGTCTGTTGGCACTCCACCATCCAGCAGAAGTCCTTTGGTCACTTGAGAACTTGGAAGAAGGGCACGCATCATTTAGCTGACCTTGAGATGAAGCGATTTAGGATTACCATCTTTTCGATCAGGTGCTAAACTTTCTTGATCATCTTTGGAGCGGCAATCTCTCGAATGACTCAAATTTTCTCAGGATTTGCTTTGATTCTGCATCTCGACACCATAAATCTCAAAAATTTCTCAGAGGTCATGCCAAAGGCGCACTTGATCGGATTCAACTTCATCTTGTGCTTTCTGAGTGCACCGAAGGTCTCTTTAAGATTGGCGAGGTGGTCTGTTGAAGCTCGATTTTTAACGAGCATATCATCCACATACACTTTCATGTTACAGTCGATCTGCTACTTGAAAATCTTATTGACCAAATGCTGATACGTTGCTCCTGCATTTTTGAGTCCAAAAGGCATGACCCTGTAACAATAAAGACCATGGTCAGTAATGAAGGCGGTCTTCTCTTCATCCTCGGACGCCATCCGTATCTGGTTATAATCAGAAAAGGCATTCATGAAGGTGAGGAGCTCATGGTCCGAGGTCGCGTCCATCAGTTGATCGATCCTGGGCAGAAGGTAGCTATCTTTCGGACAGACCTTGTTCAACTTCTTAAAGTCAACGCACATCCTCCACTTATTATTCGTTTTTTTGACGAGGACCACATTTGAGATCCAGGTTGGATAATTAACCTTCCGAATGAATCCGACTTTGAGAAGCTTGTCTACTTTTTCGGCAATTGCTTTCTACCTCTCTGGGGCATGATGGCGCATCTTTTCTTTTATCGATCGATTCTTCGGATCGATGGCCAACCGATGTTTCATGATCTTGGCGTCAATATTTGACATGTCCGTAGGGGTCCAGGTGAAGACGTCCGCATTTCTCCTGAGGAAGGCGATGAGCTGCTTTCGCATCCTGTCTACCAAGTTGGAGCCGATCTACACTGCATGCTTCGAGTTTTCGTCATTTAAGGGCACAGAGATGGGGTCCTCCATAGGCTCAACCCGCTCCTTAGTGAGATCGTCGCGGACATCCAGTCCATCAACAAAATAAGGATCGGACCGTTCTTCCTTATGCAGGATGATTGAGTAGCAGTGCCTCGCCAGAGCCTGATCTCCCCTGACCTCTTCGATCCCATGACTTATTGGAACTTCATCTTCAAATAATAGGTTGACACCACTGCTCAAAGTGTATTTAGATCAGATCGATCGAGAATCGTATTATAGACGGATGGAGTCCTCACGACTAGGAAATCGACCTACGCTTTGGCCAGTTTTGGGTGTTGCCCTGCTGTCATTGCAAAGTTATTATGCCTTCGACTGATACGACGTTGTCGGTGAATTCTATCAATGAAAAATTTATAGGCCCCAAGCGGTCATCAAGTAGGAACATTTTTAAGAAGGCATTGTAAAACAATATGTCGGTTGAGCTTCCATTATCCACCAAAATATGGTATACATCATTGTCAGCAATGTTCAAAGAAATTATAATCGCATCATTATGCAAAAATTGAATCCCCTGACCGTCTGCCTCGGTAAAGATCATGGGTTCCACGGTCCTCTACCTCTTCACCGATCCCTTGGATCCACTGGCCTCTCCTTGTTGAAGTACCCCCCAAGATAGTATTGATGATGCCGAGAGGCGACCGATCTTCTTGCTAATTTTTTTCACTTGATGGTAATGCCCTCAGTCGGTCTTCCCGCTTTTTACGTCGTCTTCGTAGGAATCGGCCAAATCTACCTTGCCTGACGAGCTCTTTGATCTTATCATGGAGTTGGATGCACTCCTCAGTGTCGTGACAATGGTCATAATGGTAAAGGTAGAACTTGTTGGGATTGTGCTTACTGGGATGGAAATGCATTCTCTCCAATCTCGAAAGTCGTTTCCTAATCTCCATCAGCGCTTAGGTTTTCGGGGCATTAAGGGGGGCGTAGTTGTGAAATCATCGTCGGAGAGAACTTCGATGCTGGAAAGAACCTCGACGTGCCCTTCCGTCGGGGCTTCCCTGCCTCCGAGCCCGAGGGAGAGTTTGGGCTCGCCTGCGACCAGAAGGAGTCTGGAAACGTGGTCGAGCTTCATTCCACTTTCCTTCTTTAGCGGGCCTGTCTGGTCCGTCGATTCGCCGCTTGCCGTTGGCTTCATCATCCTTGGCCTCGAAGGCCTCCTCTATCCGGGCATAACTTTCAGTCTGACCTAGCATGTCAGCAAAATTCTTGGGATACTTCTTTTCCAAGGAGAGCAGCAAGTCATTCTTCTGAAGGTCACCCTTGAGGGTGGCCATGGTGACTGATTGATCCAGGTTCTGGACCTTCAATGCGGCAGTATTAAATCGAGTGACATAAGCTCGGATGGGTTCCCCCTCCTGCTTAATAGCCATTAAGAAGTTCGAACCTCGATGCGGATGCTGACTACTGATGAAGTGGACTATGAACTGTTGGCTCATCTGGTCAAATGATAAGATGGTACTCGACTTAAGCACCGAGTACCAATTTCTGATAGCTCCCTTAAGGGTAGAGGGGAAAGTTCGGCACAAGATGACGTCTAGCGCACTGTGGAGCAACATTATTATCCGGAAGGCTTCCAGATGGTCGATCGAATCGATGGTCCCATCGTAACTCTCGAGCTGCGAGAGCTTGAAGTTCGGTGGGATCGATTCCTGCATAATTTTCTGCAAAAAAGGAGGATCGGTACAAATGTCACTACCATGTAAGGAGGGAGTGTGACAAAGTTCCTCGATTCGCTGACTCATTTCTAAGAGCCTTTGATCCAAGAGATCTTCACGATCTTTGATCTCCAAGATTTTCTAGTAGAATGGGTGCGAAGCTTCTCCGTGGGTCGAGCCATGGTCCGAGCAAGGGCTCTCCCTTCTTTGCCTCCTCCTTCTGGGGATCGGGGGTCGGGTAGCCCAAATTGGCCGTTCCTGGATCGGACCACACGACTCTGGAGAGTCCCGCACTAGTTGAGCTGGTGCTAGAGCCTACCGATAGATGGTCTGTATCACCTCCATGAGGCCACGAACCCGCTAGATGAGCTGATTGAACTGCTCTGCATCCACCATGGCTACAGATGGAACCTGGGTTGTCGAAACTGAAGTGGGGATAGATGGATCTGGATGGGATCAGGCCGCGGAGGTCGTCAATCGTCGGATCGAAGCTCTCCTGGGAGGTATTTTTTCGTAGGAATGAACTCTAGAGAGGAAGAAGAGAGATCTCCGAAGAGGAAAGAGAGAAATCATCGTCGAGCACTTCTTTAAGAATAAGAAAATCTCGGAGGTTCGGTGCCCTTCTTCTAGCGCCAATCTGTTGACACAGAATCTGGTCATTGCCGGATCCAACTGAAGCGAAGATGGATGAGGTCACCGTCGGAGACCTACAAAATAAAGTTTTATCTGAAGTCGGTGGGGGGGGTGGCTCCGACAGGATCCTCCGACGATCAAGTCAGCTCTGGCCAACAGGAATGGAGTGCTCGAAAATGAGTTCGATAGAGTTTTGAGAAGAAGAGGAGAGCTTAAAGCCTAGAGTTAACGTATCTGGAGGATCCTTTTTATAGACGGAGCTTAATTGATGGTGACGGCCATACCGCCTGATAACGAGCCATTGGGACCATATGAAGTTCGGTACGGAGAGAAAGGCGTTGTCAGATGGATAGTGATAGCCATACTGGTGGGTTGTGGGTCGCATGAGACTGGTTATGGAGAGAGTGGTGTTGCCAGTAGTGGTGGCCATGTCGTCCAGTTGCGGGCCGCATGAGACTTGTTACGGAAGGAAAGATGTCGCCAGACTGGTAGTGGTGGTCATACTGCTGGGATTCGACAGCCATAGCTCGAGGAAGTAGGCATTGGTTGGTGGACTCGGACATATACCAATTTCAAAGGAGTTCGAACTCTTGGAGGAGTTCGATCGAAGGAGGAGCTCGGAAGGAGTTCGACTCCTGCGGAAGTTCGACTGGAGCTCGGCCGCTAAGGAGTTTGGTCGAAGTGCAACCACTCAGGAGTTCGACTAGGGTGCAACCGCTGAGGAGTTCGATCGACTGAAAGGGTTCGACCAAAGTCCGACCTCTAAGAGTCCGAAGCAGCTCGACCGCTGAAGAGTTTGGCCGGCTGAAAGGGTTCGGCTAAGGCCCGACCGTTGAGAGTCCGAAGGAGTTCGATCGCTAAAGCTCTTCCATGGCTACCGATTGCATTAAGCTGAGCATCGAACTGAATTTCGGAAGCAGCGGGGTTTATCCCCAATAGGTCTATTATTATATTGCCTTTCAATATCTGAGCAATACATCACTGGATTTATTCTTTGCTCGATTCTGTTTTTGAACTATGATGATGCTGTGGCTAAATGGAACATTTTGAAAGATTTTTTATATGCATGACCAAGTAATGTTGCTATGATGTTGAATGGCACAGCACTGAGTTCATTATTTTAATGGATGACATGAATCCCTCCAAAATGTAAAGGCTATAATTTCATAAACTTTTTTATTCTTGAACACATACATAATGCATCATAAAGTATATTTTATAACAGAAAAATTTTAAACTACTTTATTAAATACATCTCTCTGTGTGCTTTAATGATTTTATGGTTTCAATACATGGCATGCTAAGAATTAAATGTCAGTTTGAATTATGCATGCCATTACCAATGTTGAAAAAGAATTCAGATCTGCTTGCGAATGGGCTGGTGGTACCTACCATATGGTACCAGAGAAGTTCTGAGAAATTCTTTGCTGGGTTTATTTGTTATATTTTTTTCTATACTTTTAGATTCAGTAGTGTATTCGTCTGGACGTGATATCTATTCTTGACCTTTGCGATGGTGGATTTTGATAGAAATTTTGAGTCTATTGTTATGTCGTCTTCCAATATCTAAGAAGTACATAACTGGATTTATTTCTTTATTGAAATTTTTTTTTAAATAACCTCAAAAGATTTCAAGTATTTTGTATTTTTTTTAAATAACATGAAAAGATTTTAAGTACTCTATATGCTTTAATGATTCTATGGTTTCAATACATAGTATGCAAAGAATTAAATGTGAGTTTTGAATTATACATGTCATTTCCAAGGTTGAAAAGAAATTCAGAAGATTAGTTAACTCCACGTGGGATGCTACATGTTTAGATCGCAAAATCTATCAAATTAATTATTCCAGACTTCTTTACTTCCAGATTTTTTTACTCATGTTTACGTAGGAAAACCTTCAGCATTGACTTTTCCAGACTTGTTCACTTCTAGACTTTTTTACTCATATTTAGACGAAAAAATCTTTAGTATTGACTTTTTCAGACTTTTTTTCTTTTATATATATAATAGATAACCATTAATTATATAGTATAAATATTTTTATGAAAGTGAAAATTAGTAAGAAAAAAGGATTTCTATTAAATTAATATTTTATTTAGTAGTGAAAATTATAAACATAAAATTATAGTCACTAATTTTGTCACATAATTACAAACTAATAACGGCTACAATTTAAAAATATATTACTTATATGGATGATGTAACAAATTCATTTCAAGAAAAATTATTTTATAAATAAAAAAAGATATGCCAAACTAGGGATGGTAATTTATTCTTCCTCGTTGAGTACCTAACATCCAAATGGAGCGGATTTTATCCAACTTATAATGGATTTGGGATATGTATGATTTTTGATAAAACTTATTTTAAATCTAATTTTAATATATATATATATATATATATCAAATCTTTTTCTTAAGATAAAAACTAATTTGTATATAAAAATATTTAATTTTAGTAATATTCCTAGATTCAATCAATTCAGGCTACTTTATTTAACTCTATCTACTCTACTCTGTTTCGAGATTACGTATCTTGCACAAGATAATTATAGTTACATTTAGTAGCTGATAATTTATCTAAATTACTAGTAATTTAAAGTAGATCCACCATATTATATTATTTGATATAATTTTAGTCGGCAATTCAGATTATCTTAGTAATCTATATTGCCTTTTAGGAAATAATCTATATTATCTTAGGGAGGTTGCTACTTTTTTAATAATATTATAATAAAAATTTTGAATAAAATTATTTCTCAAAAAATCTTAAAAAATTCATTGTCTAATCCTCTCCCTTTCCATATGTATGTATATATATATAAATTTTTATTTCTCATTGGAAAGAAAGAAGAGTAATATTATTTGAGATATTTTAAAAATTTAATTTTATATTATTAATAATCTGATTACCATATTAAATATTTCAATCAAGATTTTTAATAATTTTATTATAATATTATTTATATATACCAAATATAATAATTAATATTATTAATAATTTAATAATAATATTTTTTTAAAAAATAATTTATATTATTTTTTAAAATTACATTGTACCGAATGTAACCCATGAAATTAGATTGTAACCCATGAAATTAGATGATCCATTCTCGATCCCTTGCCATTCCTGCGATGAGCTGACTCCCCATCCGACCCACCCCCGGGCCACGGCAACTCTTTCCACCAATTACTAAAAAAGGGCAAACCGCCAGCTCATTCCTACAATAAGAAGCAAACAATATAAAGGAGAGATGTCCTGCTCGCATGGATTCCATCTCTTAGCTTTTGTTTGAAATACTAAAATACCCTCCCCTCCTCCTCTTTTATTGTTCTTCTCTCTTCTTCAATTCAATACAAGAGCAAATGATGCAGAGATAGAGAGAGAGAGAGGGGCAATGGAGAGTAGCAGAAGCAGTAGCAGGCTTAAACAGCGACTCGCTCACATGTTTAAGCCCTCTTCTGTTCTCCGCTCCGCCTGCAACAGTTCCACCTCTGCTGCCACCATCCTGAGCTCCACCGCCTCGAGCCGGACCCTTTTGCACGACGTCGCCCGTGAGCCCGTCTTCGTCCCCCGCCACCACCGACACCGAGGTGTCGATGATGATGGTATGTTCTCAGCCCATAATGGTCGTCATAATATGGCTCCCGTCTTGCGGCTCGCCATAGATTGTGGCGGTTGCCGGCCCACAGGAGACCTTTCTCCTCTCATGGCCAAGAATAAGAAGGGGAGACATGGGAAGAATAGGAAGATGGAGAGGAGAGTGAGGGAGACGGGTGGGTTCTACGTGACAGGAGAGGGGGAGGGGAGGATGTGCCCCCCAGCTTCCCCTTCCTCTCCGTCAAAGAGTTCTTATTACTACTATTGCTTCAATGAAGTGGAGAAAGAAGAGAAAAAAGTGGAGAGGAATAAGAAGAAGAAGAAGAAGAAGAAGAAGAAGAAGAAGAAGAAGAAGAAGTTACTGTCGAATAGCCATGGAATCAGTAGCTCTTCTTCTATGAACAGTGATGATGGATTCGACTTCTTTACTAGTGAAGAAGGAGAGGGTAAGGAGGAGGAGACCGAAAATTTCTTCTCATCGAGGAGCTTCTCCTCTGATTCCTCCGAGTTCTATCAGCGCCCCATGCCCAATCCTAAGAAGAAGAAGAATGAGAAGGCGTCTCGATGTCCACCAAGAAGAAGATCAAAGAATCACGAGTATCGGAATGCCAGAGAGGGGTTTCGGCCCTTAGTTTCGATAGCCTCGAGGAAGAAGGTGAAAAAGTTGGAGGAGAAGACTAGAGGGTTTGCGGTAGCGAAGAGGTCGAGCGATCCTTATGGTGACTTCCGGAGCTCGATGGTGGAGATGATCATTGGGAGACAAATCTTCGAGGCAGAGGATTTGGAGAGGATCCTCCATTCTTACGTCTCTTTGAACTCGCCTCACCACCACCCAATCATCCTCCAGGCTTTTTCTGATATATGGGTAGTCCTCTTCGGTAACTGATTGTTGAAATCTAATTATGTAAGGTTATGGTTTCTCTCTCTCTCTCTCTCTCTCTCTCTCTCATTGTCGGAATGTTTACTGTTAACTGGGTATTAGTCACTGACTGCAATATCTGTCTGCTGTTTGTGAGTTCTCTCTCAAAGATCTTTGTTACTTTTCTTCATCGATCCTTGTTCTTTTCATTACATCCTCTTCTCCTCCTCCTCCCACCTGTGGAATGGAAATAATAGCTGCATGCAGTAGTGTTTCTTCTATAGATAAGGTCAAGTGAAGGAATTAAGCCGAAGAGTACCAGTTGGACCACCGTCTGGATATTTGAGAGGGAATTTCTTCTTTTTTACTGCTTTGTCAAAGAACTAAAAGTACCAGAAAAAACCTAAAAAGAGAGGAAAAAGGTTAGAAGCGTCGGAATCTTGAGGAATTCTCGTTGCAATTTTCTTATGTACATCAGATTCTTTACCCCGGCACTCTCTCTCCATGTCGGCCACACATTTCATATGAGGGTAAAAGAGTAATTTGGTAATCTTTTACTTCTTCTCTCTCTCTCTCTCTTTTTTTTTTTGCTTCCCTTCGTTCAAAACTAATCCTACTTATCCTTCAACTTTCAAAACTGCCATTTAGTCTGAACTTTGAACCTTCTTTCTCTTTTAGATTACAGAAATATTATTAAAATTAGTTATTTAATTTAAAAGAACGTAAAAAAATCTAGTAGTTTTTGGGATAAAATGAAGTCCTGATATAATCTTGTGGGTAGGGTAAGGTAGAAGAGACAATGGCGGACCAAGGATAAAATACAGCATGTAAAGGAGCATGACCCTTGTCATAAAGATCCGAGAAAAGATATTTGCATTTCAACTTTGTACTTGCTCTTCTATCCATGTGGATGTTTTGTTGATAAATTAAGGATTAGGAACATGGCACTGAGTTCCAATAAAGTAATGTGCCTAAGCTTTGTTCCTTCTCATTAATAAAGCACCCAACCCCAGCATGCACCATCCAGTGTGTCTTTATTCGTCTTTGGCGTAAAGCAAGCCAGATTCTCTCCCGTCTGCGGGAAGTAGCTGCTGGGCTCAGTGACAAGCTCTCCTTTTTAATGTGCCCTCAATCTTCCCACCTTCACTCTGCGGCCTCGCAGTACAGCCGCCGGAGCCCATGGCTTTTGTTTTTTTTGGTAGAAAGAACTCGGTGCTGGCTTTAGCCCTGGATGCGGCAACTCTCGACGCTGGAGAAGAGACCACATTGCCCCCAGTGTAATTAATGTTATCTTTGCTCCCGTGTGCAGGACTGTCAATTAACGGCATCAGTGGTTCGGTAACCGAAATCATTAAAATTATAAGTTCGAGTTGTATTTTCGCACGAAAGAATGCGATTCAATTTCCTTCACCATATCAACCATTGATCATTCTTTTACTGGGGATAAAATTGACTTATTCAAAAAAATCTATATTTTTGGATAAATATTTTTTATATAATATTTAAATAAAAAATAATTTATTCATATTTTTTTTTATATTATTGATGCACAATCTGGTTGACGTCGGAACGAGCTGGAGTCGAGAAAGACGAGATCGCCGTCGGTGATCTGTAAAACAAAGTTTCGTCTGAAGTTGGTGATGGCTCCGACAGGACTCTTTGACGATCAAGTCAGCTCTTCTATCCAACAGAAATGGAGTGCTCAGAAAAAAGTTCGGCAGAATTTTGGAAAGGAGAAGAGAGCTTAGAGAAAACGTATCTGGAGAGTCCATTTTATAGACGAAGTCCGGAGCAGATTAATAGTGATTGTCATAACCGTCTGATAGTGGACCGCTCAGAGCCACGTAGAGTTTGTTATGGAGAGAGGTGTCCGTTGGCCGTTCGTTGATATTTAATAGTCGAAGTTCGGAGGAAGCGGGTATTGGTTGGTAAAGAGCTTTGACATACATCAATTTCAAAGGAGTTCGGACTCCTAAAGAAAATCCGACAGTTGGAGAAATTCGGAAGAAGTTCGACTCCTGGAAAAATTCGACTAAAGGAGGAGTCCGAAAGAAATTTGGCTCCTAAAGAAATCCGACTGCTAAAGGAATCCAGAAGAAGTTCGGCTCTTGGAGGAATTCAACTGAAGGAGAAATTCGGAAGGAGTTCGGCTCTTGGAGGAACTTGACTGAAGAAGAAGTCCAGAAGAAGTTCGGCTTCTGAAAAAATCCGACTGAAGCAGAAATTCGGAAGAAGTTCAGCTATTGGAGGAACTTGATTGAAAAAAAGTCCGAAAGGAGTTCGACTCATAGAGAAACTTGACTGAAGGAGAAATCCGAAAGAAGTTTGACTCCTTGAGGAATCCGACTGAAGAAGAAATTCGGAAGGAGTTCGGCTCCTAGAAGAATTCAACTAAAGAAGAAGTTCGGAAATAGTTCAGCTCCTGGAGGAATCTGACTAAAGGAGAAATCAAAGAGTTTGGTTGAAGGAGAAGTCCAAAAAAAGTTCGGCCACTAAAGGGTTTGACTACCAAAGGAGTTTGGCTGGTGTTCGTCCGTTGGAGAAAGAATTCTCGATCGAAGCTCTTCCATGATTATCAGTTGCATTAGGCTAAGCATCAGACTGAACTTCGAGTTTATCTCCAATAATAGTCCTCCCAATTTCGAGTTCGAAATTCGAAGGAAGTACAAAAAAGGTGACTGTCGAAGTTTTTTTCCGGGCTTTGCACCCATTGAGCTTGAAGCTCGGGGGAGATCTTATCTTCAGCCGAGGTTGAAAGAGATCTAATTTTCTGTTGACGTAGAAGCTCGGAGGAGATCTCATCTCCAACCGAGGTTGAAGGAGATCTAATCTTCTGTTGACATTGACGTTGATGTTGAAGCTCAGGAAAGATCTTATCTCCAGTCGAGGTTAAAGAAGATTTTATCTCCTATTGACGTAAAAGCTTAGAGAAGATCTTATCTCCAGTCGAGGTTGAAGGAGATCTTATCTTCTGTTCTCGTAGAAGCTTGGGAGAGATCTTATTTCTAACCGAGGTTGAAGGAGATCTTATCTCCTGTTGACATTGACGTTGAAGCTCGGAAGAGATCTTATCTCCAGCCGAGGTTGAAAAAGATCTTATCTCTAGTTGACGTAGAAGCTCGGAGGAGATCTTATCTCTAACCGAGATTGAAGGAGATCTTATCTTCTATTGATGTTGATGTTGAAGCTCGGAGGAGATCATATCTCCAGTCAAGGTTGAAGGAGATCTTATCTCCTGTTGTCGTAGAAGCTCGAGAAAAAATCTTATCGCAGTCGAGGTTGAAGAAGATCTTATTTTCTATTGACGTAGAAGCTTGAAAAAGATCTTATCTTCAGTCGAGATTGAAAAAAGATCTTATTTTTTATTGACATAGAAACTCAGGGAAGATCTTATTTCCAACCGAGATTGAAGGAGAAGCTCGGAGGAGATCTTATCTCCAATCGAGGTTGAAGGAGATCTTATTTCCTGTTGACGTTGATGTTGAAGCTCGAAGGAGATCTTATCACCAGCCGAAATTGAAGGAGATCTTATCTCCAGTTGATGTAGAAGCTCGGAAGAGATCTTATCTCCAGCCGAGATTGAAGGAGATCTTATCTCCTGTTGACGTTGAAGCTTGGGAGAGATCTTATCTCCAGCCGATGTTGAAGGAGATCTTATCTCTTGTTGATATTGATGTTGAAGCTCGGGGGAGATCTTATCTCTAACTGAGGTTGAAGAAAATTTTATCTCCTATTATCGTTGAAGCTCGGAGGAGATCATATCTCTAATCGAGGTTGAAAGAGATCTTATCTTCTATTGACGTAAAAGCTCGGAAGATCTTATCTCCAACCGAGATTGAAGGAGATCTTATTTTTCTGTTGACGTAGAAGTTCGGAAGAGATCTTATCTCCAGCCGAGGTTGAAGAAGATCTTATCTCCTATTGATGTAGAAGCTCGGGAAAGATCTTATCTCCAACCGAGGTTGAAGAAGATCTTATCTTCTATTATCGTAGAAGCTTGGGGGAGATCTTATCTCCAGCCAAGGTTGAAGGAGATCTTATTTTCTATTGACGTAGAAGCTTGGAAAAGATCTTATCTCCAGCTGAAGTTAAAGAAGATCTTATCTCCTGTTGATGTTGACGTTGAAGCTCGGGAGAGCTCTTATCTCCAATCGAGGTTGAAGGAGATCTCATCTCCTATTGACGTAGAAGCTTGGGGGAGATCTTATCTCTAGCCGAGATTGAAGGAGATCTTATCTTCGATTGATGTTGAAGCTCGGAGGAGATCTTATCTTCAACCAAGGTTGATGGCCTTCGACTTGCTCATGTTGGGACGAGGTTCTCCTCCTGTTTCTAACGTGGCCACTATTGATTGCTTCTTCTCTATTATCACATAATTTTTGCATCAAAAAATAATAATATTAAAATGGAGAAGTTTTATTGAAGAAAAATTACTGATAGTATATCCTCAGATTTTCTGAGTTCCAAAGTTGTGCGAGCGTTGTTCCTCCGAGCTCCTTCAGACGATAAATTTTGGACCGGACGATCTCTTCTATTTCATACTGGCCTTCCTAATTTGGGACAAGCTTTTTCTGACTTTGAGGCTGAGAGATGGTGGTTCGTCGAAGCACTAAGTCCCCTAGAGATAGTGTTGATGCTGTCGAGAGGCGGCCGATCTTCTTATTGTTCCTTCCTTATTGATGGTTCTGACTGCGGCAGCGCTCTTGGCCGACCTTTTCTTGCTTCAGGCCGACGTCTGAGGAATCGATCCAGTCGGTCTCTTCTGATGAGCTCCTCGATTTCATCTTGAAGCTGAATGCATTCTTCAGTATCGTGGTCGTGATCACGATGGTAGAGACAGTACTTGCTTTGATTGCGCTTGTTTGGGAGAGATCATAATTCTTTTGATCTTGGTAGCTGATTCTTAATTTTCATTAAAATTTAAATTTTAAGAGCATTAAGGAGGGCGTAGTTGTAGAACCTTTCAGAGGAAGAACTTCTTCGCATCCTTCTGTCGGAGCTTCTTTGACAACGAGCTCGAGGATGGGTTCGGGCTCTCTTGCGCTCGGAGGAAGTCCGTTAGCGCAGTCGAACTTCATTCGGCCCTAAATCAGCGGTGGGTCTATTAGACTGGCCTGCCCGCTGCTCTCCTACGGCTTCTTCATCCTTCAACTTGAAGGCTTCTTCCATACGGGCATATCCTTCAGTTCGAGCTAATAGATTAGTAAAATCTCTGAGATACTTCTTCTCTAAGAAGAACAGCAAGTCATTCTTCTGAAGACCGCCCTTGAGTGTAGCTATTACAATGGACTAGTCCAAATTTCGAACCTCCATTACAGTAGTATTAAATCGGATGATATAAGTCCGGATGGATTTTTCCTCATTCTACTTGAATTCATCAGAGAATTCGAACCTCGACGTGGACGTCGACCGCTGACGAAGTGAGCCGCAAATTAATGGCTCACCTGATTAAAGAAGAAGATCGTACCTGGCCTCAATACCGAGTATTAGTTTCTTACTGCTCCCTTCAAGGTAGATGGAAAAGCTCAGTATAAGATGGCATCTGGTGTGCCATGGAGCAGCATCATAGTCTGGAAGGCTTTTAGATGATCAATTGGATTAGAGGTTCCAACGTAGCTTTCAAATTGAGGGAGCTTAAAGTTCGACAGAACAGGCTCTTGCATAATTTGGAGAGAGAAAGAGGGATCGGTGCAGACGTCATCGTGGTGAGCCAGGATGATGTGGTAGAGTTCCTCAATGTATTGGTCAATCTTTCGTAGTTTCTGATCGAGGATGCCATCTCAATCGCAGATCTTGGAAGGCTTTCGACTGTAGATGGAGAAGGTCTCTTCCAAAGAAGAATCATGATCCAAACATAGATCTTCTGCTATCTATTTTCTCTTTTCAGGGGCGACGGATATGCTAGCCCAAGTGCTTCTTCTTGGGATCGATTTCTGACATTCCGATGGCGAATTTTCTGAGGAAACTGCCATCAGAAGTTGCCGCATGGTCTGCACCATTTCGGTGAGACTCTGAACCTACTGCATCAGTAGGTTAAACTGCTCCGAATCTACCATGATCGTCGATGGAGGTGGGGATTGAAGCATCGATGATGGAGCAGAAATAGATGAATCTGACTCAGATCTGACGGCAGAGATGGTAGATCTTCAGGTAGTCACCTTCTTTGGAGGTATTTTTTGAGATTGAGGGAGAGGATGGAGATGAACTTTGAAGAAGAAGATCCATAGGATCGACCGCGCACTCTTTTAAGAATAAGGTTACCTCAGAAATAGAGGATCCTTCTTCTAGCGTCAATCCTGTTGGTGCAGAATCTAGTCGACATCGGATCGAGCTGGAGTTGAGGAAGAAGAGGTCACCATCGGTGACCTATAAAATAAAGTTCCATCTGGAGTTGATGGTGGTGGCTCCGATAGGATCCTCCGACGATCAAGTCAGCTCTTTTGATCAACAGAAATGGAGTGCTCAGAAAAGAGTTCGACAGAATTTTGGAAAGAAGAAGAGAGCTTAGAGAAAACGTATCTGGAGGATTTTTTTTATAGACAAAGTTTGGAGCAGATTAATAGTGATGACCGTAATCGTCTGGTAGTGGATCGCTCGGAGCCACGTAGAGTTTATTACGGAGAGAGGTGTCCGTTGACCGTTCGTTGAGATTTAATAGTCGAAGTTCGGAGGAAGCAGACGTTGGTTGGTGAAGAGTTTTGACATATATCAATTTCAGAGGAGTTCAGACTCCTAAAGAGAATCTGACTGCTGGAGGAATCCGAAAGGAGTTCGATTCTTGAAGAAATTCGATTGAAGGAGAAGTTCAGAAGGAGTTCGGCTCCTGAAGAAATTCAATTGAAGAAGAAGTTCGAAAGGAATTCGGCTTCTAGAGGAATCCGACTGTTGGAGAAATTTGGAAGAAGTTCAGCTCCTGAAGAAATTCGACTGAAGGAGAAGTTCGAAAGGAGTTTGGCTCCTAGAGAAATTCGACTACTGGAGAAATTCGAAAGAAATTTAGCTCTTAGAGGAATCCGACTGAAGGAGATGTCCGAAAGGAGTTCGACTTCTGAAGAAATTCGACTGAAGGAGAAATCCGGAAGGAGTTCAGTACTGAAGAAATTTGACTGAAGGAGAAGTCTGGAAGGAGTTCGACTCCTGGAGGAACTTGACCGAAGGAGAAGTTCAGAAGGTGTTCGGCTCCTGGAAGAATCCGACTGAAAGAGAAATCCGAAAGAAGTTCGGTTATTGGAAGAACTTGACTGAAAGAGAAGTCTGGAAGGAGTTCAACTTTTGGAGGATTTTGATTGAAGAAGAAATTCAGAAGAAGTTCGGCTCCTGAAGGAATCCGACTGAAGGAGAAATTCGGAATGAGTTCAGCTATTGGAGGAACTTGACTGAATGAGAAGTTCAGAAGGAGTTCGACTCCGGAGGAACTTGACTGAAGGAAAAGTTCGGAAGGAGTTCGACTTCTGGAGGAACTTAACTAAAGAAGAAGTGTAGAAGGAGTTCGACTCCTGAAAGATATTATTATAATATACTATAAATTATTATAGTATATTATATTTATAATAACAATATAAGATATCAATATTATATTATAATAATAAAATAAGATATCATATTATAGTACTGCATTATTATAATAATATATTACATTAAAATAATAAAATATTATTATTTGATAATAATAATATTATATTATTATATGGTTAGAGATATATTAGAAATGAAATAAAAATATTATTATTTTGATGGATGAGAAAATAATTTACTCATCTCATGGGTAAATACTATTCAAAGAAAAATAATTTATTCATCTAGACAAGTATAAGAATATAAATAACTTAGTTAATAAGAAAGTTGATCAATTTTTTTATAATATATATTTATCTATTAAAGAATAGGCATGTAAACGTTCTATTTTCTAATCGCATTTGACAGAGCTCTCGTGTACTCAGAAAAGGCAATCAAGTGATTGACCATCTGTTGGGTTTGTATGCTCGGTGGTGTTCGAATCTTTCATTTGGACTTCTGACCAGCCGGTTGGTCTAAATGTTCATGTGCTTGTTAATGCTTGTGTGGTAGGATTGGGAGAATGCAATAGGCATGATCTTTTTTATCACCATACTAGATCGAATGGTTATGCAAAGGACCATGATCATTGACTCTTCTTAATCATTGTATAATTAAAAAAAAAAATCCAACCATGTTAAAAGAAATGCAAATGTCACTACTAACTGGTATATTCTCATGAAATCAATGGTATATACTTAAGTATCAGATTTAGCTACCCGGAGAAAAAGGAAATGTCAGGGCCAGATGTTGAAGATTTGGATCTAAGTACAAAGATAACAATTTTTAACGTGCATTATAAAGATATTGAATCATAATAAATTAATCCACAGGAAAAAGTTGCATGAAATTTCAAAAACCAATAGAATCATTGGATTTGGATTAGTACTTTCTAGAGTCGACACAATGTGACCTGGCCGATTTGCACTGTAACCGGGATTAAACACAACCAGAACTTCACAGCGTAGAAACCAAGATTGAAGTCGACAAATCAAAGGCCGGTGTCCTATTTTTCTGCAAACAGAGGGCGCTGTGTGGCAGAGGGGACAATAACCCCAAGTAGATAAAGGTTGCAAGAAGAGTACTAACGCTTAATTGTCAGCTATTGGTGCGCTGCGAGGATAGGAACTTCTCGAAGGATACGCATGTAGGCAGATATGTATAGGTACCAAAATTGTAGGCTTTTTATTGAACCGAGTTAAGAAAAACTTTATTTATTTATTTATTTATTTATTTGTTTGAGAGGGAGGATAGAGCGATAGAGGAGAGAGGGCCCGTTATAGTAGAGGCGGCAGCGGCTGGCTACATTGAGAGGTATGGGGGAAAGAGAATTCCTTTTGGGCATGCAGTAATGTGCGAAGCATTAGCGCGGGTTAGGTGCAGAGTTGCAATGACGGAAGGATGTTTGGTTAGATATCCCATCAAACACCCCTTTTGCTCCTTTTTTTTTTTTTTTCCTTCCCTGGTAACAGTCCTTTTGCTCTTTTTTTTTTTTTTTTGGTCAAACCTTATTGCTCCTGTTTAATCTTTCGTTTCCTACTCTTTAACTCATCACCTTGGTTCTTGAGCTCTTTCAAAGGGCACCTCTCTCTCTCTCTCTCTCTCTCTCTCTCATGTGTTAAGCGTGACTGCGTGATGGTAGTTTGGTGGTACCACAGTGCCTGATGATAATCTGGCGTCTGCTGGCGCCATCCAGAGGTAACGAAGGCGATCTATTTGTGCCGTCCGGTGGCTACGAGATGTGGACACCTGGGATCTCGGGCGGCGAGAGCAGCTCAAATTGAATCTGTAGGACTTGATGCCAACGTACCGAATATTTTATTTATTTTTGAACCGCGGTAAACAGTTATAATAGAAATTAGATGAGGATTGTTTGGATGATGAATTTGAAAATTAAAAACCTTTGGATTTAGATCATGGCTTTGATGATTCTTCGATCTAAAAGCAAATTGGAAATCGAATCCAACATCAAATACAGAATCGAATCTATCTGATATTTAATACTTTTAATATCCTTCATATTTAGCATAAATCTAAACTACTAATTCCGTCACAATGTCCGTTAGATTGTCCCAATGTTCTATCACACTAAATGTGGACCAATCCATAGCAATATTGCTACAATCCTAGCCAAAAATCAAGATGAATGATATTAATGGATATGCATGGATATACTCCAAAAAAGTGCTAACCTGATAGGTTGACCCGGCCCATTTGAAACAGATTCCACTCTTTATGGGCTTGTTATAGGCCAGGCGTTATGCAACCCAACCCAGTTATTCCAAAGAAGAGGCCGTGCGGAAGCCAGTCCAAACCAACATAAAGTAAGCTTAATAGGCCAGCCAGCCCAGCCAGGACCTCCTGGGCTCTGACTCGAAAGCCACTGCCCCCAGAGTCCAGTTCTGTTCTAGCTAGGGTTTGTTCCTAATTTATATACCCCTCGTCAGCCGACTGGTTCCCCCTCGATTCGTTTTCTTCCTTGGTGACATGGGAACGCCCGAGACGTCGCGCGAGCCTTGTCCGGACCGGATCTTGGACGACGTCGGCGGAGCGTTCGGGATGGGAGCGGTGGGAGGGTCGGCCTTCCACTTCATCAAGGGCCTCTACAACTCCCCCAACGGCGAGCGGCTCGTCGGCGGCGTCCAGGGGGTCCGCATGAACGCCCCCCGCGTTGGCGGCAGCTTCGCCGTCTGGGGCGGCCTCTTCTCTGCCTTCGACTGCTCCATGGTATACATCCGCCAGAAGGAGGACCCCTGGAACTCCATCATCGCCGGCGCTGCCACCGGCGGCTTCCTCCAGATGCGCCAGGGCGCCGGCCCGGCCACCCGGTCCGCCCTATTCGGGGGTATCCTCCTCGCTCTCATCGAGGGTGCCGGCATCATGCTCAACCGCGTCCTCAGCGCCCCGCAGAACATCCCCGACCCCGCTCTCATGATGCCGCCATCTAGCGTCCCCGCCATGGCCGGCGCTGGAGGGTCCATTACCCAGATGGGATACCAGTCTCCAGTCTCCATGGCTGAAGATACCACTGCCTCCTCCTCCTCCTCCTCCTCTTCTTGGTTCGGAGGGTGGTTTGGAGGTGAGAAGAAGCAGGATGAGGGGAAGAGTGGAGGTGGAGGCAGCAAGACGGAGATCCTGGAGAGTTTTGATACGCCAAGCAGTCCGATCCCAACTTTTGAGTACAAGTAGAGTAACGGTGATTTTGTTTCTGAATGAGGTAAAATTGAGATATTTGTTGGTATAATGTTCTGCTAGGTATGTCTAATGAGTTGCCGTCAAACTTATTTAATCCAATAAATCACTTGCTACCAAATCTCATGGCAGAATTTCTGATTCTGGCTTATTAGGTCTTTTCTGTGGTCATCTGACTGATTTGTTTTCTTTATATTTGATGTCAAAATTAAGTACAAATAGATATTTTATGTATGTATTTTTTTTCAAAAGAAAACTCTTCTGAACAATTTCTCATATGGAAACTGTATTATGCTGTACAAATGGTTCCTTAACTAGCATTAGAGTGATAGCAGTGGTCGGTGATGGGCATTTTTTCATTAAGCATCCTAAATGGTGTTTTATCAGGGAGCCGAGATTATATTGTTCGCCTCTGCCAACAATTAGTAAAATTTCTTGAATGTAGGCTCAAGAACAAGCTATTAATCTGTCTTTCTGTTTAGCAGTAGTGGAATGACTGCTTCACCAAAAACTAGTTTAAATGTAAGGATGGCTACCATCCTTGGAGAGCTTACCACATAAACCTTTCGGTGCATTAAGAATTTTCTACATTGGAGTGTAGATTGGAGGGACAAACAAATTTTAGAGAACTGTTTAGACTTACAAAATGGATGAGTTGAGACAACTAACAAAGACACCAGCTAGAGGGCATGCTTTGAAGTTTGAACTAATATCTATTGTGCCAATGCTTTATTAGCAGGCTGCACTAGCATGATATTTACCATTGCTTTTTATGTTATCATCCTAGTGCATGACAAGTACTGGCATGAGACGATATCTGTTGTCCAAAGCTAGGTTGGCATGCCATCAGAAAGTGATACTTCAATCCTTTTTTTGCTTAGCCTTTTTCATGTCATTTATATGTTTCGCATGAGAGTTTATCACGAGTTCAATAATGTTTTGCAGGTCCTTTTGGTTACCATAATGTCAAATAGGAAAAGATGGATGCGAACCCAAATGTTTAGATTTAGAAGGCCTTTTGTGCTCTAGTTTCTTCTCCATGTAATCTCTATATAAGCAGTATTACATGGTTTGGTTTTTGAATTAGTAAGAAAAACATCTTGCTTTTTCGTTTTGCCTTTTCCATGTATTCATACCTCAAGAAGAAAAAAAGTGTGTTAGCTCCTATTGTTGTCAATGATCTTAATCTGAAGACAATCATGTCCATGAACATGAATTATTCTTTCTTGAGTCATAAAAGATTTCATGAAATAATTGAAGAAAGATGCAAGTTTGTGAGGATCATCTTATATAATTATACCAGAGAACTTATTCAAAGTTGTAAAACTATGGCAAGATCCCAAACTTGTGATCGATAATGTTCCTTTTATGCTTCGAGATATTGAGCTTAGAGTTGTCCAAATATTCCTTATAATTTTGTAGAAGAATATAAAGAACATATTAATAAGAGGAATATAATGCAAATCTCTTGTGCATCATAGATGTGATCCCTTGCAAGGGAACACGGATTAGTCAAGTGATGCAACTTAAAAGAGGTGCGGTGTAGGTGTAGTCAATGTGTCTTATTTTTTTCGTTGGTCATTGGAGATTAGGGCTATCGAAGTATTGAGTTTTGACAAGATTGGCCCAAATACTTTAACCTAAATAATCTGATCTCCTAATACAATAACACAAAAATTAATTGGGTTTTGACAACATGATCCCTTTTTATTATAAAATGCCAAGACAGTACCTTGTTCTTTGATAAATACAAGTGAACCCATAGTTTTGATACAGTAGACAAAAAGTTCTCGTCCCTTAACTGGTGGATTCTTTAATTGAACAATATTTATTAAACTACCATTGTACCCTTAGAGATGCCCACTTCCCCACTCGCTTTATCTCCACTTCTTCCTTGTCTTCTCCTTTGCACCACCATCTCTCCTCCTAAGATCTTCATAAGACAAGGCATCTCTCTCTCTCTCTCTCTCTCTCTCTCTCATTTCTTTAAGAGACCCTATGATACGGTAGTTGAACCACCTCCCACATTTAGAGAACAAAATGGCACAACCAGAACAAAGAACTCATTTGGATGTCATCCTAGCATAAAAGAGTGCAATAGTCATCTAAATCTTCAAGCTATTGATGGTCCCTTAAATGGTGGGTCTTTGTGATGTCACCAATTTAAAACAATTAATAGAGACCTAAAAGTGAAAGGGAAGCACATTATTATCCAAGGTAAAGGCTCTATATATTGTTGAAGATAGGAATTCACTAGATGCCAAGTTACCATGTGAAGTAACTGCTTTGAATTGGCAATGTTTCTAATGTTGATGATGCTAGAACCTGGTATGATCTTTAGCTAGCCAATTAAAAGAGGTATTGGCATTGAAGGTATTAGAAGGGGGCAGGGATGGCATAATGGTAACCAAAAGGACCACTATTCCAAGTGGACTTGAATAGGAAGGTGGGAGGGTTACTGCAAAGCTTGAGAAAGAGGATTATATCATGGGCTATTAAAGCGTAATAGGTATCTAAGGAGGTGGGTAAGATGTTATGGAAGGAAAGGAGGTCCCACCAAAGGGCTCTAAAATGAAAGCATATGAGTAGTTTGCCCGTAGGCCATTCATTTTATGCTTGAATGGACATCAGACGTGGGTGGGATTCAAGCTCGTAGGTAAAATCAAAAGGAGGACATGGAGCAAGAAATGGGAGTATAATTGTTATATGATAAATGATGTTTGATGGAGTGACCTGTTTAGTGCATGTTGAGTCTCTTTTTTTCCATTGAACCAAAACATTTGGTTGGTTTGTATTTGTTATAAAAAAGGACAATCCTGGCATTTGACTAGAGAAAGGGGATTAGAATGCCAATAACCCATATTAATTCAACTTTATTTAAGTTGGCCTCAACTTGATCTAATGATGACCCTAATTGATTATTTGATCTTTAATCTAGTTGGATTTTGGTTTTTTCTTTAGTTGATAATTTTTCTGATTTAATCAGTTGAGTTATAAGAAGATGTAAGGGTTATGCATATCGTACTATTTCATTGTTGCAAAAGTCATTCTTTAGTTATTGTTTATGTTGGAAAAGTTATTTGGTGTGAATTATGATTTCTTTTTGTTGATTCTAGGATTTTGCAAATTCATGGTTGGCTTGAGGATTTTAATCCTTTTGTAGGAAAAGCATGTGATGCAACTCTGAGTATAAGAAAAACAAGCAGAGGTGAAGTGAAAGTCACATATGAGGCTTAGGAAGGATCAACCAAAGTAGAATGCCCTTTGTCCTTAAACAAGAACCATTGCTTCATCAAGAAGTGAATGTTTAAATTTGCTGAAGGGTCTAGCATCATTGAAAGCTAAATTGCTTTAATCTTAACTTCAAGCTTATCTTGCACTTTATGAAATGGTTCCAGATCCATGTAAAATAAATACAACTATAAAGTATGTTATAGTCTTTCCATGATCAAAAAATAAAATGATTTAAAGGCTATGCATATTATTTTCCCCCTAAGCTTCTACTGCATATGTTCACCAATTTGTCATGCCTGGCTGAAACTAGTCAGTCTAGGAATATCTGGAATCAAAATGCATAAGGGCCTCATAATTCTTTAAAGAAAAGGTCTTTATGATCTGGTATATGGAAGGGTGTGGCTGGTTAATGGACTTGAAAAATAAATGCAACCAAAGAATATGTAGAATCTTTCCATGATTAAAAGGTGAAATTATTTGAAAGTTATCGTTATTATCAATTACTTAAGCTTCTATAGCCTATATTTCACCAAGTTGCCAAGCTTTGGTGATCCTCATTTGTCCAGGAATATATGGAACTAAAGTTCATGAAGGTATATGGAGGGGTGGGGTCATGGTGCTTCCGATTTCAGAATCATATTAGGACCATAATCTGTTGCAAATTTAAAGATCTTGCTGCCAATTCATAAGGAAATCCCTCCACCTTTATTACAGTTTTGTAAAATTCGTTAGTAAGATCACTTTCGTTTTGCAAGTTTTCTACAATAGTAACATTTAAATTTTTAAATCCTTAATATGTTTGAAATACTCACAGTAAAGTAGAATATGTCATCTTCAGCATTGTCATGTTAGTCCTCTTCAAGGTCATCAATATTGGCATCTCTTTGGGTTTTCATATGAAGAAGGGAAAAGATATATATCTCGGCTCGATATTCTAGTCCATAGGACTACTACATGTTGAGTAAGAAGCCTTTTAATCACAGGAGATTGAGGAAATGAAGAAGATGAAAAAAGGTTCTAGAGTACCTCCTTACCATGTGAAGAGGACCTTTTTTTTTTTTTAATATATATATATATATATATATATATATATATATATATATATATATATATATATATAAGGCTGTTGGTTGCTATTTCTTGTGATGCGGTGAAATGCTTTCCAAACTACCTATCTAAATGTTATTTTTTGTTTTGGTTGTAGATGTGCAGTTTGTAGAAAAGATTTCTGCTTGAGCCTAATAGAATAAATATTTCTGCTCAAAGAAACCAGCTTGCTTGTCCATTCATAAAAAGGCAACTGGCTCTAATGATGCAAACTGTGGAACAGCAATTTGCACACTTAGGCATGATAAGATGATAATACAAAGAAGAGTCTGGAGTGAGAAGTGTAATAATGATGTGGAGACAGCCATAATTTTTTTAAGAAAAATTTGTTCTCGTACTTGGACCCACATTCAAGCTCTGGTCACTAGGAGGAAAAGAGGTATTTCGTTATCCTAAACCAGCTCTCAACGTCAAGGCACTCTGAAACAGGATTCAGCATGGAATCCTTATCACTTTAAATCACAATCAAGGTTTGATCTTGCACTTGTTTAATATTAACAGTATCTAAAAAATCACAGAAATCCAATCTGATAGTAATTTCGATACGGTAAATGTGAGAGAATGATGGATGGTGATCCATCCTCTCTTTCTCTCATTGAAACTCCCTTCTCCAGGATGCTTATTCATATTACGCATTTGTCAAGCAAAAGAGCTTGGGTCACAGTTTTTTTGGCAAGCCTTTGCTTGTACTCTTTCTCATGTCCCTTCTGTAGATGATGTTCCATCCTTTGTAAAGCTAAAAGTGAATATCTCTAGAAGCTTTTCTTCTGAAACAGTTTTGGAACTTATGATGTATGTTACTCTGCCTTTTTGGTAGGTGGTGCATGTTGAGCAGAAGCATATCCATCATCCTGCTAATTTACTATTTTGCTTGATGTGTACTTCTCCATGGCCTTTAACATTCTTTGTTCAAATGCATCAACCTTACACATGCAATAAAAGATTCTTACAATATGGAGAATGAGTGCTCGTGGGATCAGTCGGAAAAAATACTTATTTTGTTCTCTTATCTGCAATCCTTCTTTAGGTGGTTGAATTTGCTTTCCAAAACTTTTCCCATTAAAATGGAGCCTGTTGTGGAACCCATCTCTAAGAAGTCTCCAGGCAAGGGTTAAGGAGATCCTTGCAACTGCCTGCCAACATAAAGTTAGCCCCTGACAAAGTTCCATCCTTGCTTTTAGAAAGAACATCTTGCTTTATTGTGCATCAAAAATTAATAAGTGACAAGGAGGATAAGGCTGTGACATTTGCTTTCTCAGTTAGATGACTATTTACAAAAGTTATGTTTTGTGCATGTGGGTGCTATATGAGTTCGTTACATGCCTCTAGATGACCATTGTCCAGCTGGCGCTTGATACCTTTGAGAGAGCAGTATGAGACCATGTTTTTGTAGAAGATCTGTCATAGGGTTATGCCTTTTCATGAGAGGGGCCTTTAACTATGGGCATTTTTAAGACTAAACTTGGTTGTCGGTCTATAAGTAAATTCTCTTTCAGCTTTATGCGATTCTGAAGCATATTTTTGGCAAAATGTTGGACCATTTTAGGTGACAATTTTCAATGGAATTGAGTCAAGACTCAAGAGTCTTTGTGGAGATTCCAAGATGCATGGAAGCTTCTTGTTTTGAGCCTATTATTGTAAACAAGACATGCTAAATATGCTCCTACTATTGTAAACAAGACATGCTAAATATGCTAAGCTTCATCCTGATTCTTGATTGTGGGGCGTTTTTAACAGGGGTGAATATTTCATTTACTCATAGGGGAGCTAATAAAAATGATGTATTCCCATTGAGTGGCAAAAGTTGAGGCTGATGGGAAAAAACAGTTTATTTACTTATTGAGGTTTCGTGGTCCTTTCACGTCTTGATGCTAGTTTTGGTTTATTTATACACATCAACGTAAATAATAAAGAGGCAGTCTAACAATATAGCCCATGACTATGATTCATGATATTCTAGAAACATGCATTTAATCTCCGGTGGGAGAGTCCGGGTAGGTTGAATGCATGCTTTTGATCAATTGACTATTTTTTCAGATATCTAATCGGATCTGGATTTGAATTCAGATTTTAAAGATTTTTTCTGGTAAAAAAATCTCTAAAAGTAAAGTATATTAGTCAGGGTTTGAACCATTGATCTATACTTCGAATGCCAAGCCCTCAACCACTGAGCTACAACACCCATTCCTATTTTATTGTTTATTTTACTTATTCATGTGTTTTTGGCTTATTGAATAATCATTTGATGCATATTGTGATTTTTTTAATCATTTATTTTTTTATAAATAAATCTTTTCTTTGATAAAAATGAAAAATGGACATATTTGATTTTATTCTTTATGAATTATCAAAGTTTTATTGTTAAAAATATTAATAACTCCCATGTATTCCTATATTTATACGTATTTTTCTTGCAATCTCTCTATTTTTGTTTGTTTTTTTTTTTTAAAAATTTATGCTATAGTTAAAGGTTAATAATAATGATATTTGATTCAAAAAATATTAATATTTTTATGTTATATTTTTATTTAGATATTTTCTGTTTTTTTAATATTTTAATACAGATCAGGTTCCAATCGGTGGCCTCTTTGTGGGTTTGATAACCATGTTTTGGATCTTTGGTGACCTGTGTGTTGCGTGTGATGTGCATAACGAATTCTATTCCCATCCTTTATGATTTTATAATTAATGTAAATTTTCATCACTGAATTCCGTTAAAAATTCAATTTATATCCGAATAATGTCCAACTTGTGTCTGTATTAGGATAGAAAAAAATATGGATGACTAACATCCAACATGTGTCTGTAGAACAGAAATGCATATGCTCAATCTTTGATTTGGCCTTACATTTTCTTAGAATTTTAGAAGCATTTTTGGATTCCAGTGGGTTTGAGCATACGGCCCACAACAATCATGGCCCAAGCAACTGCTGAAGTGTATATGCTGATATAGATGGCTGTCTTTCGTGGTAATTTTTTTTTGTTTCAGTCTCTGTAATGGGATGAGCTTCTGATTTCATTCCTGTCAGTTTTGTAGGATGTCTCTGATCAAAGATAATGAAACAGCTGAATTTGTCGAGGAATGGGCATCCAAAAAAGAGGGATTAGAAGCATATTAACTTGATATCAAAGGTCTGAAATGCATAAGGGGAGCTGCCTCCTCGTAATAGTTTGTTTGAATGCCGGCAACTTTTTCAATGTCCTTAGGTTTAGCATCTGTAAAAGACCTTTGAGACGTCGTTATTTGTGGAGCGTTTTGGGATTCTGAATCCTATGGTTATAATATTAGTTAAGATTGAGTTTGCAGGTACATCATGCATTCGTTGTGTTCTGACTCCATAAGATCAATGGAAATACCAAACTGCTGCTGCAACATTGATAATCTGTGAGATGCATCACTATTTTCAGCTATCTTTCTTAATGAGCAGGGTGTCTCTGCTATTGGCATCAAATTCTGGTAAGCCAAAATCTTAAACAAGCGTACGAGCACATGCGTGTTGTCTGTTCTTTGTTCAAAAGGAAAAACGTGATTCTTGGTGCCAGGCTTTTTGGATGAGTTGTATGCTTGCTCCTTTGGTTTACATTGAATTGCCTACATGATGGGAGTGGACATGGCTATCTGAAATAGGCATTTGGGCCCTATGTTACACGTTAAGATGCCCAATGAGTTGGCTTGTCGGTCTATTCTCAGAAACAAAATTCTAGGGCTGAAAACCAACTTGTACAAAGTGGTAGTCGAATCCTGGGGCAGAACTGATTTGATGTCTCGGAAACCATAGGACGGATGCAAAATCTTTAGTAGAATGACAAGATGTTTGAAGGGAAGAGGTTGTTCCCAACAATATCTTGTATTTCTTGGTGAGATGTTCTTTCAACATTAGTGTAGATCTTATTATTAACTTCTTTTATCTTAATCCGATTCTGTCCTCGCAAATGTTGGCCTCAAAAGCTTATGGAGTTTGGTATTAAGTTATTTGACGTATTATGACCATATCGAACCCTTTCTTTTTCAAGTTATGTTGCTGAAGGGGTGTCACATAGCCGAAGCATGCGCAACATCTTGGAACCATCAAATCACATGGTTTTAAGACAATATCTGGGAATGTCGTGACAGAATGGCGGGCTGTGGACATGGATGGCCTCATTGGAGGATGCTGAAGTAGCGCTTGACTCTTTCACGAGACATTGATGCTGTTGGGTCGGTTGCATGCTGCAGAGTGAGGGTTCAAAGTAAGCCATTGTCTGATATCAAACTGGAAGTTTATTCACAGGGATAATCTCGCTTAACTTTTTTTTTTTTTCCTTTTTGGTAAGAAGGTATATTAGCGACCAAGTTTTGTTTAAATTCTGAGAACAGTCACATTCATCTATTTACTATCATGGAGAATTTGCAATGGAAGCAGGTGGTTGTTGTCATACTGAAGGATTTGAAATCCATGGATTTGTTCATGTGAAAGTATGAGCATGTTAGTCACTAGATCTTTGTTCTGTCGGTTACGCTGATTTGTCAAGATCTCTGTAGGAGGTTTCAAGGACCTGAAATGATGAAATGTACGCCGGCAGATAAAACTATAGATTTATGTGTCATGAACCTGGTTGTGTTTATTTCATTGGACAACATCAAGTTAAACCAGAACCTTAAACAATGATAAACCTTGAGTCGTCTTATTAGGAGGATCACCATCAATTTCAAAGTTGCATGCTTTTCTGTCTGGTGACTACTTGCTAATCACCTTAGTTGGGCAAGTTCGAAATGAATAATTTTGGGACATCCGTGTCACACCTCTCTCTCTCTCTCTCTCTCTCTGGTGGTAAATACAAGTCCTCTAGGTGATTCTAGTCCTAGAGACCAGACAGACGGTAGCCCCACGCCGGATCAGGCACCAGTATGAGCGGCTCCATCTAACCTCCTCACGTTTGGACACTTGTGTGTCTTTTCATGATCCTTTATCCGGGAAGGTCTCGCTGCCTCTAATTTCCTCACAACTCGGTCTCCACTAGCTCTTGTAGCCACGCAGATTTAGAATCTCGGATGCAAAATCTCAGACCTCTACCAAGCGGAAAATGGCACCGAGCCACGCTAATCATTTTCCATTAGACAACAGAGAACACATATAATGCCTGGACACCGCTACCATGTGTGCGCGTGTCACCTCCAACTGACAGTTAGGCGCGCCAAGTGAGCCATCCTATAGAAGGCGGTGTTGGTCTAAATCATGTGCCAACCAATAATTGGAACGCAGACGCTCAAATTGGAGCAGCAGTAGTTAGGTGCCAGATGTACCGGGTACAGCTATCGAGTTGTAACCTAACTGGAGCTATTCTTTTTTTTCTTAAATGCAGGTAATTTCTATTTCTTAATTTGATCAGATTTGAAAAGTGAAGGATTGCGATCTAGGAACTATGGCGTGGGGAAGATTTTCTAATGGTTATTAGCTAAATCCAAGAGGAGACCAAACACCATGAGACTCATCTTCTCCTCGACGACAGCTGGAGGACCACTAGCAAGTGCATTATAGTGTCTATCAGCACGTATTTTGGAAGATCAATAGGATGGCAAACTGGATGGCATTCTTTAAAAATTGAGCATACTCTGGACTGGAGATGACGCTAGGACGACGGCTATCCGTAGGTCCTGAGAAATATTCTTTTTTTTTAAAAAAAAAATTTCTTAGACTGTTTTCAAACTAGGCTAATTTAAACATCCACTTGTACAAAAAAAAAAAAAATAAATAAAGGATTGTGAAAACTGATGGTTCAACAATATTAAAATAGCGTTAGAGCAATGCCGACATCTTCTCATCTGATAATAAACAAAACCTAAAATTGGTGCAAGATTCGGTTGATAATAAACAAATACACACATCGCATGCAATTGTTCTCAAACTTACCACTTGTCTAGTACATTCACTCTTGCCTTTCCACACCGCCGGCCTCCTTTTGAGCTAATAAAGCACTAGTCTTTTTTATTGGTCTTTCAGGCTATATCACTTGATCAACGCTAGTATATGGCCGGAAACTAGATATTGATGTAGTCACACGCTACTATTAATTACATGAACTCTGAGAACAAGGGGAAAAAAAAAAAAAGCTACACCTAGGAGAGTGGGTTTACAGGTAGCGCCAGTCCATATGAATTCCTTAATCTTTCTGCGAATATTTTATTCATTTGTTTGGTTCCACAGCTCTCGACGGATCGATCTGATACGATGACATCAGTAAAGCCAAGTCAACCCGATATCGTGCATGAAAAGTTGCAAATTGAAATCCTTGCAAGACGCCTACGAGTTGTGATTCAGGAGGAAGACATTTTGAGGTGACTCCCATCTGAACCCACTTATTCCAAGTCACTGCTTTTGACATTGCTTAAATTTCTCCATACTTTTCTCGACACTTCGTAAAATTTAATCTCATTTGATGGAGAAGCACTCGTTTCTCCTTCAAGAGCTACTTCACCATCGATGAGTTTACCGACCACTTCAATTAATAAACTACATAATTCCGAAATTGAAGCAATTCATGATTCGATTCTTATTAACTTTGTCTGTTCTGGTAACCGTGAATTCGTTTTTAATATCCAATGCCTTCTAGTTTCAATGAAGGAGGGCCTCTTTTTTTTTCCTGTCCCAAGGAGGATTCCTTATCTAATTTCTGCGCACTAACCTTGTTCCTTCACACGAAAGCCATTATAGGCATCTAACTCCTGCCTTCCTCTTAGTTATTCTTCGCATGAAGCTATTTAATTTTTGCTATGGTGGGATGGAGGGGCGCCAACCCTCCCACCATCCTAGTTTTAATTTCCCGAATCTCCAAAGCTAGACTAACTTCGACCTAACAATGCTTTACTAATTTTTATTTCGACCAACTGTACCTAACCATTCCACAACTACATGGAACCACCTAAATCAAAATAACTAATGGAATTGTGTTATTGTTTCGCAGGTGTCTTTATGAAGTACAATAGAATGTTCCTCTGGTTTTAGTGTGATACTTTTCCCGGAATTGTACATCATGGAAAGGATATTACCGCAAAGCTAGCTGCGGCACTTAAAAATCATGGCAAAGACGTGCCCCAATGACCGTCTAATGATCCTTCGAGTTCCTTTATTATATATATATAATGGACACAAGTGACCCTTTTCCTTGCAAAAAGCATATATATGAAGTGGATCAAATGATGCAGAATGTATTCTATGTCATGCTTTTGCCATGGGAGGAAAGAGAGGTAGGTATGAGAAGATGAGTTTTCTACATTGAGTTTTAACTGAACCTATTTGGAATTCAGGCTTAACTTCGTAGAGATTCTACACTTGCTGATGATTTTCTGCAACATAAATTAACACACCGTTGAGAACACAATGATGCTCAGGGAATCTTGAAGTAATATGATATTAGAAGGTTCTAACAAAGCAAAATTTCGATCTTAGTATATTGAAAGATGTAACAATTATTGAAGTGTAGAAACAACATGCTTTCCTATGTATAAAATATATATTATTTAAGCAAAGCTGGGTTTAGAATGCAAAGAATTCTATCTTTTAATGGTTTCCTTTGGACAAGTGCCGGGAAAAGAGATCTCCTTTTAAGAGATAGAGAGAGAGAGAGAGAGGGAGAGAGAGAGATCATTACTACTGATAATAGTGCTTTTCTTGATCTGTAGGCAATCAAATTGAAGGTATATTGCTTCACAAGTGGATCTAAGAAATTAGAAGTGATGGAATAAAGAATACGATGGCATACTCCTGCTTTTCTTAGCGTTCCATGCTTGCAAATGTATGAAGGTATGTTGCTTCACAAGCGGATCTAAGCATTTAGTAGTAAATGGAATAAAGAATACGATGGCATCCTCTTGCTTTGCTTAGCATTGTATATATGTTTGCAAATATATTAATTTGTTTAAAGATAGACGTATCAGACGATCGATGAGGCAGATCTTGCAAAACAACTGCAGGATACACTCATTTCGGGAGTGTTTTAACTCCAGAGAGTTGACACAAGATTGGTTGTTAGATGAAGCGCCACATCTTAAAATCAAATCGAGAGTAATAAAGTCAAAGCCAAAGGGTAGGATGATGGAGTGATGAAGTGAAAAGAGAATCAGTTGGTAATGTAGAAAACTTGGCAAAAATTTTGATGTCTCTTTGTACATATGAGTGTTGAAATGATGGAAAGAGGATCCGATCTTTGTACATATCATTTTTGCATCAATCATGTGATTTTATGAAAAAATTCATATTCTGAAATCTACCGTGTGGAATTCTTTTTGTTTTTGTTTTTTTTTCACTTCGATTCAGTCTCATGAGCTAGAAAACAGTTCCACATCCTCCTCTTATCCAGAAGAGATGGAACAAAAGATTCTGTCTTTTGGTTAAGGCTGAACATATTTTTCTTAATCTAGTTGAAGTTGAGTTCAGCCAAGGACTTATAAGAGCTATTTATTATCTGTATTAACCCAGCTTGCTGTCTTTTTCCTTTTTCTCGTCTCTTGTTACTTTTGCAATCTGATGACTGATATTCAAATTATTTTTTTTTTAATTTCTTCTTTATAACCATGCATGCCCGTGCAAGCATATGCGGACATAATCTCTCTTTTTTTTTTTTTTTTGATAAAAATGGAGGTTGAGAACAGAAGCTTATTATCAGCCACTAGCATTTATTAAAGAAAAAGGTTGTACGACGATGGGAATTAGAGAAAGAAAAGAGTTAAGAAACAAAGAGTAGAATTTTAAAATATGAGTTTTTATATTAAGAAAGTTGTTTACCGCGTCGATAAAAAAAAGCAGCAGTCCATCAAGAAAATGAATCGAAAAAAATGAAAGAATGCTATACTAAGAAGATGTCCCATTTTTTAGCTGATTCTTTGCATCAAATCCTGCTTTTTGCTTCAGCTGGCTGTTGAGCTAAGAATGTGTTTTATATGCTCAATGCACTATTAATATAATATGATACGTACATGTATATATATATATTAGTATTTTAATTGCATGTGTATGAGCAAAAAAACTAGGCAGAGGAGAGCTAAAGAAATGAGAGTATATTTGAAAGGAAAAGACGGGTTTGCTGGAGATTTCTCTAAAGAAGGAAAAGATGCTGTATTTGAGAGAGACATTAATTTTGGTGGAGACTTTATCAAGAAGGAAAAAATATTATATTTATTGGGCATGGGGATCCTACGAGGTACCACTGCTGCAAACTCCAATATATATACAAACACGCACAATGGAAATCCTAAAATTTTGAGAGAATGTTTCTACTTCCATCAGGTCTAAAATAAAAAATCGGGCATTCAAATAGAGAATCTGCACGTCGATCGATATACATAAGAATATCTAGAAACAAATAAAATCATATTTTTTTGGTAGCTTCTAATTACATTTCAAGTAGAGAGTGGCTTTTATTACTCCATGTGCTAAAATACATGATAATTAAAATATTTAAATTAAGAATCAACTTTATTGATCATGACCTATATAAATACTAAAGTATATATGGATCGAAAGTTCGTAGAGTTCAATACTTAGATCACAGCAAAACACAGTTTCAAATCATTTGAATTGTAAATTTTTTATCCACTTACTGCATAGGTTAGAGAACATTAAGATGCATGTATCAAAAAAAAAAAAAAAATAGTGCCAAATGTTTTATTTTATCTGATATAGCAGAAAGCATCAACTTTCGTTATTTTATTGTCCTTTTTTTTTTTTTTAATTGGGAACCGTTGTCTTAGCATTATGAGCCATCATACTTATAAAGATCGCCTACCTTATCATCTTCCGCACTTGGTTGAGCACTACCGCCCAGGACCACCCATACAAGCTTTTAGCTTAGAATTGGCCTGCGTTTATCATTTTATTTTTTATTTTTATAGATTGGCATTGGCAACATTTTTTTTTCTTCTTTGTGTAAGCATTGGCGTTCATTACATCCACGCATCATGCATGTCACTTAATTATACCTACGATCCTCTTGTCCGGTCAAGCTGGCGATCACATCGACCTACAATCTCTTACGCAAGTAACCATTCAACACAAAAATGCTGGTGATCGGATAGAGCCTGCTGGATCAAATCACAAAGTTTGCTCAATGTAGAGAAGAAGATAACTAGTTATTAAATATAGCAATTTCTCTTGCTGACCACAATTTCCTATTCCAAGACTGCTAAGTTCTTGTTCTATGGAAGAGCCTTAAGATAATACTCGTCTCATGAATTTTCTTTGATTGAAAGATTAGTCATGTCTTTTGGTGTCCAAGTCTTCCGCATCTCAATTTGAATATGAATAAAAATTAATATCAATATTAATATAAAAAATATTGCTATTTTAGATCTATTTGTGAAGTGTTGGCGCATAATAATTATAATGATATTCTATTTGACATCATTATCATTTTTAATTAAATATAAAAATTTTATTTTTATTTTTTTCAAACTTTTGATAATAAAAATATACTTAATTATCAATTTTTTAAATAAATAATGAAATTAAGAAAATTTGTTTAGCAAAGAAGTCAAAGATTAAGCTAGTGGAGGAAAAAGTAAGCTCGACCATAGTGAAGCCAAGATGGTTCAATGGTGGCACTCGAAGAAAGCACGAACTAAGACAGAGAGGAGTAGGAGAGAGAGTGAAGGATGTAAGTGATGAAGATTTCAATGGAGGAGTCGAAAAGGCAGTAGGTGTTGAAGATAAGAAGATTGGCTGATGGTGATGATGACGAAAGGGATGACAAAGAGAACAAAGCTGAAGAGGTAGATTTCGATGATTGCTGGACAAATTTGAATTAGTTTGAAAGGAAGTCAAATTAACGAGTTGGGAGGTATTAATTGAGATACATGGGAGAAGAAAATCTAAAAGATTATTTTTTTCAAAAGTGGAAGTAAAAATTTTTTACTTCTAATTTTTTATAAATAATAAAAATTATATTTTAAACAAAAATAAAAATACATCAGCCAAACTTTTTTTCCTCATTGGATTACATGTTTAAAGTAACAGAAGAAAAATGGGATGTCGACCGTGGAGACAATTATACGTGCATTATTTTTTTCCTCAAAAACCATGTTGTCTTTTTTTTTTTTTTTTTTTTGATCCACCAGCATCCAAATTGACTGTAACCATGGGTCAGAATCTCCCTGTCGCGTTTCTCTCGGTCATTTGTTAGTCAGCAAAGCCTTTGCAGCCCATTCTGCATAACTTGGGCACTTGACATAACATTGGACCTTGCCATTATTCACACTCGCTCAGTAAAGTTGGACGATTATGCAGGGAAGCCCTCTAGTCCTGCCAATAAGAAAACCAATTACATATTTATATTGTAAGAAATTTCTAAATCCATATGACTAGAGGATAAGGACTTTCTTTGATGGAACTCCATCTGGCCTTTTTTGTAAGCATATCTAATGAGTTCATGTAGCGTAACATGGACTATATATAAACTCTAGAAAAAAAAAAAAAATCATCTAAAAAAAGCTTCCGTTAGATAAAATTATCTTCTTAATCATCATCATTATGACTATTGAAATGCAGCAGATACCACAATAAAATTTTGAACCCCGTACATAAAGTTGCTGGGAGCACTTAGATTATGTTCATGCAAGCATATCACTTTATCTCATTTTAAAAGTGGTGCAACTCACAACACGGAGAAGTTCACGGGACCTATCACCGAAGAATATTACGCTTCCATGCCAGCAATCCACAAGCACCTTGTAAATTTCTTTATCAGCTATGAAGCACCCCCTACCAATCTTACGTGTTATTGACATGGCAGGCGTGAAGTCCAACGTGGCACAATCATCTATCCAAAGATTGGGCTGTGATATTGATTGGGCAGGAGAAATTATTGGTTGTAATAGTTCTACCACATGGACTTTAGACCGTCCAATACAATGTCACCATAGGTTCAAAATTTTAAAATTTCCTGTTTGATTGAAAAATGTTAAGAAAAATAAAGTACACTATTAACCATAATTAATCATTTCCAATCCAATTTTTGCTAGATTTTTTTTAACCTCATTGAATGACATGGCAATATTCTATTAGATAGTCCAAAATCTATATAACAAAACAGCTCTAACGAATGATTTCTCCGTTGGACAGGTAGTAACTAAGTGAAGGGCGATCTAGAGGGGCCTCCGTGGTTTTTACTCACGCAAGGAAGCGAGGCTGGCACAAGAGTTTGGCACATCGAGCTCTGACACGACGTACCCTGCACCCAAGGTTCCCGGAGCGGGCTGCGCTAAGGCCCACGCCTATGACACGCACCCAACCCACACTCAATGCAGCTCTTTGGTAGTCCCCATGGTTAAGAAAGTCTCTTTCTTCATGCTCAAACTCAAGCAAGCAATCTTGAAGTGTAAAGGATCAAAATTTTTTAAGTTCACACTCAGACTGAGGTTGAAACAAAGGGGGAAAAGGCAAAGTAGACAAAGGGAGTAGGCTTTCCATATCACACACATTTTAACCTCCTATTCTATATTTAGGCTATGAAGATGTTGTTGTTAAGTCAAACTTGATAACTTAGTTTGTTAGGGAATGTCTCTTATTCCCTTGGAAAGGGGCTTTTATCATAGGAAATGAAGAATCTGCTTTGTGATCAGAGGGTGCAAAGCATATATATATAAAAAAAAACCAAATGACTACTCATTGAAGTTCTTATTGTAATCTAAACAATCGAACCTCATAGGTTGTTCACAAGATGGGCATGTGCAGATATGGCTTTAACTTTTTTGAGATGGGGCGGCATTTTATAGTCGGGGAGCTTCGTGCAATTAGTGCTTAGTTACATGTTATCAGATTGGACCGGCCTACTCTCTTTGCACTTTCACTTATGATTCACTCTATTTGTGTGATGATTTAAATTGATTTGAGGATCACATATGCATGATTCGTTCGCTATCAAGTAGGGTAATGGGATGCAATTTTTTTATCATCTTATTGAAAATTTGAAATGCATTGTTCCATTCAATGGATTTACAACTCGAGAGTCAATCTGGCTTAGACCAATGAGCTAGAGCTGAGGATGAGAGGTGATGAGTGGTAATTCAAGGACATTTCAAAATCATCATTGTTAGATTACTCAAAAGGAATTACTATTCCATGGTGAAATGCTTAATTCAAGGGGAAAAAAATGATAAATGGGATATTGGAAATGGGAGGTGTGGCATAAGATACACTATAGTAAAAATTATAATTACCGATTATTTTCTGTCGATGCTTAAAATAAGCATTATCAGGTTGCGCTGATTTGCCGATACTTTTTAAAAGTGTCGTGGATTTAACGATGCTCAAAAGCATCATAAAATTTGATGATGGTCAATACTGGCGCTTTTAAGAAAAGCATCGTTAGAATCTGAATTTTTCGACTATTTTTTAGCATCGTTAATTAATGATGCTAAAAAATATCATTACTTAATCTTCCGTTCGCCCTTCCTCCTGTGTCCTAACCTATCCAGCACTGCCCCCCGACCACCTCTCATGCCCTAATTCCCTTCCCACCCTCGACACCCATTTTCATCGATTCTCCATTGCCGATGCTGCACCCACCCCCTCCGACGCACCAGCCACCCACGCCGCACTCATCGCCGTCCACGTCGCACCCACCGTCCGTCCCTCTCCTTTGTTGTTGTGTCCATCCCATGCCATCCATGCCGCACCCACACCATCCACACCGCACCTGCTGTCCGCCCCTAGCTTTGCGAGACCACCCCACCGGCCCTCCTCCCCTTCCCCTCCTGGCAGTCGTTTGCACGAGCCAAAAGATCCCCCTCCTAACCTCTTAACCCTTCTCCTGCTGCTATGCTCGCACCCCCGCCCCTCCTCGATGCCGCACTCCACTACCCCTGCCGAGCACCGACCTAGCCGATCGATGGCCCCTACTCTCCTCCCTAGTCTAATGAAGCCCCCCTGTGCCTCACTAGTTCCTCGCCTTCGGCACTCATCCCCCTCCCAGCGAGCCATGCTTCTCGGGCCCTCTCACTCCTCGACTGCACCACCCCACCACCCCCTTCTAGCTACTGGTGCTCTCGTCATCGAACCCCTTTATAGCTGTCGATGCTCCTCCACACCCCTCGCTCTCCGACCATCGATATATTATTTAAAAATTATTTTTAAAATATATTTTAGATAATTTAAAATAGATAAATTATATATTCATTACTATTTGACTTTCATATTTTTTTATTGAATGTAGGTATTTGATGAAAATAATATCTACTAGTTTTTTCTTGTATCATTGTCCACTGTAAATAATTCATTTCTCTCATTGTGTTGTTTAATAGATTGGAAGATTATTCTCATGCATTGCTTTGCTTAGAAGTATAGTAGTTAGAGGATTTGATTAATATTTTAATTATTTTAATTAATTATTACTAGATTTGATTATGATGCCCTAGCTTTTGATGACTAGATTGGCTTTAGGAAAGAAATTCTTTGTTTTCTTTTATATGAAAATTTTGAATAACTTAGAAATATTAATTTTGTTGATCTTTTGAGTCTTTAGTGATGGTTTATTTGAAATTACTTTGGTTAGGATGCATGCTAATCCTAAGGATTTATTTTATTGATTCTTTATTATTTAGTTGCCATTAGATCATTATCTAACTGAGTTGTTAAAAGTTTATGATACAGTGCACAATATTTAATTAACATGCATGAGACTTGGGTCTCAGTCCTACACATTCGGGCCTTTGATTTTGACTGGCGTCAAAGGCATCCAGCCCTCGCGCGCCCTACGCATTTAGGCCAATGGAAGATGTCGGGCAACGTTAATTATGAATTAATTTTAATAAAATCTATATTGCATAGAATCATAGATCCATCTTTTGATTAATATATATATTCTATTATATTCGTATATTTATTTATTTTTATATGGGTAAAAAAATTATGCCTTTAAATTTCATACTAAAGAATGTGAGAAATTTAGAAAAATATAGAATAGCGGTGTTATAGTGGAAGTGGATGAAAAATCCTATTATGGTGCACTTAAAGATATCTATGAGTTGGATTATTATAAAAAATTTAAAATAGCATCAAGATCGAGATGTTTATGGAGTTGATGGAAATAAAGCGCTACGATCGAGTGAGGGGTTATAGAATAGAAGTCATCCCCACTCAATTATCTACAGTGAATAGATATACATAGGATGCTGCAATAGATGCTCAGGATTCACGCGTCCATAGACTCGTGGTGGAGATACAGAAGATTAGACAGAGTCGAGCAATTAAGATGGAGGAGATGAAATAGAGTCGTGTTGAGATACAGGCCATGAGAGAGCAGATTGATCGACTTACATCTTTGTTAAAGATATATACCTCATCTCAGGTAAATACATATTATTAATTATATATTTTTATATTAATTTAATGATTAATATATTTTTATATATAGATTTGCAAATCAAGTTTTTCATATGTTTTTTGTAGGCTTCCGATACATCAAGCATCCGTCGAGATGACGACACGTCAGGTATTCGTGGAGACAACAATAACCATCCGCTTACAAATGATTGACATCATTTATTTTTGTTGTAGCCCCATATTTATTGTATATTTTTAGTTTATTAAACTCTTGATTGTAATGGACTAACATTAGTACTTTATTTTTATTTATATAAAACTATATTTTTTGGCATAAATTTACTATTGATATTTGCTTTTATTATGAATGGTGGTGATCGTACAGGTTTATATTATAATAATAATTGATATAATTTTATATAAAAAAATTTATATTTATATTTTTATATTTATTTTATTAAAAAAAATTGACAAGACACTTATAAGCATTGTTAATGAGTTGATTAACGATGCTTATAAGCGTCGCCGGTATCTTGCTTGGCGATGCTTTTAAAAAGCATCTTGATACTATGCAGGGGTTGTTGTTATTAATGATGCTAAAAAGCATCTGGATATTTTCTATTCTCGATGCTTTAAAGCATGGGCAAGAAATCTTTCGATATTTTTAAAAACCATTGGCACATTATGTCTCCACTTTCACATACGCGATGCTTTTGCAATGCTTTTTGAAGCACCGTTATAATTTTTTCAATACTTATTAACATCAGCATAATTCTTTTTTAGCATCGTCTTTTACTCTTTTCACTGCAGTGACATATCTAAATTCATAAAATCATATGCTGGATTCTACAAAGTCATGTGACCTAAAATTTTTTAGGTAAAAGGTCATGCTTTAAATTAAAAATTTGTGATGCTGTTAGGTTATTTCTGAGATCTTTTTGCTTTTTGTGACATATTCCAGAAGCCATAACATAAATTAATAACGTACACCTCATTTAACTGTTTCATAACCATACTCCTCTTTTAGATGATCACAAAATATACCTGGCTGAGATTAAACTGATTGTAAATCAAGTTTAATTCTTGCTCCTCATTGATTTGACTTTTTCAATATTCTCTCTTTTTAGTAATTGCAAATTTATGAGTCATCAACTCGCCTTGTACTTGCCTTCTCAAGAGGATAAAATATAATTGCTTGAACGAATCTTATATGGAGGCTACTCCTTACGTCTATCTTTTCTATGGTTTGTTTTCAAGATGCTGTTTGCATGGCTTCTTGCAATTAGGCATAAGAAGAGCTCAATTGCAATTAGGACACTCTTATATCTATCTTTGATGTGCTTCGTTTTCAAGGTGACCCTTTTCCAGTATTTGGATGATTTTTTTTTAATTTGGGACCTGTGTACTTTGAATTATATTTGGGTCTTAGTTGCAACATGTCATCCTACAGCCGAATCGATCGCGACATAGACTGCAGCAAGTGAGGTACCCTTAATTATCACTTCCATGCATTCACCATGTCAGTTGATAGTTGCAATTTTCAATTATAGGTAAGAAAGAAAGAAAGAAAGAAATTAGGTTGCCCCATCTGCATTTGTGACTCAAGAGCCAATGATATAAACTGAATTATAGGTCAGTGGGAGTTACAGGTATCCAAACAAGTCACTTCTCGGTACAAGTTGAAGCGATGATGTGGTTCTCAAGTGCTGTTTGAAGAGCAATGGAAAATTTGCCAAAATAATGCAACATTAGTAACATAATGGTGAAATGACAGACAAATTACAATCATCATTAATTCTAAATATTGCCCGTCACTTACAGCTGTTATGACTTGAATAATTTCAAGCCTCGCTCACCATTCTGCTTCAATCTTCAATCCTTTTCTTAGAAAATCTGATCCAGGTCCTACCGACCACTTAATTAAGAGTTTATTTTGTATAAACATCGACATTAAATGTTTAATTATTTTGGTTTCTTACCCCAGGCGATTCTTGTTTTGGACCATGTTATTTGCTTGGCTTTTGTTTCTATGCTATCTGCCATGAAGTAAATCAGATGCTTTCTATTTCATGAGCTTCTGTAACCCATTTTTCTTTCACTCATCTTGTACAATCTCCTTCATCTGTATATTCTCCTACTGAATAATAAATACTATGCCGGCCGGTGCCTCTAATTTTATCATCACGGATAAAAACTGGCGGTCGTTTCAAAGTACGGCATGCCAATGCCACCTAAGTACGGCGAGTAGCCAAGGCCCTTTGATCCTCTTGCATTAGGCTTCGAGAGCTCTGTACTTCTTTTTTTTCCCCCCCCGAGTACTTGGAGCATCGAGAGTTGAAAAAAAATAATGAAGAACGTGCCGTGCTTGTCCGTGTGCGTGCAAGAGAAGATATCGGTGCGACGTGGGTTGCGGCGAGGCCCCGAGGGAGTTGGCCAAGAATTGGGGAGAACTCGTCCAGGAATATTGTGCACATGCACGCAATTAATTAGGTCACGATGAGCTTGTGGTGGTTAGGAAGCTATAGATTTACATTGTGAGGCTCTCATGAATTTAGAGATTTTAATTAGTTATATTTGGCATTTGTCTTTCCGCGTCTCCGCCAGACTCCATCATAATAACATTATACGTTTCCATCTATCTTGTCTTGCTCTATTGCTAATCTTTGATCCCTCTCTCTCTCTCTCCATATCTATCTGTTAGAACGCTTATCATGGATGGATTATACGAAATTGTAGGGAAATAGGACTCTCTCCATTGGTTCCTACTATATCAGGGATTAGATAAATTGTTTAAACTTCAAACATGCGTGCTTGGGTCATTTGATTGACCAGTTTGTTGCCAAAGATCAGGGGAACAGTTTTAGATGTCGCACTATTAGGGCACATGAGCATTGCCTGCACTCTAGTTAAAGGACAATATTCATCAAAAATAATGATGTGCATGTATAAGTTGCCAACTAGAAATCCCAGAAAGAAACTAAAAAAATAAAAAGCAAATTAAGGTTCTCTCCGTACACACGCACGCTCTCTCTCTCTAGCTGCAAATAGTTCTCTTTCATACGCGATTTTATTCATCATATAATAATGATACAATAATTAGAAGATGTCACACCAAGAATTCCACTTAGTACCCATGTGTACAAAGCTAGCAGGGGGAATTATATAACCCAACCACAGGACTCACTCACTCCCCGTTGCCCCCGCCTTTCCTCTACTCCCCCTAGCTAACCCCCTTGGGCGTGGCTCGTCCCCCCTCTCCGCTTCCACCGCCGCCGGAGATCCCCGAAAGGATAAGGCTCTCCATTGCCCTCCCATAGATCTTTCCCGTGAAACTAGGAGGACTCCCATCCTTCTCTCATCTCAGCCCAATCCACTTGTGGATAAGTGGCAAAGAATCCTAATAATTATCCGACCTAAGAACCAGGAGACTAAAAGGCCCAAAAATGAAAGCCAATGATTTCCGGATCTCTTCTCTCCCATCTGCACCCTCCCTATTAATACTCCTGTAAACACAACAACATCAACAGAAGCCACCCCTACAGATCATGGCTGCCGCTCACCGTGACGGCTACTGCTACTACTAGTTAGGATTGAGAAGTGAGCACACGCACCACAGTACTCCACTCCACTTAAGCCATCACCAAGTGCTAAAAACTAATCTTTTTTCATGGACCGCTGGAGGGAGGCAGAAGGCAAACGAGTCCATGACCCCTGGTTCTACCAAGACCACCGGCACAGCGCCGGCACCGGCGCCGGCGATGGTCACTGCGTGACGACTAAGCCAGGTGCGACCGCCAAGGCCGATAGGTGCGTGTGGGTGCCGGGGCCGATCATCGTCGGCGCCGGGCCTTCAGGGCTGGTGGTCGCCGCGTGTCTGAAAGAGAAGGGAGTCCCCAGCCTGATCCTGGAGCGCGCCAACTGCATCGCCCCCCTGTGGCAGCTCAAGACCTACGACCGCCTCCGCCTCCACCTCCCCAAGCAGTTCTGCGAGCTGCCGCTGATGCCGTTCCCCAAATGGTTCCCGACGTACCCCACCAAGCAGCAGTTCATCGCCTACCTCGAGGACTACGCCAGGAGGTTCGACATCCGGCCAGCGTTCAATGAGACGGTGGTCAGCGCCGAGTACGACGCCGTGCTCGGGTTTTGGAGGGTCAGGACGGAGGCGACCAACGGCAAGGAGGAGAGGACGGAGTACGTGTGCCAGTGGCTGGTGGTCGCCACCGGGGAGAATGCGGAAGCGGTCGTGCCGGAGTTCGACGGCATACGGGAGTTTAAAGGGACCATCATGCATACAAGCATGTACAGAAGCGGCGACGTGTTTCGAGGGAAGAGGGTGCTCGTCGTCGGGTGCGGCAACTCGGGCATGGAGGTCTGCTTGGACCTCTGCAATCACAATGCCTACCCTTCCATCGTCGTTAGAGATACGGTGAGCTCTTCCCCTCGGCATCACAAAGTGCACTCTTAATTAATTTCTTCCCCTTTTTTCATACATTTACGCAAGTGATTAGTCAAACGGCGCCATTAAGCTTTCTGCAAAAATTGCATTCTAAATCGGAACCAGATTGTTCTTCTGACTAATTAAATGAAATGTTCTTCTGTTTCTAATTTCGCTGTAGGTCTTGTTTTCTTTTTATTTCTTTTGGGTGTAGGTAACGAACTGGATTTGCTTTCGTTCAGGTTCAGTGTTACTGTTTTAATAATTATTAGTGTCATCATTGTTGTCGTTGGTTCTTTTAGTGCTAGTGCCATGACCGTCGTTAGCAGCAGAATAAAACGCTAGGCTCACGTGTTGCATTAATTTACTGTTGTATTTAAACTTAAACTGTAGCATTTTAAAAATTAAGCGAGAAAGTAAGGTTTTGGCATGCGAAGAAAGATAGATTCGCCATGGAAGTTCTCTTTTTCTTGTTAAATGTCCACCATCTTGCAGTTCCGAGCCACGAATTCCAGTCCTCCCCTTTCTCGGGACTCATTCCCACGCGGGGAGTCCTCCCATTCCTCCATCAGAAACCACACTATATCGGTTCCAATATTTTTCTGAGCCCAGTCTTTCCATATATTTTATTTTATTTTATTTTCCTTTCCGAAAGTTGATCCAAAAGCTGTACCATAAATCTTGAAATAAATGCATAAATGCGCGGTCCCCATTGCCACAGGCAAAGGAGAAAAGCAAGCTTTGTCATTTCAAATCTCAATAAGTAACAAGAACAAAGGTTCTTGTCTTCGAGTCATCATACTCCGGCTCCCTCCCCTTCTTTTGGGAATTATAAAGAATATAGAGGAGATAAGTAGATGAGGAGACTACACGCAAGTTGCAGCCCAAAGCTGTATAGTGCCACTGGCAATATGGGCAGGCCAGAGCTTAATATCTGGCTCCAGTTCATGCCCCGACTGTCATCAGCCCATCATATATGTCCTTCAACAACTCATTCTATCTCATCTCCATGCTCTTTTTTGATCTCTTTTCCTTCATTTTATTGCCACCAGGTGCATGTTCTTCCTCGGGAGATGCTCGGTAGCTCCACTTTCGGGCTGTCCATGTGGCTGCTCAAGTGGTTCCCCGTGCAAATGGTGGATCGCTTGCTGCTGCTGGTCGCCCGCCTTATGCTCGGCGACACGGCCCGGTTCGGCCTCGAGCGGCCTCAGATTGGACCACTCGAGCTCAAGTCGCTCTCTGGCAAGACTCCAGTCCTCGACGTTGGCACTCTCGCCAAGATCAAATCTGGAGACGTCAAGGTCCATAGCAACGCTCATGAGTTACTGGTCCCTCCAACTGCATCATTGCTTTCTACTCACAGCTGCGAGGGCTTTTCTTTGTTTCTGCACAGGTGTGCTCTGCAATAAAGAGATTCACAGGACATGGAGTGGAATTCGTAGATGGGAGATCGTCGGAATTTGACGCTGTCGTCTTAGCCACCGGCTACAAAAGCAATGTACCATCCTGGCTAAAGGTATATATCTTTTACTCATTTTAACGGCTGTGCACTAATCCTGGTTTTATATGCATGTCTTCCCTTTCTTTGTCAAAGGAAAGATGTAGAAATAGCTTATAATAATTCTGAAGGTCCCTGTTATAACAAAAATTATTGAAAAATAGGAATTTGTAAAGCCCTCCAAGAATTTGAGATCAAGATTCTGGTGGTTACTGTTATAACATCATACTGTGCTATTGCTACGCACGTGCCACAGTTGAAATTCACTGTTCAATTCATCAGTGTTTTCCATGGTCAAAGGGACGATTTTCTTAAATTTTTTTCTCTTTTGTCGAATTTAATGTGCTGTTGTTTTGTCTCGGATATTCCCCTAATTAGTAGGGTTGGAATTAATTGTGCTGATAATACCGCTATATAAAAACTTCTATTATATATCTTGCTGAGTTTGGTTTGGCAGGAGAGGGAGTTCTTCTCGGAGAAAAATGGCCTGCCGAGGAGGCCCTTTCCCAATGGATGGAAAGGGGAGCGTGGGCTGTATGCTGTGGGGTTCACAAAACGTGGAATTCTTGGGGCTTCAATGGACGCAATGAGGATTGCTCATGACATCGAACAATGCTGGAGAGCAGAGGCCAAGCAGCTCCTGGCTTTCCATTGTCCCTCAGAGCAAAAATGACAACAAGAGACTCTTGATAGACTGGAGGAGAGAACACTGGCCATTTCCTTTCTCCCCATCAAATGACCTGGGAGGCAAATGATGTAATCTCCGATAATGAGATCGATACACAAGCTAGATACAGAATGAAAAGAGAGAGGGGGTTTTGGCTTTACTGCTAATTTGTATATCCTGTATATTGCCATTTTCTTAATTGGATTGACTGACTTGTAGAGAGAGAGAGAGAGAGAGAGAGAGAGAGAGGTGGGACGGAGGTGCTTGTTGCTGGGGTTTGACACCATCTATCAACGCGAGAGGATTTCAGTTTTGTTCGTTTCTCAAGTGTTATGTAGCGTGGGGTGAGGGTGAGGAGAAGAAAGGCTTGATCTCTATTTTGTTTTCTTATACTCTTTTTTTTTTTTTTTGATGTAACTCTATCTTGTTTTCTTATTCTCATTCCTTGTTTCTCCATTTGACTACCGTTTAACTTATTGAAAAGACACTGACCATTTTATTGTGTTCCTCTCTACCCACAAAAAAAAAAAAAGAAAAAACAAAAAACAAAAAGGCTCTAGCTTCGATCGAGAGAAATGGACAATGCTCTCATGACTAATATTTTGCTCTTGCTAAAGAACGCCCGTCCGGTAGAGTCCATGACATCCTTATCATCCCCAAATCATTCCCACGACCGCGTCCTACGCTAAGGACCACCACTACTCCCTTCATGAGGCTGATAGAGGGATCTAATGCCCGCCTTTCATTGAATTCAAAAGATAAGATCATAGCTGTAATGGTCTCTTTCAAAACTCATGGTTATCTATGTAAACACTTATACCTGTCGTCGACTATGCTTGTTCGGATATTTGATAGTTTTTATCCCAGAAGCCCTCTTTCATACCTCTTTCTTGGTGGTGAGGAAGGAAAGGAGAAAAGCCCATGTCGACCTAGACCACACGCGCATGCCGATTTCAAACAACCGTTACTCGGGTGTCGTTCTCCCAAGTTTGTGTGTTTGCGGTGGGTGTTATATTCACCGCCAAACCCTTCAAGATGAGGTATGTGAAATATCTGGAATCTCTCGTGCCAGAGTCGTGACAGCGACGGAGCCTTATACTTGTAGAGTTGGGAGAGATGTCTGAGGGTTATAGGCTTAGTTCTGCGTCTGTGTCATCATGTTTTTACTAATTATTTGGAAAGAAAAATAAAGAGAGGAAAAAAAACGACACGTATCTTGACCTGCTGCATCCGCTTGGAATCAATGCCTTGCGAATATTGGGAACTGAATGATTGAGGAAAGGGGCGTGCAAGTTGCAAGTGGCGGTCCAAGTATACCGATATACCATTCATTCCTTGGTGTACGTGTACATGACACTTGCTGTCTTTGGATCGAGTCATGAAAAGATGGATGAATGAAAATAAAAAGATGGATGATCTTCATCTATTATTTGATCTAAAAAATTATAAAAAAAATAAAGATAAAAAAAAATTGTTCATTCATCATAATGCATCAATTTATATTCTTCCAAATCGAAAAGATGCAAGAAAGAATAGATGAAAATAAATTTTTATATTTATAAAATTATTCTTCATTAATTTTTTTAACAAAATTAAAATATTTTTTTATTTTTTTATTCATATTATTTATATATATATTTTTATATATACTATTAATCATATACTTTAAATTTTATTACTAATAATTTTAATTTTAATACATAATTTTAATAATTATAATTAAATAATTAAAAATAATCTTCTATTTCTCTATTTTTAGTTATTATTTTTAATTAACTATTTATACAATATTAATTTACTATTTAAATTAAATTATAAATTAATTAGTTATTTATATATTTAATATTATAATTAATTCATCAATAATTGATTTTATAAATTTTTTATTAAATAAATTAAATTAATATTTTTATATTATTTTTTATGTAATTATATATTATAATAATTATAAATTTATATATTATTTATTTTTTAATATAAATAAGTATTATAAATTGATGATAATAATATTTTTATCAAATGATAGTTTAGTAAAAATATTATATAAATATCATCCATCTTTCTTGTATTCCATCTATACCAAACATAATAAAAAAATATTTTCATTCATCCTTTTATATTTCACCAAACATATTGATGGTTCTTTCATCCATCCTTTCCCTCATCCATCCTTCCTCGATCCATTTCATTCTTTCTCTTATCTATTCTTCCTCCATATATACTTTCTCCAATCCATCCTTCGTACCAAATAAAAGTTAGATGTTGGAGTGCTAAACTGATATAGGATCACGTTGTCAATTAGACCCTTTAGTGCTCCAATTGGCATATGTCACATTGAGCACTTCTAACATGTCACTAAGGATGCTGGGTTCCTCATGGAGGCCACACATCCATATAACAATTTTCTGCATACATCATTGGCAAGAATTAACAATGGTATTGGGGATAAACCCCGCTCCCACCGAAGTTTAGTATAATGCTTGGCCTAATGCAATTAGCAATCATAAAAGAGCTTCGATCAAAAAATCTTCCTCCAGCAATTGAACCTCAATCAAACTCCTCCAATGGTCGAACTTCAGTCGAACTCCTCCAGCGGTCGAATTCCAGTTGAACTTCTTCAGTAGCCAAACTCCTCCAGCGGTCGAATCCCAACCGAACTCCTTCAATAACCGAACTCCACTAGCGACCGAACTCCTTTCGAATTTCTTCCTTAGTCAAGTTTCTACAGGAGCCGAACTTCTTCCGGACTTCTTCTTCGATCAAACTCCTCAATGAGCTGAACTCCTTCCAAATTTCTCCTTCAGTCAAGTTTCTATAAGAGCCAAACTCCTTCTGGACTCCTCTTTCAGTCAAGTTTCTACAAGAGCCAAACTCCTTCCAAATTTTTTCTTCGGACTCTTACAGGAGCCGGACTCCTTTCGGACTCCTCCTTCAGCCGGATTCCTACAGGAGGTTAACTCCTTCCGGACTTCTCCTTCAGTCGAATTTCTATAGGAGCCAAACTCCTACCGAATTTTTCCTTCAGTCAAATTTCTACAGGAGCCAAACTCCTTCCAGACTCCTTCAGTCAAGTTTCTATAGGAGCCAAACTCCTTCCGAACTTCTTCAGTCAAATTTTTACAGGAGCCGAACTCCTTCCAGATTTTTTCTTCAGTCGAACTCCTACAGGAGTCGGACTCCTTTCGGACTCCTCCTTCAACTGGATTCCTACAGAAGCTGGACTCCTTCCGGACTCCTGCTTTAGTCGGATTTTTATAGGAGCCAAACTTCTTCTAGATTTCTCCTTCAGTCAAGTTTCTACAGGAGCCAAACTCCTTCTGAACTCCTTCAGTCAGAATTCTATAGGAGCCAAACTCCTTCCGGACTCCTTCTTCAGTCGAATTTTTATAGGAGTCGGACTCCTTCCAGACTCCGCATTCAGTCGGATTCCTATAGAAGCTGGACTCCTTCCGAACTCCTCCTTCAGTCGGATTTCTATAAGAGCCAAACTTCTTCCGAATTGTTCCTTCAGTTAAGTTTCTACAGGAGTCGAACTTCTTTCGGACTTCTCCTTCAGTCAAGTTTCTACAAGAGCCGAACTTCTTCCGGTCTCCTCTTTCAGTCAAATTTCTATAGAAGCTGAACTCCTCCAAGACTTCTCCCTTAGTCGGACTCCTCCAGGAGCCGAACTCCTTTCGGATCTCTCCTTCAGATGGATGCCTATAAGAGCCGAACTCCTTCCAGACTTCTCCTTCAGTCGGATGCCTATAGGAGCCGAACTTCTTCCGAATCTCTCCTTCAGTCAGATGCCTAAAGGAGCCAAACTCCTTTCAAACTTCTTCTTCAGAAGCCGAACTCTTTTCAAATTTTTTCTTCAGTCAAGTTCCTCCAGGAGCCAAACTCCTTTCGAATTTCTTCTTCAGTCGGATTCCTTCAGGAGCCGAACTCCTTTCGGATCTCTTTTTTAGTCAAGTTCTTCCGGGAGCCAAACTCCTTCCAAATTTTTTCTTCAGTCGGACTCCTATAAGAGCCGGACTCCTTCCAAACTTCTTCTTCAGTCGAATTTCTACAGGGGCCAGACTCCTTTCGAATTTCTCCCTCAGTCAAATTTCTACAGGAGCTGAACTCCTTCCAAACTTCTTCGGTCGAACTCTTCAATGAGCCAAACTCCTTCTGAATTTCTCCTTCAGTCAAGTTTCTATAAGAGCCAAACTCCTTCCGGACTCCTCCTTCAGTCAAGTTTCTACAAGAGTCAAACTTCTTCCGAATTTTTCCTTCGATCGAATTCTTACAGGAGCCAAACTTCTTTCGGACTCCTTCTTCAGTCAAATTTCTACAGGAGGTGAACTTCTTCCGGACTTCTCCTTCAGTCGAATTTTTACAAAAGCCAAACTCCTACCAAATTTCTCCTTCAGTCAAGTTTCTACAAGAGCCGAACTCCTTCTGAACTTCTTCAGTTAAGTTTCTACAGGAGCCGAACTCCTTCCGAACTTTTTCTTCAGTCAAATTTTTACAGGAGCCGAACTCCTCCCAGATTTTTTCTTCAGTCGAACTCCTATAGGAGCTGAACTCCTTCCGGACTCTTCCTTCAGTTGGATTCCTGCAAGAGCTGGACTTCTTCCAGACTCCTCCTTCAGTCGGATTTCTATAGGAGCCAAACTTCTTCTAGATTTCTCCTTCAGTCAAGTTTCTACATGAACCAAACTCCTTCTGAACTCCTTCAGTCAGAATTCTATAGGAGCCGAACTTCTTCCGAACTTTTTCTTCAGTTGGATTTCTATAGGAGCTGGACTCCTTCCAAACTCCTTATTCAGTCGGATTCCTATAAGAGCTGGACTCCTTCCAAACTCCTCCTTCAGTCGAATTTCTACAAGAGCCAAACTCCTTCCGAATTTTTCCTTCAGTTAAATTTCTATAGGAGCCAAACTTCTTTCAAACTTCTCCTTCAGTCAAGTTTCTATAGGAGCCGAACTCCTTCCGGACTTCTCCTTCAATCAGATTTCTATAGGAGCCGAACTCCTCCAAGACTTCTCCCTTAGTCAGACTCCTCCAGAAGCCAAACTTCTTTCGGATCTCTCCTTCAGACGGATGCCTATAAGAGCCGAACTCCTTCTAAATTTTTTCTTCAGTCGGATGCCTACAGAAGTCGAACTTCTTTCAGATCTCTTCTTTAGCCAGATGCCTAAAGGAGCCAAACTCCTTTCGAACTTCTTCTTCAGCCAAACTTCTTCAGAAGCCGAACTCTTTCCAAATTTTTTCTTCAGTCAAGTTCCTCCAGGAGCCAAACTCCTTTCAAATTTCTTCTTCAGTTGGATTCCTCCAGGAGCCGAACTTCTTTTGGATCTCTTCTTTAGTCAAGTTCTTCCAGAAGCCGAAATCCTCATAAATTTTTTCTTCAGTCGGACTCCTATAGAAGCCAGATTCCTTTCGAACTCCTCCTTCAGTCGGATTTCTATAGGAGCCAGACTCCTTTCGGACTCCTCTTTCAATCAAATTTCTTCAGAAGTCGAATTTCTTTCAGACTTCTCTTTCAATCGGATTCCTCTAGGAGTCGAACTCCTTCTGGACCTCTTCTTCAGTCGAATTTCTTTAGCAGATTGCTTACAGATTTCAGCTAGCATTCTTCCTGGATGATCTCCTCCAAACGTATTTTCTTCAGGAGTCCAAACTTCTCTGAAATTGATATATATCGAAGTTCTTCACCAACAAATGCCTGCTTCCTCCGAACTATGCTTTCTCCGAACTACGGCTATTAAATCTCGATGAATGATCGCTATCAGTCTGATGATGCCTCTCTCTCCATAGCAAACCCCATGCAGCTCCGAGCGATCTACTATCGGATGGTTATAGCTATCATTATCAGTCTGATGATATCTTTCTCTCCATACCGAATTTTATGCGGTTTCAAACGGCCCACTATCGGACGGTATGACCGTCACCATCAATCAAACTTTGTCTATAAAAAGAGATCCTTCAGATATATTTTCACTATACTCTCTTCTCCTTCCCAAAACTCTATCGAACTCTTTCCTGAGCACTCCATTTTTATTAGCTAGAAGAGCTGACTTGATCATCGGAGGATCCTGTCGAAGCCACCACCACCGACTTCGAATGAAACTTTATTTTATAGGTCATCGATAGCGACCTTGTCTTTCTTAACTCCAACTTGATCCGGTGTCAACCAGATTCTACAACAATAGAATTGGTGCTTGAGGAAGGGCCTCTATTTTTGAGATTTTCTTATTCTTAAAGGAAGGCTCAGCAGCGATCTCTCTTCTTCCTCTCTAAAGTTCTTCTCTGAGAAAAAAAGCCTCCCAAGAAAGCTTCAACCCAACGATCAATGATCTCTGTAGTCAGATCCCGTCTAGATCTATCCGCTTCCACTTCAAGCTCGGTAACTCAAGCTCCACCTATAGCCATGGTGGATGCGGAGCAGTTCAACCTACTGATCCAATAGGTTTATGATCTCATAGAGATGATGCACAACATACATCGACAAGCTCCAGCACCGGTTCGGTCGGAGCAGGCTTCTCCGAAGCTTCATGGTCTGATCTGAGAATGGCCGACTTAGGCTATTCAACCTCTGATCTTCGAAAAAGAAAAGCAGAGAAGGAAGGGCCCTTGCTTGGATCACAACTCGATCTAGGGGGAAGCTTCACGCTCGTTCCATCAGAAAATTCTGAAAATCAGCGATCGTGAAGATCTTCTGGATTAAAGATTCGTAGAAATGAACCGACGAATCGAAAAGCTCCATCATACTCCCTTCTTACACGGTAATGATATTTGCACTGACCTTCCTTTTTCTTAGAGAATTATGCAAGAACCAATTCCACCAAACTTTAAGCTCCCACAGTTTGAGAGTTACGATTGAACCACTGATCCGATCGATCATCTAAAGGTCTTTCGGATAATAATGTTGCTCCATGGTATGCTAGACACTATTTTATGCTGGGCTTTTCTATCCACCCTCAAGGGAGCCGTCAGAAATTGGTACTCGATACTTAAGTAGGGTACCATCTTTTTTTATCAGATGAGCCATCAGTTCATGACTCACTTCGTCAGCAGCCGACGTCCATGCCGAGGTTCGAATTTTTTTATGAACATCAAGTAGAAGGAGAAAGAATCTATTCGAATTTTTATCATCCGATTTAATGCTGCTACATTAGAGATCTAAAATCTAGATCAATTAATCAAAATGGCCACACTTAAGGATGACCTTCAGAAGAATGATTTGCTATTCTTCCTGAAAGAAAAGTACCCCAGGGACTTTACCGATATGCTAGCTCGGGCTGAAGGTTATGTCCAAGCTAAAGAGGCCTTCAAGGCCAAGGATGATGAAGCCTTTGGTAAACGGTGAATCGACGAGTCGGACAGGCTCGTCGAGGAAGAAAAGTCAAGTGAAGCTTGATCGCGCTTTCGAACTTCCTCTGAGCGCAAGCGAGCCTGAACTCCTCTCCAGGCTCGAAGGCAGGAAAGTCCTGATAGAAGGATGCGATGGGATTCTTTCCTCCGAAGATTTCATAACTACACTCCTCTCAATGCTTCAAAAATTTAAGTACTAATAAAAATCAAAGAGCAACTATCGATACCAGAAAGGATACATACTCACCCCAGCAAGCACAATCCTAACAAGTTCTATCTTTGTCATCATGACCACGGTCACGATACTGAGGAGTATATTTAAATCCAAGATGAGATCAAGGAGCTTATCAGACAAGACAGACTTGACCGATTCCTACGGTGATGGTCTGAAGGATGGAAAGATCGATCGAGGACATTGCCACAACCTGAACCACCAAGGAGGAAGGATCAATAAGGAGATCGGCTGCCTCTCACCATCATCAACACTATCTCGAGAGGACTTCGGTGAGGAGAGGCTAGCGGATCCGAGGAATCAGTGAAGAGATGGAGGACTGAAGAACCCATAATCTTTACTAAGGTGGATGCTTAGGGAGTCCAATTTCCACATAATAATGTGGTTATAATCTCTTTAAATATTGCCGACTATGATGTATGTCGCATTTTAGTAGATGATGAAAGCTCGATCGATATTTTATTTTATGATACTTTCTCGAAAATATCCTTACTTAATAACCACTTGGGATCGATGAACTCTTTGTTGGTAGGCTTTACTAGCGATGCCGTATCAGTTGAAGGCATAATAATTTTGGCTGTGACTGCAGGACAACGTCCGAAGCTGGCTAAGGTACAGATCAATTTTTTAGTTGTAAAGACTCCATCTGCCTATAATCCTATTCTCGGATGATCTGGTCTAAATGCACTTCGGACAGTGGTATCAACTTATTATTTGAAGATGAAGTTTTTGACAAGTCATGGGATCGGAGGGGTTAGAAAAGATCAAGCTCTGGTAAGGCACTGCTACTCAATCGTCCTACAAAAGGAAGAATGGTCCGACCCTTATCCTGTTGATGAGTTAGATGTTCGCGATGACATCACCAAGGAGCGGGATGAGCATATGGAGGACCTCATATCTATGCCTTTAAATGACGAAAATGCGGAGCATGCTGTACAAATTGGCTCCAACATAAGGGATGAGATTCGGAAGCAACTCGTCACCTTCTTCAGGAAGAACGTGGATGTCTTCACCTAGGCTCCAGCGGATATGCCAGAAATTGACGTTGAGGTCATGGAACATCGGCTAGCCGTTGATCCTAAGTATCGATCGGTAAAAGAGAAGATGCGTAACCACGCTCCGAAGAGGTACAAAGCAATCATAGAGGAAGTAGGTAAGCTCCTCAATGCTGAATTCATCCAAAAAATTAACTATCCGACCTGGATCTCAAACATAGTCCTTATCAAAAAGGCAAACAAGTGGAAGATGTATATAGACTTCAAAAAGTTGAATAAAACTTGCCTAAAAGATAGCTACCCTCTATCCAAGATTGATCAACTGATAGACGCAACCTCGGACCACGAGCTCCTCACCTTCATGGTCGCCTTCTCCGACTATAACCAGATACGGATGGCGCCGAAGGATGAAGAGAAAACTTCTTTTGTTACTGACCGTGATTTTTACTGTTACAGGATTATGCCCTTTGGGCTCAAGAATGTAGGGGCAACGTATCAGCGTCTGATCAACAAGATCTTCAAAAAGCAGATCGACTACAACATGGAGGTGTATGTGGACGATATGCTCATCAAATGTCGAGCTTTTATAAACCACCTCATCGATCTCGAAAAGACCTTCAGTGCACTCAGGAAGCATAAGATGAAGTTGAACCCTAGCAAGTGTGCTTTTGGTATGACCTTAGAAAAGTTTTTGGGGTTTATGGTGTCAAGGCATGGGATTGAATTAAATTCAGAGAAAATTTGAGCTATTCAGAAGATGACTGCTCCAAAAATAATTAAAGAAGTTCAGTATCTGATTGAAAAAGTGGCATCCCGAAATCGCTGCATCTCGAGATCGATTGAGCGATGTATGTCCTTCTTCCTAGTTCTCAGACAACCAAAGAATTTCTGCTGGACGATAGAGTGCCAACAAACGTTTGAAGAGCTTAAAAACTACCTCGACTCTCCCCCACTACTGATAAAGTTCGAATCCAGAGAAGAGTTATTCTTGTACCTAGCAGTCTTTCTGGCAGCCTTGGCAGTAGTTCTGATCAAGAAGGAAGCGAAGATGCAGCGATCGATCTACTACGTAAGTCGGATCATGAAGGATGCAGAGACCAAGTACTCTAAGCTAGAAAAATTAACTTACTCTCTTCTAATTGCTGTTAGGCGACTCCGACCTTACTTTCAGGGGCACACCATAATGGTCCTCACGGACCAATCAATAAAAGCAGTCCTTCATCGAACGAACCCTTTTGGAAGAATCATAAAATGGACAATCGAGCTCACAAAATTTAACATCAACTATTGACCCCGGCCATCGATGAAAACCTAGATATTGGCAAATTTTATGATAGAATGTACCATTCCAAATGAAGCCGAGCTTGAACAGAATGAAATCAACGCTCTGTGATTATAACCGAGCCTCCTTGAAGAGAGTACCAATCTTTTCGAAGGTTTTTGGATCCTGTATGTGGATGGTTCATCCAACTCCGCTGGAGCAGGCACGGAATTAGTCTTAGTCAGCCTCAAGGGAGTCATCGTCGAGTATGCGCTATGCTTTGAGTTCCTCGCAACTAACAATGAGGTTGAATATGAAGCACTGATCGTCGGATTAAAAATAGTAAGAGAGTTAAAAGTAGATCAGCTTCAAGTCCTCAGTGATTTTTAATTAGTGGTCGGCCAAGTTAGTGGCAACTATGAAGTGTGGGAGGAGAGTATGATGAAATACCTTGAAAAAGTAAAGAATTTAACTCCAGCCTTCGATAGTTTTGGCATTCGATAGATTTCGAGGGTAGAAAATACAAGAGCCAACCTTCTCTCTAAATTGATCATTTTGGCCCCAGTCGAACTGTCCAAAGAAGTATCTTTTGAGACTCTGAAATGCCCAAGCTCAGAGAAATCATAGTTCGTTATGCAAACGAAACTCGAGCCGAGCTGGATTGACTCGTTAGCTGCCTATCTTAAAGAAGAAGTTCTTCCTCGTGATTCGAAAAAAGCTTGAAACCTCAAGAGTCAGGCCTTTCGATATGTTTTATATGAAGGCAAGTTTTATAAGAGATTGTATTCGCTACCATTACTGAGATGTCTCCGACCTTCAGAGGCTGACCCCACGTTGTGAGAGGTGCATGAGAAAATTTATGAAAGTCATGCAGGAGTCAGATCCCTATCATAAAGACTACTTCGGCAAGCGTACTACTGGCTGACCTTATACCATGACTCTATAGAGTATGTTAAGAAATATGACCGCTGTCAGAAGAATGCGAATATACAAAGACAGCCGACCTCCGAGCTTACTTCACTAAGCGTACCTTGACCATTTATGCAGTGGAGGATGGATATACTTAGCCCTTTTTTCGATGGCATTCGGACAATGAAAGTTCCTCCTAATCGCGATCGACTACTTCATCAAATGGATCGAAACCGAACCACTAGCAAAAATTATCGAGGTCAAGGTACAGAACTTCATCTGAAAGTCAATCATCTGTCAGTTCGATCTACTCCGAACTCTCAGAATAGATAATGGGCCATATTTCACTGGGATGAGATTCATCAAGTTCTACGAAGATTTAAACATCTTCCATCACTTCACATCGGTAGCTCATCCATAGGTAAATGAAGAAGCTGAAGTGACCAATCGAATCTTGCTGTAAGATATCAAGACAAGACTCAACAGAGCAAGAAGAGTCTGGATGGACGAACTCTATCACGTCCTCTGGGCGTACCATACTACTCAAAGGTTGCCGATTGAAAAAATACCATTCGCCTTGGCTTTTAGAACGGAGGCAGTCATACCAATCGAGTTTAAACTTCCATCAGCATGGGTTATGGCCTTCAATGAGCAGCATAATCCACAGAACCTTAGAGCCAATCTCGATCTGTTGGAAGAAATAAAGAAAAAGTTCAGGTTCAGACGGTGACTTACAGACGAAGGATGGTTCGATACTATAACTCCCGAGTCAGAAGTAAAACATTCAAAGTGGGGGACTTAGTACTTCGGCGAGCTGCCATCTCTCAGCCTCAAAGTCAAGAGAAGCTTATCTCAAATTGAAAAGGCCCGTATGAAGTGGTAGAGGTGGTTTGGCCTAAAACTTATCATCTGAAAAAGCTCGGAGGAACAATGCTCCCACGACCTTGGAACTCAAAAAATTTAAGGATGTACTACCAGTAATTTTCTCATACTAAAACTCCTTAATTTTAATATTATTATTTTTTGGCACGAAAACTATGTGATGATAGGAAAGAAGCAATCAAAAGTGGTTATGTTAGGAACAGGAGGAGAACCTCGTCCTAACATGAGCAAAGTCGAAGATCTCATTTATTTTAGATGAGATGGAAGGAGAGATCCTGACAACGGCCCTTATGTGCCCCCACAGTCCGTTAGGAATAGGAAGAGAACCTCATCCTAACATTAGCAAAGTCAAAGATTTCATTCATTTTAGACGAGATGGGGTGAGAGGCCCTGACAACGATTTTTATGTGCCCCCATGGCCCATTAAAAATAGGAGGAGAACCTCATCCTAACGTGAGCAAAGCCGAAGACCTCGTTCATTTTAGATGGGATGAGAGAAAAGGCCCCAACAACGGTTCCATTATGCCCGACAATGATGGAAGATTAGATCTCCTTCAACCTCGGCTGGAGAGAAGATCTTCTCTGAGTTTCAATGTTAATCTCGGCTGGAGACAAGATCTTTCCTGAGCTTACACTTCAACATCAACCTCGACTGGAGATAAGATCTCTTTCAAGCTTCAACCACAATGTCAATGGGAGACAAGATCTCTTCCGAGCTTTCACTTCAACATCAACCTTGGTTGGAGATAAGATCTCCCCCCGAGCTTCAACCGCAACGTCAACAGGAGATAAGATCTCTCTGGACCTCGACTGGAGATAAAATCTCCTTCGAGCTTCAACCGCAATGTCAATAGGAGACAAAATCTCCCTAGACCTCGGTTGGAGATAAGATCTCGCTCGAGCTTCAGTTTCAATATCAATCTCAGCTGGAGACAAGATCTCTTACGAGCTTCAACCGCAACATCAACAGGAGATAAGATCTTCTTGCACCTTGGCTGGAGGCGAGATCTCCCCCAAGCCTCAACTTTAACTTTATCCTCGACTAGAGATAAGATCTTTCCCGAGCTTCAACTTCAATATCAACCTCGATTGGAGACAAGATCTCTCGCGAGCTTCAACCGCAACGTCAATAGGAGACAAGATCTCCTTGAATCTCGATTGGAGGTAAGATCTCCACTGAGCCTCAACTTCAATGTCAACCTCAACTATAAGACCTCCCCCAAGCTTCAACCCCAATAGGTGCAAAGCCTGAAAAAGAACTTCGGTAGTCATCTTTTTTGTACTCCCTTCCTTTAAGTTTCGAACTAAGGAGTGGGGAGACTATTGTTGGGGATAAATTCCGCTTCCGCCAAAGTCCAATCTGATGCTTGACCTAACGCAACTGACAATCACGGAAGAGCTTCGATCGAAAATTCTTCTTCCGGCGGTCAAACCCCAACCGAATTCCTCCAACGGTCAAACCTCAACCGAACTTCTTCAGTAGCCGAACTCCTCTAGTGGCCGAACCCCAGCCGAACTCCTCTAGTAGCTGAACTCTTCCAACGATCGAACCCCAGTCAAACTCCTTCAATAACCAAACTCCTTCAGCGGTCGAACTTCTTCCAAATTTCTTCTTCAGCCAAGTTTCTACAGGAGCCGAACTTCTTTCGAACATCTCCTTCGACCGAACTCCTCCAGGAGTTAAACTTCTTTCGAATTTCTCCTTCAGTCAAGTTTCTATAGGAGCCGAACTCCTTTTGGACTCCTCCTTCAGTCAAGTTTCTACAAGAGCCAAACTTTTCTCGAATTTCTTCTTCAGTCAGACTCCTACAGGAGATGGATTTCTTCCAGACTCCTCCTTCAGTCGAATTTCTATAGAAGCTGGACTCCTTCCAGACTCCTCTTTTAGTCAGATTTCTACAGGAGTCGAACTTCTTCCAAATTTCTTCTTCAGTCAAGTTTCTACCGGAGCCGAACTCCTTCCGGACTCCTCCTTCAGGAGCCAAACTCCTTTCGGACTCCTCCTTCGGTCAAGTTTCTATAGGAGCCGAACTTCTTCTGGATTTTTTCTTTAGTCGGACACCTAAAGGAGCCGGACTCCTTTCGGACTCCTCCTTCAGTTGGATTCTTACAGAAGTTGGACTCCTTTCGGACTCCTTCAGTCAAATTTCTATAGGAGCCGAACTTCTTTCGAATTTTTTCTTTGGTCATATTTCTACAGAAGCTGAACTCCTTCCGAACTCCTTCATCAGTCAATTTTCTATAGGAGCCAAACTCCTTTCGAACTCTTTCTTCAGTCGGATTCTACAGGAGTCGAACTCCTTCCGGATTTTTCTTTCAATCAAACTCCTACAGAAGTTGGACTCCTCCTTTAGTCGAATTCCTACATGAGCTGGACTCCTTTTGGATTTCTCCTTCAGTCGGATTTCTATAGGACCCAAACTCTTTCCGAATTTTTCTTTCAGTCAAGTTTCTATGGGAGCCGAACTCCTTCTTTAGTCGAATTTCTACAGAAGCCAAACTCCTCGAGGATTTCTCCCTCAATCGGACTCCTCCAGGAGCCGAACTCCTTCCAAACTTTTTCTTCAGTCGGATGCCTACAGAAGCTGACTTCTTCCGATTCTCTCTTTTAGTTGGATGCCTACGGGAGCCAAACTTCTTCCGAACTTCTCCTTCAGTCGAACTCCTCCAGGATCCAAACTTCTTCCAAATTTTTTCTTCAGTCAAGTTCCTCCAGGAGTCGAACTCCTTCCCGATTCCTCCTTCAGTCGGATTCCTTCCAAAGCCGAACTCCTTCCAGACCTCTCCTTCAGTCGAATGCCTATAGAAGCCAAACTTCTTCCAAATCTCTCCTTCAGTCGGATACCTCTGGGAGCCGAACTTCTTTCGGACCTCTCCTTCAGTCGGATTCCTCCAGGAGCCGAACTCTTTTTGGACCTCTCCTTCAGTCGAATTTCTATAGGAACCGAACTTCTTTTGAACTTCTCCTTCAGCCAAACTTCATCTGGATTTCTCCAGCGGATTACTTCCATATTTCAAGTAGTATTTCTCCTAAATGATCCCCTCCAGACATATTTCCTTTAGGAGTCTGAACTTCTCTAAAATTGATATATGTCAAAGTTCTTCACCAATCAATACTTGCTTCCTTCGAACTACGGCTATTAAATCTCGACGAACGGTCACTATCAATTTGACGATATTTTTCTCTCCGTAGCAAATCCCATGCTGCCCCGAGCGGTCCATTATCGGACGGTTATGACTGTCACTATCAGTCTGACGACATCTCTTTCTCCATACCAAATTTTATGTGGCCCCGAGCAGTCCACTACCGGACGGTTATGGCTATCACTATCAGTGTGCTATAGGTTTCGTCTATAAAAAGGGATCCTCAGATACGTTTTCTCTAAGCTCTCTTTTCCTTTTCAAAACTCTGCCAAACTTTTTTCTGAGCACTCCATTTCTGTTGGTCAGAAGAGCTGACTTGATTATCGAAGAATCCTATCAGAGCCACCACCACCGACTCTAGATGAAATTTTAATTTGCAGATCACTGATGGCGACTTCTTCCTCGGCTCCAGCTCGATCCGACGTTAACCAAATTCTGCATCAACAATATCGATGGTTCTTTCATCCATCTTCTCCCTCATCCATCCTTCCTCGATCCATTTCATCCTTTCTCTTATCTATTCTTCCTCCTCCATATATACTTCCTCTAATCCATCCTTCATACCAAACAATAGTTAGATGTTGGAGTGCTAAACTGATATAGGATCACGTTGTCAATTAGACCCCTTAGTGCTCCAATTGGCATATGTCACATTGAGCACTTCTAACATGTCTCTAAGGATACTGGGTTCCTCATGGAGCCCACACATCCATATAACAATTTTCTGAATACATTATTGGCAAGAATTAACAATAGTATAGAAAAATTGAGAATATATTTGGTTAGAGAGATTTAAACTGAAACGAAAATGAGAATGAATGACTTTTATTTCATTTATTGGGTTGAGAGGAGTTTTATCTGCATTCTAATTTTATTAAAAATAAGAATACCCCATGTTATTCTAATTTCATTTTAATTTTGATTTTGGTTCTAATTATAAATCAAATATATCTAACAATGTGGCTACTTTGATTTCTATTTTAATCCCGCCCTACTCCGGTCATGAATTAAATGCATCCCGAGTATGGAGAGGAATCCATCTACGTCCGTGTTGTACGCAAACGTTTCCTTCTTCATCACCTCAGTGCTCGCGGGTCCTCGTCATGGAGAGAAGATCCGCACCTGGCTACTTGTTTGATCCAGAACATGCACAAGTACCCGTTGCTAGCGAGATATCTCTGTGAACAAGAGGGCAAACTAGTCGTACGTAACAGCCACGTAAGAGGCACCACCCTATCATATATCCATGCAATAACTCGTGATGCACGCTTGTGAGTGTGCATCAAGCATAGTTTAGCCCAATCCCCTCCTTCATTTTGAATAATGAGAAGCTTGCATTGTTTATTGATCAGCTTGTCTGGAAAAGAATTTTTCTAAGGTACTCTCCACCGTAGTCCCAAGTTTCGGGATATTTCGGCTAGATAAAATAATTCAGATTTCAAAAAAAAAAAAAAAATCTAAAAATATTATCAAAGTTTCAAAAAAAATTCAAATGATAAAAATAAAAAAATAAATTAAAAATATAAACAACATAAAATATTTATAATTTTATTTACTTGAAAAGAAATATAATAGTCGAAAAATCACCTCTAACAATAACACATAATATTTTTACTACTACATCAAAAATTTTAAATCAATTAAGAATCATTTGTGAATAAATTATAGAATTTGTACATAATCCAAGAAAATGAGTAGTTCTGCATTGATTTGATTTTGATAAAAAATTCAGAAAATCATTCGAGCAAAAACTAAGTATAATTTAAAAATATTTAATAATTTGAAGAATCTTGCAGCTCTATACTCCACATCATTATTATCATATATCCTTGTCCATCACTCTCCATGCTCCTAGCTTTCTACGTGTAAACATATAAGATTAGTTCAAGCTGAAATCAAGATGCATGTTGTTGAACCGTTCTAATCAATAATTTCTAAAAATCAAAGCCTATAGTTACCAATCATTTGTGGCATACTTGCTTGTCCTGACTCTGAGAATGAGAGAGGGGGCAGTCGCTCTCAGCTATGAGCTAACAGAACAGTACAAAATAGAGAGAGTGCGCGCGCGCGCGCGCGCTCTCTTAAAGTTAGGGATCCATTCCTCCCCAGAGGTTGAGGAATCTCCCAAAAGAATCCAGATCTTTCCCAATGATGAAGCCCCGCCGCCCGTTGATCTGCACTCATTTGTCATGGATCTTACGCCTGGCCTTTTTCTCCTCCTCTCCATTATAGAAGTCCGTTACTAGTCTTTCATTATATCAGTCACCATCAAGTCACAAAAATTAAGCACGATAACTAACGACTAGGTTTGCTAAAGAAAACCAGCAAGCTTTCTGGGTCTCAAAGGCTTTCTAAATTTATGTTCTTTGTTATTGCTATTGCTCATGATTATTGCTATCATGTTTGCATTTAACATGCTAGCAATGGATGGTCTTTTTTTCTTTTTAATAATTTTGGTGATTACTTTTTATTGTTTTTCATTCTTTGGGCAGGCGTTCTGAATTTTTTGTCAAACATTAAATCTTATAGCATCCATTTAGTCTCTAGATTATTAAGATGTAAATTTCATTACACGAATTTAGGCTAAAAGAAGGGTTAGGTAGGAGTGGATATGAGACATGGGAGGTCGCACTTGATTGACATTGGCCCAACAAGGTAACGGTTTCCTCCTACCTAACCCTCAATGGCGTCATAGCCCCACGCAACACTCAGATAATCATACCCACATCCCTTTTGCTGAACCAGTTGGGTCCGTTCAGGTGTCCTACGGATGTGATCAAATTAAACCTGTCCCACGGGAGAAAACAATGTAGCAGGTTTCCAACTCATTATGACCTGGTCCACTAGTCGGTTGTAGAATCTAATATGATTTGAAGCTATGCCACCGGCCGGCCAGAGACAAGCCTGGATTCCCAGGTCAATTGGTTGCAGCATCTCAGTCAAGCGTCTCAAAGAATTACGAATTAAATAAGAAATGCTGAAATAAGACATTTTAGTACTGGTATTGTAGGCTGGCTAGATCTGATATAAATTGATCGCAAGCTCTCACGAGGTAGGCAAGTAGATACATATCCAACCTGTATGCAAACTTAGATTCCAGTCACACATGAAATGAAGATATAACCTTATTATTCCTAAACTCAGTGCTTGCCCAACTTGAAGAGAGACTCAACCTGACATAGCCTGCTAAGCGAAGGAGGCTTTAGGTCCAAATATGAGTTCTAAAGCGAGATCAGAGTGCATCTGGGTTAAATTGGACTCGAAGCCGCCGATCTGGCCCACTTGGGCCCCAGCACTTCTTTTTTTTTAAAAAAAAAAACTAATAATAATTCTTTCACGACAGCCTCGGAGGAAACGTGCCATCAGGTCCCATCCTCATTCAAAGAAACTTTTCCTGCACCGTTGGCATGCCATGTGCTCACGTAGCACTACACTTATTTCTGTTCCTTTTCAACCGTCGTATGATTATTTTGTTCGGTAAATCGAGCGAAATGAATCGTGTCGTGCACAGCCATGTCCCAAAACAATAAAGCGTAGTGTATAACCGGAGGCCTCCAATCAGATTACAGTTATTGGCCATTCGGCCCCATCACCCGCAGCCCTAAGGGATCTAAAGGATCCCCTTTAAGTCTCTTCTTCTGGTCGAGTCGGTAGTACACTGTAAGAGACCTGCATTAATGATGGGGCTTATGTATTCATATCCATTGCTGCCTTCAGATCCCAAGCACTGCACTCGCCAAGGCACTAATAATGAGTCGGTATTACATAGCCTTCCAACACCAACAGTCCCTCCAGTGGCTCCCAGGTACACCTGGCTGTAGTCTTGGAGGACAGCATGCTTGTCTCCGCCCACATGACCAGACCCCAGCTGTGATGGCTTCACTTGCAGTATTGCGCCCCCCCACCCCCCCCCTCTCCATCTCTGCCACTGCCACTCCCAGCCTGTAACCCATAGCCATCAATAATAGGCAATGGAATCTGTGGACATGCAACTCCATTGGCCATCCGGTATCTCAGAAATCGTTCAACAAAAGGTGGTGATCCCCCCTGCCATGTGGGCTTGTCAATTGCACTGAGAGCGCACACATGGGGGCGGTGTCGATGCCGGCTCTCGCTGGAATCTCGAAAAGGGTTGGATCTCGGGTGGTCGAGGACGAATCCTAGTGCTTGGATTGGCTAATACTGGCTTGGGAGACCCGGAACTTTTTAGAGGAGGATGGAAACTTCTCCGCTAGAGGGATGTCATCACTTCCAACTCTCCGGAATCTCAGGGCTCGTTGAAAAGTTTCGGTGGTGGTGATGCCACTGAAGTGCCACTCCCTCCGCTTTCGGGCTCCAGGGATCCATAATGGTGAACCGCTTCCAGGACTGGAAGGAACCCATATGAGTTGCGAGGCCCCACAGGGGCTCACGAATCATGCAAGTGAACAGTGATACAGTGGCTGCCTTGCTCCTGGATGCTTGTCCCAAGTCAACCCGGCTAGTAGGTGGGCAGCGTCCACCGGTTGGGACCAGGGAAGGCTCGATGGGCTGATAGCCCATGGTCAATGTTCGGCTGTGGCTGACTTGGATGATTCCCCATATAGGGATGGGATGGGCTTTGCCCGTGGGCGGATCCATGTCTGCTCAAATGCTCAATAGTTGTCTTCCTATCTCCTTTTTTAAGAAAGTCTTTGCATACTACATGCATGCAGTATAATAAAATTAATATGAAATACACCGCATCATTTTATTGGACCATATAGCTATCACTTTTCAACATCCATTAAATATCTATAATTTTATTTTTTGATTTAAAATTTTAAATGACAAAAATGCCCATCTATTCTAAAAAAATTATGATATTTCAGCTTGTTATGATGTCACATGGCCTATTACGACATCATAAAAATATATTATGACTTTCTAGAAATATAAAATTATAAAGAAGAAGAGCATTTTTATCATTCAAATATTTATAAAATTTTTAGAATAAAAAAATATTATCATTCAAAATTTTAAACTAAAAAATGAAATTATCGTATTTAATGCATGTTGGTGTAGAATCTGATCGACGCCGGATCGAGCTAGAGTTGAGGAAGAAAAGATCGCTATCGGTGATCTGCAAAATAAAGTCCCATCCGGAGTCAGTGGTGGTAGCTCCGGCAGGACCCTTCGACGATTAAATCAGCTCTTCTGGCCAACAGAAATAAAATGCTCAGGAAAGAACTCAGCAGAGTATTTGGAAAGGAGAAGAGAGCTTAGTGAAAATGTATCTGGAGGATCCCTTTTATAGATAGAGTTCGGAGCAGACTGATAGTGACAGCCGTAACCGTCCGGTAGCTGGCCGCTCCGGATCGTATAGGATTTGTTACGAAAAGGGGCACCGCCTGTAGTAGACTGATAGTGACAGCGATAGTCGTCTGGTAGTTAGCCACACGAGATTTATTATGGAGAGGGGTGCCGTCTGTAGTAGACTGATAGTGATAGCCATAGCCGTCCGGTATTGAGCCGCTCGGGACCACGTGGAGAGGTGAAGAGCTTTAACGTATGTCAATTTCAGAGGAATTCAGACTCTTAAAGGAAATACGGCTAGAGGGGATCATCCAGAAGGAATGCGACTTGAAATCTAGAAATAATCCACTGGAGGAATCCGGATGGAATTCGACTAATGGAGAAATCTAAAAGGAGTTCGACTGGTGGAGAAACTCGACTGATGGAGAAGTTCAGAAGGAGTCCGACTGGTGGAGAAGTTCGACTGAAGGAGTTCGACTGGTGGAGAAGTTCGACTGAAGAAGAAGTTCGGAAGGAGTTCGGCTGAAAGAGAAGTCCGGAAGGAGTTGGGCTCCTGAAGAAATCTGACTGAAAAAGAGGTCCGAAAGGAGTTGGGCTCCTGGAGGAATCGGCTGAAAGAGAAGTCCGGAAGGAGTTGGGCTCCTGAAGAAATCTGACTGAAAAAGAGGTCCGAAAGGAGTTGGGCTCCTGGAGGAATCCGACTAAGGAAGAAGTCCGGAAGGAGTTGGGCTCCTGAAGAAATAAGACTAAAGGAGAAGTTCGGAGGGAGTTTGGCTCCTGAAAGATTGACTGAAGAAGAAGTCCTGAAGGAGTTCGGCTCCTGAAGGAATTCAACATAAGGAGAAGTCCGATAGGAGTTTGGCTCTTGGAGAAATCTGACTGAAGAAAAAGTCTGGAGGAAGTTTGGCTCCTGGAGGAATCTGACTGAAGGAGAGGTCTGGAAGAAGTTGGGCTCCTGGAGGAATCCGACTAAGGAGGAAGTTCGAAAGAAGTTGGTCTCCTGAAGGAATCCAACTAAAGAAGAAGTCCAGAGGAAGTTTGGCTCCTAGGAAAATCCGACAGAGGGAGAAGTCCGAAAGGAGTTGGGCTCCTGGAGAAATTTGATGGAAGAAGAAGTCCGATAGGAGTTCGGCTCCTAGAAGAATCTGACTGAAGGAGAAGTCCATAGGAAGTTTGACTCCTGGAGGAATCTGACTGAGGGAGAAGTCCGAAAGGAGTTGGGCTCCTGGAGGAATCCGACGGAAGGAGAAGTCCAATGGGAGTTCGCTCTTGAAGGAATCTGATTGAAGAAGAAGTTTAGAAGGAGTCTGACCGACGAAAAAGATCTGACCGAAGAAGAAGTCTGGGAGGAGTTCGACCGCTGTAGGAGTTCGAAAGGGGTTCGGCCACTGGAGGAGTTCGGCTGCTTAAAAGAGTTCGGCTCGGATTCGATCGCTGGAGAAAGTCCGATTGATAGAGAAGTCTGACCGAAGGAGAAGTCTGAAAGGTTTCGACCACTGTAGAAGTTCGAAAGAGGTTCGACCGTTGCAGGAGTCCGGAAGGAGTTCGACCATTGGAGGAGTTTGACTACTTGAAGAAGTTCGGTTGGGGTTCGACCACTGGAGGAAGTCCGGGGAGGTTCGATCGCTGGAAAAATTTGGCTGCTAAAGAAGTTCGACCAGGATTCGACTGCTGGAAGAAGAATTTTCAATCGAAGCTCTTCCGTGATTACCAATCGCATTAGATTAAGCATCAGACTGAACTTCAGCAGGAGCAAAATTTATCATCAATAATGCATATTAAAAGGTATGACTATATGATCCGAGATGGAATAGTTTACTATTATTTCATGCATGTTGTTGGAGATAAACTTCGCTCCTGCCGAAGTCCAGTTCGATGCTTAGCCTAATGCAACAGGTAGCCACGGAAGAGCTTCAGCGGACGAGTCTTATACGAACTCCTTCAGCCGGCCGAACTACTCAACGGTCGAGCTCCTTCGGACTTCCAGCGGCCGGATCTTAGCCGAACTCCTTCAGCCGGTTGAACTAAGCGGCAGAGCTCCTTCAGATTCCCAACAGCCGGGTCTTAGCCAAAATCCTCCAACTGAACTTCCTTCAAGCTTTCCCTTCGGTCAGACTTCTTCAAGAGCCGAACTCCTTCCAAGCTCCCCTCGGTTGCGCCCCGGCCAAACTCCTCAGCGGTTGCACCCCGGTCGAACTCCTTAGTGGCCGAGCTCCGATCGGACTTTTTTAAGAGCCGAACTCCTTCCAAGCTCTCCCTTCGGTCGAACTTCTCAGCGGTTGCACCCTGACCGAACTCCTCAGCGGCCGAGCTTCGATCGGACTCCCACAGGAGTCGAACTCCTCTAGGAGTTCGGACTCCCACAGGAGTCGAACTCCTCTAAGAGTTCGAACTCCTTAGGAATTGGTATATGCCCGAGTCCACCGATCAAGACCTGCATCCTCGAACTACGACTGTCAGATCTCGACGGTATGGCAGCCACTACCAGTCCGACGGCACCTTTCCCTCCATAACAAGCCCCATGTAGTCCGCAACTGGATGACATGGCTACCACTACTGGCGACACCACTCTCTCCGTAACCAGTCCCATGCGGTCCATGATCCATCAGTATGGCTGTCACTACCCACCTGATGATGCCTTTCTCTCCGTACCGAGCTCCATGAGGCTCCGAGCGGCTCATGGTCGGACGATATGGCCGTCACCATCAATCAAGCTTCGTCTATAAAAAGAACCCTCCAAATATATTTTCTCTAGGCTCTAAGCTCTAAGCTCTAAGCTCTCCTCTCCTTCTTAAAACTCTGCCAAACTCATTCCCGAACACTCCATTCCTGTTGGCCAGAGTTGACTTGATCATCGGAGGATCCTGTCGAAGCCACCCCTTACTGGCTCTGGATGGGACTTTATTTTGCAGATCTCCGACGGCGACCTCGTCCACCTTTGCTCCAGCTGGATCCGACGACGATCAGATTCTGCATCAAATGATTGGCGCTTGAAGGAGGGCCCCCGAACTCCGAGGTTCCCTTGTTCTTAAAGGAGTGCTCGGTGATGATTTCTCTCTTCCCTCTCCGGAGATCTCTCTTCTTCCTCTCTAGAGTTCTTTCCTACTTGAAAATGCCTCCCAGGAGAGCTTCGATCCGACGATCGATGGCCTCCGTGGCCCAATCCCGTCCAGATCCATCTATCCCCACTTCAGCCCCGGCAATCCAGATTCTACCTGTAGCCACGATGGATGCGGAGCAGTTCAATTAGCTCGTCCAGCAGGTTCATGGCCTCACGAAGGCGGTACAGGCCATGCATCGACAGGCTCCAGCACCAGCTCAACCAGTATGGGACTCCCCAGAGTCATGTGGTTCGGTCCAAGAACGGTCGATTTGGGCTACCCGACCTCTGATCCCCGGAAGGGGGAGGCAAAGGAGGGAGAACCCCTGCTCGAACCATGGCTCGATCCAGGGGGAAGCTTCACGCCCATTCTACCAGAAAATCTTGGAGATCAAAGACCGTGAAAATCACTTGGATCGAAGGCTCTCAAAAATGAGCCAGCGAATCGAAGAACTTCGTCATACTCCCTCCTCACATGGTAATGACATTTGTACTGACCCTTCCTTTTCACAGAAAATTATGCAGAAACTGATCCCGCCGAACTTCAAGCTTCCATAGCTCGAGAGTTTCGATGGAACCATCGATCCGATCAACTATCTGGAAGCCTTTTGGATAACGATGTTGCTCCACGGTGCGCCAGATGCTATCTTATGCCGGGCTTTTTCCTCTACCCTTAAGGGAGCTGCCAGAAACTTGTACTCGACGCTTATGCCGAGTACCATCTTATCATTTGACCAGATGAGCCAACAGTTCGCAGTCTACTTCATCAGTAGTCGACGTCCGCGCTGAGGTTCAGATTTCTTGATGGCCATCAGGCAGAAGGAGGGAGAACCCATCTAGGCTTATGTCACCTGATTTAATGCTGCCGCATTGGAGGTCCGAAACTTGGATCAGTTAGTCGCCATGGCCGTCCTCACAGACGGCCTTCAGAAGAATGACCTGCTGTTCTTCCTAAAAAAGAAGTATCCTAAGAAATTTGCTGACATACTAGCTCGGACTGAAAGTTATGCCCAGACAGAGGAGGCCTTCGAGGCCAAAGATGATGAAGCCAGCGGCAAGCGGCGATTCGGCAAGCCAGGCAGGCCCATCGAAGAAGGAAAGTGGAATGAAGCTTGGCCACATTTTCGAACTCCTCCTGATCGCAGGCGAGCCCGAACTCCCCCTCGGGCTCGGAGGTAGGGAAGCCCCGATGGAAGGGCACGCCGAGGTTCTCCCCAGCGCCGAAGTTCTCTCCGACGATGATTTCACAACTACGCCACCCTTAACATCCCGAAAATCCAAGTGCTGATGGAGATCAGGAAATGACTTTCGAGATCGGAGAGAATGTGTTTCCATCCCAGCAAACACAATTCCAATAAGTTCTACCTCTACCATCGTGACCACGGTCATGACACTGAGGAGTGCATCCAACTCTAGGACGAGATCGAAGAGCTCGCCAAGCGAGGTAGACTTGGCCGATTCCTATGGAGACGACTTGAAGAATGGAAAGATCGGCTGAGGGTATTACCGTCAAGTGGGGAAAACCAGCAAAAAGATTGGCCACCTCTCGACGTCATCAATACTATCTTAGGGGGACTTCAATAAAGAGAGGCCAGCAGATCCGAGGGATCGATGAAGAGGCGGAGGACCGTGGAATCTGTGATCTTTACAGAGGCGAATGGTCAGGAGATCCAATTTTCGCACAATGATGCGGTTATAATTTCTTTGAACATTGCCGATTACGATGTACGCCGCATTTTGGTGGATAATGGAAGCTCAGCCATCGTATTATTTTACAATGCCTTCTCAAAAATGTCCATATCCGATGATCGCTTGGGGCCTACGAATTCTCTATTGGTAGGATTCATTGGCAATGCCGTACCAGTCGAAGGCATAATAACTTTAGCTGTGATGGTGGGGCAACACTCAAAACTGGCCAAAGTGTAGGTCGATTTTCTAGTCGTGAGGATTCCGTCCGCCTATAATGCCATTCTCGACCGACCTGATCTAAATGCACTTCGGACGGTGGTGTCAACCTATTATTTGAAGGTGAAGTTTCCGACGGATCACGGGATCGGAGAGGTCAGGGGAGATCAGGCTCTGGCGAGGCACTGCTACTCAATTGCTCTGCATAAGGGAGAACGATCCGACCCTTATTTTGTTGATGGACTGGATGTCCGCGATGACCTCACTGAGGAGCAGGGTGAGCCTATGGAGGACCTCATCTCTGTGCCCTTAAATGATGGAAATTTGGAGCATGCGGTGCAGATCAGCTCCAACTTGGCAAACGAGGTTCGAAAGTAGCTCATCACCTTCCTCAGAAGAAATGCGGACGTCTTCGCCTAGACCCCAGCGGACATGTCGGAGATTGACGTCGAGGTCATGGAACATCGGCTGGCATCGATCCGAAGCACCGACCGATAAAAGAAAAGATGCACCACTACGCCTCGGAGAGGCAGAAAGCAATCATCGAAAAAATAGACAAGCTCCTCAAAGCCAGACTCATCCAGGAGATTAATTATCCGACCTGGGTCTCAAACATGGTCCTCATCAAAAAGGCAAATAACAAATAGAGGATGTGCGTTGACTTCAAGAAACTAAACAAGGTCTGCCCAAAAGACAGCTACCTCCTACCCAGGATCGATCAACTGATGGATGTGACCTCGGGCTATGAGCTTCTCACCTTCATGGATACCTTTTCTGATTATAACCAGATACGAATGGCATCCGAGGATGAAGAGAAGACCACCTTCATTACTGACTGTGGTCTTTATTGTTACAGGGTCATGCCTTTTGAACTCAAAAATGTAGGAGCAACGTGCCAACATTTGGTCAATAAGATCTTCAAGGAGTAGATCGACCGTAACATGGAGGTGTACGTGGATGATATGCTCGTCAAAAGCTGAACTTCAACAGACCACCTCGCCGACCTTAAAGAGACCTTCAATGCACTCAGAAAGTATAAGATGAAGCTGAACCCGATCAAGTGCGCCTTTGGCATGATCTTTGAAAAATTTCTGAGGTTCATGGTGTCGAGATGCGGAATCGAAGCAAACTCCAAGAAAATCCAAGCCATTGGCCACTCTGAAGATGATCAAGGAAGTTCAGCGCCTGACCGAAAAGGTGGCATCCCTAAATCGCTTCGTCTCAAGGTCGGTCGAATGATGCGCGCCCTTCTTCCAAGTTCTCAGGCAACCAAAGAACTTCTGCTGGACGACGGAGTGCCAACAGTTATTCGAGGAGCTTAAAAACTACCTCAACTCATCCTCACTGCTGGCAAAGCCCGAACCTAGAGAAGAATTATTCCTGTATCTAGCTATCTCTCCGGTGGCCCTGGCGGCAGTCTTGGTCAAGGAGGAAGCAAAGACGCAGCGATCGATCTACTACGTGAGCCGGGTTCTGAGGGATGCAGAGACCAGATACTCTAGGTTAGAAAAACTAACTTACTCTCTTCTAATTGCTGCCAGGAGGTTCTGACCTTTTTTTCAAGCACACCGTAATGATCCTTATAGACCAACCAAAAAAAGCAGTCCTTCACCGAGTGAATGCTTCCAGAAGAATCACAAAATGGACAATCGAGCTCATAGAGTTCGACATCAACTACCAACCCAGGCCATCGATGAAGGCCCAGATACTGATGGATTTTGTACTAGAATGCACCATTCCAGTCGAAGTCGAGCTTGAACAGAGTGAGACTGGCACCAAAGCAAGACCAAGCTTGGACAAAGCCGAGCTATCATAGCTGAACCTCCCCGCAGAAACCACCGACCTCTTCGAAGGCTTCTGGGCTCTGCACGTGGAAGGTTCGTCAAACTCCGCTGGAGCTGGTGCAGGGTTGATCTTGGTCAGCCCCAAGGGAGTCGTCGTCGAGTACGTACTACGCTTCGAGATTTTCACAACCAATAATAGGGCCGAATATGAAACGCTGATCGTCGAATTAAAGATAGAAAAGAAATTAAAAATAGATCGACTTCAAATCTACAGCGATTTTCAGCTGATGGTCAGCCAAGTTAGCGGCAGTTACGAAGTGCGGGAGGAAAGCATGATGAGATACCTTGGGAAACTGAGGGATTTGACTCTGGCCTTCGATAATTTTGGCATTCAACATATTCCGAGGGCAAAAAATGCAAGAGCTGATCTTCTCTCTAAGTTGGCCATTTCGGCCCCAGCCGAACTGCCCAAAGAAGTATTTTTGGAGACTTTGAAGTGCCCAATCATAGAGAAATCTCAAGTCATCCTACAGATGGAATTCGAGCCAAGCTGGATCAATCCGTTGGTCGCCTACCTTAAGGGGAGTCCTTCCATACGATCCGAAAGAAGCTCGGAAGCTCAGAAATCAGACCTTCCACTACATTCTATATAAAGGCAGGTTGTATAAGAGATCATACTTTCTTCCACTATTAAGATATCTCCAACCTTCAAAGGCCGACCTCGCACTGTGGGAGGTGCGCGAAGGATTCTATGGAAGTCACGTAGGAGCCAGGTCCCTGTCGCAAAGACTACTTTGATAGGGGTACTACTGACCAACCTTATTTCACGATTCCTTGGAGTATGTGAAGAAGTGCAACTGCTATCAGAAGAATGCCAGCATACAAAGACAGCTGGCATCCGAGCTTGCTCCACTAAGCGCACCTTAGCCATTTACGTAGTGGAGAATGGATATACTCAACCCCTTTCCGATGGCGTCCGGGCAGCGGAAGTTTCTCCTGATCGTGATCGACTATTTCACCAAGTGGATCGAAGGCCTCGTTCACCTTAGATAAGACGGGGGGAGAGGCATGGACGATGGTCCGTATGTGCCCCCACAGTCCGTTAGAAATAGGAGGAGAACCTCATCCTAACACGAGCAAAGTCGAAGGACTCGTTCACCTTAGACGAGATGGAGGGAGAGGCATGGACAATGGTTTGTATGTGCCCCCATAGCCCATTAGGAACAGGAGGAGAACCTCATCCTAATGCGAGCAAAGTCGAAGGTCTCGTTCACCTTAGACGAGATGGAGAGAGAGGCACGGATGATGGTCCGTATGTGCCCCCACAGTCTGTTAGGAATAGGAGGAGAACCTCGTCCTAACATGAGCAAAGTCAAAGCCTCGTTCACTTTAGATGAGATGAGAGAAGAGGCACGGACGATGGTCCGTATGTGCCCCCACAACCCATTAGGAGTAGGAGGAGAACCTCATCTTAACGCGAGCAAGGTCCAAGTCCAAGCTCCGAAGTCTGCAAGAGATGAGATCTCCCCCGAGCGACTGAGACAATCTCAGCTAGAGAAAAGATCAAAAATAATCTCGACCAGAGATAAGATCGGAGACAACCTCAGCCAGAGATAGGATCTCTTCCGAGCGACCGAGCCAACCTCGGCCAGAGATAAGATCTCTTCCGAGCAACGAGACAACCTCAGCCAGAGATAAGATCGGAGACAACCTCGATCAGTGTGATAAGATCAGAGACAACCTCGGCCAGAGATAGGATCTCTTTCGAGCGACTGCATCAACCTCGGTCAGAGATGAGATCTCTTCCGAGCAACCGAGACAACCTTGACTAGAGATAAGATCGGAGACAACCTCAGCCTGAGGTAAGATCGGAGACAACCTCGGCCAGAGATAAGATCGGAGATAACCTCGGCCAGAGATAGGATCTCTTTCGATAGACCGCATCAACCTCAGCCAGAGACGAGATCTCTCCCAAGCAATCGAGACAACCTCGGCCAGAGATAAGATCGGAGACAACCTCAGCCAGAGATAGGATCTCTCCCGAGCGACCGCCAGAGATGAGATCTCCTCCGAACTTCAACTTCAACTTCGGCTGGAGATAAGATCTCCCTCGAGCTTCAACTTGAACCAACACGGAGCCCAGATGAAGACTTCGATAGTTGCCTTTTTTGCACTCCCTTCCTTCGAGCTTCGAACTCGAAAGTGGGGGGGCTATTGTTGGAGATAAACTCCACTCCTATCGAAGTCCAGTTCGACGCTTAGCCTAATGCAATAGGTAGCCATGGAAGAGCTTCAGCAAATGGATCTTAGATGAACTCCTTCAGCCGATCGAACTACTCAATGGTCGAGTACCTTCGGACTCTCAGCGGTCGGGTCTTAGCCGAACTCCTTCAGCCGATCGAACTACTCAGCGGCCGAGCTCCTTCGGATTTCCAGCAGTCAAGTCTTAGCCGAACTCCTCCAGCTGAACTCCCTTCAAGTTTTTCTTTCAGTCGGACTTCTTCAAGAGCTGAACTCCTTCCAAGCTTTCCCCTGGACCGAACTCCTCAGCGATCGAGCTCTGGTCGGACTCCCACAGGAGTCGAACTCCTTTCAAGCCTCCCCTTTGGCCGAACTCCTTCAGGAGTCCGAACTCCTTTGGAATTGGTATATGCCCGAGTCCGCCAACCAACGCCTGTTTCCTCGAGCTATGGCTATCGGATCTTAGCGGTATGGCCGCCACTACCAGTCTGTCGGTATCTTTTCCTTCGTAACAAGTCCCATGTGGCCCGCAATTGGACAACATGGCCACCACTACTAGCAACACCACTCTCTCCGTAACCAGCTCCATGCGGCCCACGACCCATTAGTATGGCTGTCACTATCCGTCTGACGATGCCTTCCTCTCCGTACTGAGCTTCATGAGGCCCTGAGCGACCCACGGCTGGACGATATGACCATCACCATCAATCAAGCTCGACCTATAAAAGGGATCCTCTAGATACGTTTTCTTTAGGCTCTAAGCTCTAGGCTCTAAGCTCTAAGCTCTAAGCTCTCCTCTTCTTCTCAAAATTCTGCCGAACTCATTTTCGAGCACTCCATTCCTGTTGGCCAGAGCTGACTTGATCATCAAAGGGTCCTGTCGAAGCCACCCTCCATCGGCTTCGGATGAAACTTTATTTTGCAGATCTCCGACGGTGACCTCGTCCACCTCTGCTCTAGCTGGATCCAGCGATGACCAGATTCTGCATCAACAGATTAGCGAAGTTAAACCATTAGTGAAGATTACCGAGGCCAAGGTGCAGGACTTCGTCTGAAAGTCACTAGTCTGTCGGTTCGGTCTATCCAGAACCCTTATAACCGACAATGGGCAATAGTTCGCTGGGGTGACGTTCGTCGAGTTCTGCGAAGGACTAAACATCTTCCACCGCTTCATATTGGTGGCTTACCCGCAGGCCAACGGAGAAGCTGAGATGACTAATCGGATCCTACTATAAGGCATCAAGATAAGGCTCGACAGGGCAAAAGGGGCTTGGATGGACGAACTCTACCACGTCCTTTGGGCATACCGAACTACACAAAAGGCACCGACCGGGGAAACACCCTTCACCTTGGCCTTCGGCATGGACGTAGTTATCCCGATCGAACTTCAGCTCCCATCTGCACCAGTCATGGGCTTCAATGAGTAGCTCAACCCCTAGGATCTCAGAGTTAACCTCGATCTGCTGGAAGAAAAAAGGAAGGAAGCCCACATCCGGATGGCAGCCTACAGACGGAAGGTGGCCCAATACTACAACTCCAGAGTTAGAGGTAAGACGTTCAGAGTGGGAGACCTAGTGCTTCAGTGAGTCATCATCTCTCAGCCTTAAAGCCAAGAAAAGCTCGTTCCTAATTGGGACGGTCCGTATGAAGTGGTGGAGGTCGTCCGGTCCAGAACTTATCGTCTGAAGGAGCTCAGAGGAATAGCGCTTCCCCAACCTTGGACCTCAGAAAATCTGAGGATGTATTACCAGTAAACTTTCTTTAATAAAACTCCTTCATTCAACATTATTGCTTTCTGGTGCAAGAATTATATGATGACAGAAAAGAAATTAGCGAAAGTAGCCCGTTAGGAATAGGAGGAGGACCTCATCCTAATACGAGCAAGATCGAAGGCCTCGTTCACCTTAGATGAGACGGAGGGAGAGGCACGGACGATGGTCCGTATGTGCCCCCATAGTCCGTTAGGAATAAGAGGAGAACCTCGTCCTAATGCAAGCGAAATCGAAGGCCTCATTCACCTTAGATGAGATGGAGGGAGAGGCACGGACGACGGTCCGTATGTGCCCCCACAGTCTATTAGGAACAGGTGGAGAACCTCATCCTAATGTGAGCAAAGTCGAAGGCCTCGTTCACCTTAGACAAGATAGAGGAAGAGGCACGGACGATGGTCCATATGTGCCCCCATAACCCATTAGGAACAGAAGGAGAACCTCATCCTAATGCGAGCAAAGTCGAAGACCTCGTTCACCTTAGATGAGATAGGGGGAGAGGCACGGACGACGGTCCGTATGTGCCCCCACAGCCCGTTAGGAGTAGGAGGAGAACCTTGTCCTAACGCAAGCAAGGTCCAAGCCCGAGCTCCAAAGTCTGCAAGAGATGAGATCTCTTCCGAGCGACCGAGACAACCTCAACTAGAGATAAGATCAGAGACAACCTCGATCAGAGATAGAATCTCTCCCGAGCGACCGAGCCAACCTCGGCCAAAGATAAGATCTCTTCCGAGCAACCGAGACAATCTCAACCAGAGATAAGATCGAAGACAGCCTCGACCAAAGATAAAATCGGAGACAGCCTCAGCCAAAGATAAAATCAGAGACAACCGAGATAACCTCGGCCAGAGATAGGATCTCTCCCTAGCGACCGCAGTCAACCTCGATCAGAGATGAGATCTCTTTCGAGCAACCGAAATAACCTCGATCAGAGATAAGATCGGAGACAACCTCAGTCAGAGATAAGATCGGAGATAACCTCGATCAGAGATAAGATTGGAGATAACTTCAGCCAGAGATAGGATCTCTTTCGAGTGACCGCATCAACCTCAGCCAGAGACGAGATCTCTCTCGAGCAACCGAGACAACCTCAGCCAGAGATAAGATTGGAGATAACCTCAGCCAGAGATAGGATCTCTCTCGAGCGACCGCCAGAGATGAGATCTCCCCCGGGTTTCAACTTCAACATCAACTTTGGCTGGAGATGAGATCTTCCCTGAGCTTCAACTTGAACCAGCATAGAGCCCAGAAGAGGACTTTGGCAGTCGCCTTTTCTGCACTTCCTTCCTTCGAGCTTCGAACTTGAGAGTGCGAGGGAGGGCTATTATTAGGGATAAACCTCGCTCCTACCGAAGTCCAGTTCGATGCTTAGCCTAATACAACAGGTAGCCACGGAAGAGCTTCAGCGGATGGATCTTAGACGAACTCCTTCAGCCGACCGAATTACTCAGCGGCCGAGCTCCTTCGGACTCCCAGTGGCCAGATCTTAGCTGAACTCCTTCAGCCGACTGAACTACTCAGCGGCCGAGCTCCTTCGGGTTTCCAGCGGTCGGGTCTTAATCGAACTCCTCCAGCTGAACTTCCTTCAAGCTTTTCCTTCGATCGGAGTTCTTCAAGAGCCGAACTCCTTCCAAGCTCCCTCCTTGGTCGAACTCCTCAGCAGTTGCGCCCCGGTCGAACTCCTCAGCGATCGAGTTTGGACCGAACTTCTTCAAGAGCCAAACTCCTTCCAAGCTCCCCCCTCGGTTGAACTCCTCAGCGATTGCGCCCCGACCGAACTCCTCAACGGTCGAGCTCCGGTCGGACTCCCATAGGAGTCGAACTCCTTCCGAGCCTCCCCTTTGGTCGAACTCCTCCAGGAGTCCGAACTCCTTTGAAATTGGTATATGCCCGAGTCTATCGACCAACGCCTGCTTTCTCGAGCTACGGCTGTCGGATCTCGACGGTATGGCCGTCACTACCAATCCGACGGCATCTTTTTTTTTCATAACAAGCTCCATACGGTCCGCAACTGGTCGACATGGCTACCACTACTGGCGATATCATTCTCTCCGTAACCAATCCCATACAGCCCACGACCTGTCAGTATGGCTGTCACTATCCGTCTGATGACGCCTTCCTCTCCGTATCGAGCTCCATGAGGCTCTGAGCGGCCCGCGATCGGACGATATGGCCGTCACCATCAATCAAGCTCCGTCTATAAAAAGGACCCTCCAGATACGTTTTCTCTAGGCTCTAAGCTCTCCTCTCCTTCTCAAAACTCTGCCGAACTCATTCTCGAGCACTCCATTTCTATTAGTCAGAGCTGACTTGATCGTCGGAGACTTCTGTCGGAGCCATCCTCTACCAGCTTCGGATGAAATTTTGTTTTATAGGTCTGGTGACTTCGTCCACCTCTGTTCTAACTGAATTTGGTGATGATCAAATTCTGCATCAACACATATTGTGCATAAAGAATTACTCAAGTATTCTATTCGGGTATCAAAAGTGAGTGGAAGTGCGACTGTCCAGATCGGAATGGGCTTAGGCTTTGAAGGTCCCACCGTCCATGCTAGGTTTGCGAGTCCACCGTTTGGAGATAGGTTATTGGCACGTAGACATCGAAACTTCTCGGTAAGAGACGGCAAAAAATTATTTGCAGCCTAAAAAACTTTTGCAGTCTGGAGTGCGGCTGCTGGTAACTCGGCCACTGGGAACTCCATGCTTCGTTTACGATTCCTAGGGACCGTAATATGACTTTGTCATGGGTTAGCAAAAGCCGGCCAGGTCATTGGACTTGATATTGTTTGAATTAGGGATTTTTGATGCGAACTTGATCATATTTTGGCTGCCAATGTGGTTTTTTCTGGTGTATGTTTTCAGCCTTTATGCCCCCACAGCCCATTAGGAGTAGGAGGAGAATCTCATCTTAACGCGAGCAAGGTCCAAGTCCGAGCTCCGAAGTCTGCAAGAGATGAGATCTCCCCTGAGCGACCGAGACAACCTCAGCTAGAGAAAAGATCAAAGATAATCTCGATCAGAGATAAGATCGGAGACAACCTCGGCCAGAGATAGGATCTCTTCCGAGCGACCGAGCCAACCTCGGCCAGAGATAAGATCTCTTCCGAGCAACCAAGACAACCTCAGCCAGAGATAAGATCGGAGACAACCTCGGTCAGTGATAAGATCAGAGACAACCTCGGCCAGAGATAGGATCTCATTCGAGCGACTGCATCAACCTCGGTCAGAGATGAGATCTCTTCCGAGCAACCAAGACAACCTTGACTAGAGATAAGATCGGAGACAACCTCAGCCTGAGGTAAGATCGGAGACAACCTCGGTCAGAGATAAGATCGGAGATAACCTCGACTAGAGATAGGATCTCTTTCGATAGACCGCATCAACCTCAGCCAGAGACGAGATCTCTCCCAAGCAATTGAGACAACCTTGGCCAGAGATAAGATCGGAGATAACCTCAGCCAGAGATAGGATCTCTCCCGAGCGACCGCCAGAGATGAGATCTCCTCCGAACTTCAACTTCAACTTCGGCTGGAGATAAGATCTCTCCCGAGCTTCAACTTGAACCAACACGGAGCCCAGATGAAGACTTCGGTAGTTGCCTTTTTTGCACTCCCTTCCTTCGAGCTTCGAACTCGAGAGTGGGGGAGCTATTGTTGGGGATAAACTCCGCTCCTATCGAAGTCCAGTTCGACGCTTAGCCTAATGCAATAGGTAGCCACGGAAGAGCTTCAGCAAATGAATCTTAGATGAACTCCTTCAGCCGACCGAACTACTCAACGGTCGAGCACCTTCGGACTCCCAGCGGTCGGGTCTTAACCGAACTCCTTCAGCCGGATGAACTACTCAGCGGCCGAGCTCCTTCGGATTTCCAGCAGTCAAGTCTTAGCTGAACTCCTCCAACTGAACTCCCTTCAAATTTTCCTTTCAGCCGGACTTCTTCAAGAGCCGAACTCCTTCCAAGCTTCCCCCTGGACCGAACTCCTCAGTGATCGAGCTCTGGTCGGACTCCCATAGGAGTCGAACTCCTTCCAAGCCTCCCCTTTGGCCGAACTCCTTCAGGAGTCCGAACTCCTTTGGAATTGGTATATGCCCGAGTCCGCCAACCAACGCCTGCTTCCTCGAGCTACGGCTATCGAATCTTGGCGGTATGGCCGCCACTACCAGTCTGATGGTATCTTTTCCTCCGTAACAAGCCCCATGTGACCCATAATTGGACGACATGGCCACCACTACTAGCAACACCACTCTCTCCGTAACCAGCTCCATGCGGCCCACGACCCATTAGTATGGCTGTCACTATCCACCTGATGATGACTTCCTCTCCGTACTGAGCTCCATGAGGCCCTGAGCGACCCACGGCTGGATGATATGGCCGTCACCATCAATCAAGCTTGACCTATAAAAGGGATCCTCTAGATACGTTTTCTCTAGGCTCTAAGCTCTAGGCTCTAAACTCTAAGCTCTAAGCTCTAAGCTCTCCTCTTCTTCTCAAAACTCTACCAAACTCATTTACGAGCACTCCATTCCTGTTGGCCAGAGCTGACTTGATCGTCGAAGGGTCCTGTCGAAGCCACCCTCCATCAGCTTCGGATGAAACTTTATTTTGCAGATCCCCGACGGTGACCTCGTCCACCTCTTCTCTAGCTGGATCCAGCGACGACCAGATTCTGCATCAACAGATTAGCGAAGTTAAACCATTAGCGAAGATTACCGAGGCCAAGGTGCAGGACTTTGTCTGAAAGTCACTAGTCTGTCGGTTCGATCTATCCCAAACCCTTATAACCGACAACGGGCAATAGTTCACTGAGGTGACGTTCGTCGAGTTCTGCGAAGGACTAAACATCTCCCACCGCTTCACATTAGTGGCTTACCCGCAAGCCAACGGAGAAGCTGAGATGACTAACCGGACCCTACTACAAGGCATCAAGATAAAGCTCGACAGGGCAAAGGGGGCTTGGGTGGACGAACTCTACCACGTCCTTTGGGCATACCGAACTACACAAAGGGCACCGACCGGGGAAACACCCTTCACCTTGGCCTTCGGCATGGAGGCAGTTATCCCGATCGAACTTCAGCTCCCGTCTGCACGAGTCATGGGCTTCAACGAGTAGCTCAACCCCTAGGACCTCAGAGTTAACCTCGATCTGCTGGAAGAAAAAAGGAAGGAAGCCCACATCCGGATGGTAGCCTACAGACGGAAGGTGGCCCAATACTACAACTCCAGAGTTAGAGGTAAGACGTTCAGAGTGGGAGACCTAGTGCTTCAGCGAGTCGTCATCTCTCAGCCTCAAAGCCAAGAAAAGCTCGTTCCTAATTGAGAAGGTCCGTATGAAGTGGTGGAGGTCGTCCGGTCCAGAACTTATCGTCTGAAGGAGCTCAGAGGAATAGCGCTTCCCCAACCTTAGACCTCAGAAAATCTGAGGATGTATTACCAGTAAACTTTCTTTAATAAAACTCCTTCATTCAACATTATTGCTTTCTGGTGCAAGAATTATATGATGACAGAAAAAAAATGAGCGAAAGTAGCCCGTTAGGAATAGTAGGAGGACCTCATCCTAATACGAGCAAGATCGAAGGCCTCGTTCACCTTAGATGAGACGGAGGGAGAGGCACGGATGACGGTCCGTATGTGCCCCCATAGTCCGTTAGGAATAAGAGGAGAACCTCATCCTAATGCAAGCGAAAGTCAAAGGCCTCGTTCACCTTAGATGAGATGGAGGGAGAGGCACGGACGACGGTCCGTATGTGCCCCCACAGTCTATTAGGAACAGGTGGAGAACCTCATCCTAATGTGAGCAAAGTCGAAGGCCTCATTCACCTTAGACAAGATAGAGGAAGAGGCACGGACGACGGTCCATATGTGCCCCCATAACCCATTAGGAACAGAAGGAGAACCTCATCCTAATGCGAGCAAAGTCGAAGGCCTCGTTCACCTTAGACGAGATAGGGGGAGAGGCACGGACGACGGTCCGTATGTGCCCCCACAGCCCGTTAGGAGTAGGAGGAGAACCTTGTCCTAACGTGAGCAAGGTCCAAGCCCGAGCTCCAAAGTCTGCAAGAGATGAGATCTCTCCCGAGCGATCGAGACAACCTCAACTAGAGATAAGATCAGAGATAACCTCGGTCAGAGATAGAATCTCTCCCGAGCGACCGAGCCAACCTCGGCCAAAGATAAGATCTCTCCCGAGCAACCGAGACAATCTCAACCAGAGATAAGATCGAACACAGCCTCGACCAAAGATAAAATCGGAGACAGCCTCAGCCAAAGATAAAATCAGAGATAACCGAGATAACCTCGGCCAGAGATAGGATCTCTCCCTAGCGACCGCATCAACCTCGATCAGAGATGAGATCTCTTTCGAGCAACCGAAATAACCTCGATCAGAGATAAGATCGGAGACAATCTCAGTCAGAGATAAGATCGAAGATAACCTCGATCAGAGATAAGATTGGAGATAACTTCAGCCAGAGATAGGATCTCTTTCGAGCGACCGTGTCAACCTCAGCCAGAGATGAGATCTCTCTCGAGCAACCGAGACAACCTCAGCCAGAGATAAGATTGGAGATAACCTCAGCCAGAGATAGGATCTCTCTCGAGCGACCACCAGAGATGAGATCTCCCCCGAGTTTCAACTTCAACATCAACTTTGGCTGGAGATGAGATCTCCCCTGAGCTTCAACTTGAACCAGCATAGAGCCCAGAAGAGGACTTTGGCAGTCGCCTTTTCTGCACTTCCTTCCTTCGAGCTTCGAACTCGAAAGTGTGAGGGAGGGCTATTATTAGGGATAAACCTCGCTCCTGCCGAAGTCCAGTTCGATGCTTAGTCTAATACAACAGGTAGCCACGGAAGAGCTTCAGCGGATGGATCTTAGACGAACTCCTTCAGCCGACCGAACTACTCAGTGGCCGAGCTCCTTCGGACTCCCAGTGGCCAGATCTTAGCCAAACTCCTTCAGCCGACTGAACTACTCAGCGGCCGAGCTCCTTCGGATTTCCAGCGGTCGGGTCTTAACCGAACTCCTCCAGCTGAACTTCCTTCAAGCTTTTTCTTTGGTCGGACTTCTTCAAGAGCCGAACTCCTTCCAAGCTCCCTCCTTGGTCGAACTCCTCAGCAGTTGCACCCCGGTCGAACTCCTCAGCGGTCGAGTTTGGACCGAACTTCTTCAAAAGCCAAACTCCTTCCAAGCTCCCCCCTCAGTTGAACTCCTCAGCGATTGCGCCCCGACCGAACTCCTCAGCGGCCGAGCTCCAGTCGGACTCCCATAGGAATCGAACTCCTTCCGAGCCTCCCCTTTGGCCGAACTCCTCTAGGAGTCCGAACTCCTTTGAAATTGGTATATGCCCGAGTCTATCGACCAACGCCTGCTTTCTCGAGCTACGACTGTCGGATCTCGACGGTATGGCCGCCACTACCAATCCGACGGCATCTTTTTTTTCCATAACAAGCCCCATGCGATCCGCAACTGGTCGACATGGCTACCACTACTGGCGATACCATTCTCTCCGTAACCAGTCCCATGCAGCCCACGACCCATCAGTATGGCTGTCACTATCCGTCTGATGACGCCTTCCTCTCCGTATCGAGCTTCATGAGGCTCCGAGCGGCCCGCGATCGGACGATATGGCCGTCACCATCAATCAAGCTCCGTCTATAAAAAGGACCCTCCAGATACGTTTTCTCTAGGCTCTAAGCTCTCCTCTCCTTCTCAAAACTCTGCCGAACTCATTCTTGAGCACTCCATTTCTATTAGTCAGAGCTGACTTGATTGTCGAAGACTTCTGTCGGAGCCATTCTTTACCAGCTCCAGATGAAACTTTATTTTATAGGTCTCTGACGGTGACTTTGTCCACCTCTGTTCTAACTGAATTCGGTGATGATCAAATTCTACATCAACACATATTGTGCATAAAGAATTACTCAAGTATTCTATTCGGGTATCAAAAGTGAGTGGAAGTGCGACTGTCCAGATCGGAATGGGCTTAGGCTTTGAAGGTCCCACCGTCCATGCTAGGTTTGCGAGTCCACCGTTTGGAGACAGGTTATTGGCACGTAGACATCGAAACTTCTCGGTAAGAGACGGCAAAAAATTATTTGCAGCCTAAAAAACTTTTGCAGTCTGGAGTACGGCTGCTGGTAACTCGGCCACTGGGAACTCCATGCTTCGTTTACGATTCCTAGGGACCGTAATATGACTTTGTCATGGGTTAGCAAAAGCCGGCCAGGTCAGTGGACTTGATATTGTTTGAATTAGGGATTTTTGATGCGAACTTGATCATATTTTGGCTGCCAATGTGGTTTTTTCTGGTGTATGTTTTCAGCCTTTATGACCTGTTTTTGTTTGACGCTCAAAAGAAAGGTAAAACTACGACCTCCTGCTTCTATAGGCAGCATCGACTGGAATCCATGGTGGCTGCCCAAGTGAAGGATGAACATGGCACAGGTTAGTAGGTGGCAACTAAATGTTTGTACCGTGCGTTACAACCGTGGTAGTTACTAGAAGTCTAGAATGGGTTGCGTGTAGTTCAAGCACGTCCAGACATTTTAAGGCCCAGAAACCTGGATAATAAATATTAAAATCTAGCGTATGGGCCAGCCCATGTACATGCCCGTGCTAACGAACGTATGCTACCAAGAACTAGGCCAAGAGGGGTTTCCCTGTTCCTAGGTTTCTGCGTCACGCTACAGGGATAATCTTTGGCGAGCTAGGCTGGAGTCCGAGCAAGCGATCTTTCCTAGGTCAAAAACAGTCGACTTTAAAAAGAAAAAAATGTGGCTGAAAAAGAAAGAAAACAAATAATGGCATTCGAGGTCAGGCTTAGGACAGATTCCGCCGGCAAGAACAATTCTCAAACCAGATAAAGTAACCTGGTTTGGTATCAGGTTTGATTTTACTTATGGATGGATTCACATTGTGTTGGATTCTGGTCATTGAGTAGGTCGAGCGCACGTATCAAATTTGTCGCTAAATTGCCATTGCATTAGCCCTTTTATCTTTCACCATCCAATAACTTGGAATTGTGAATGGAGGATGCATGACTACGGAATCTACACGTTTCACAATCTTGCTTCATAAATTTGACTTCTTTTATTTATATTCAATAAAAGAAATGTTTATAACAAATTGAGCTGCAAATTGCAAACATTGTCAAGTGTATACGTTTAGTAGCATTTGTCATATCATAAACACGGAATAAGCTCTGCGCCAGCAATCATCGGTCCTGGACTGGATTTCATCTGAAGAACCCGGCCATATGGTTCTGAGGAGTCAAATGAGGAGCTTTGTCCCGTGCCAAGCCGGCAAAGAACGCATGTTCACATTAATTCCTTAAAGAAAGCGGCTGCCTCATCGATTTAGATTTTAGAGGATTTGACGTGATGCTTGTCTTTTACTTCTGCGCTACTCGAAAAATCAGTCCGGTTAGTAATTGGAAGCAGTTAATTAAGGAGATAATTTCATGGCATCGAGCGGAAGATACGATACGTAGCTTCGAGGAAACTTCTATAAATCCACTGTTTTACGAGCATCTCTGTACGTAGAATCTGCTGGTTATTTGGTGGCCCGGTCTTGCGTCTCCTATTATGGGTCGCTTTGTGTTCATTATTGCGTTCCTTGTGGTTAGCTAGCAATTAATACATCATCTGCTACATTATCATCTGGTAGATACCGCTATGAAACGGAAGCTAACAGAAGTTGCTCTGAATTTGTTGCAGCTTGTTGCGGCATCAGTTGGCAATGCAACTCCACCTGCTGAGATTTACTGGCAGAAAGTTTTGCCCAATACTCTGATGCCAAAGATCATCATGGCACAACTACATCCAGGTCTCTCATCTCACAACCATCGCTACCACTGCTATCATAATTATTATTACCATTCAACTTCATTAAAGGCATAAAAGATTGAGCAGAAAATTTCACCAACTTAACTAGATAGGCAGCAGAATTTGATAGGTGACGCAACTAGAGTTGCACAGCCATAAAAAAATTATCACATATCTTAATTATAAGAATTTTCTGGATTTATGATTATAGAGGGATATGCGCACAATTGTAAAATTAAAAAAAAAAAATCTTACCTACACACACACACACACACACACACGAAAAAAAAGTAAAGAAAAAAAAACACATAATGAGAAATTTGCTGCCTAATATAGACGAGCAGAAGTAATTACATGTTAGCTATCTATGCTACAGGACACTTGGGATTTTGAACATTGTATGGATGAAGCACATCTTTAGTACCCAATAAAATATGCTAACCTTGATCAAAAGAAGCTAAAGTGTGTAAAAGGCTCGCATGTTTGCCAATACACAAAGATTGGGGAAGAGCGAAAGTAGTTAGCTACTTAGTACTTCCTGTGAAAAGTCGATGATTTTTCTTTCAAAACAAAAATCCCCAACAACAGTCATTATATATGATGTCTATCTAAAAATCAACGCATGCTTTGGAAGTATTTTCTTCATTCACTTCATCAATTTCAGTAATCTAAATGGTTAATCTTGATCTACTTAAAACACATGCAAAATCTTTCTCAAACTATTAAAAAGATATATTCATGGAAGTTCAAATTGAAAATGTGGATTTTGATTTTAATAGTAATTATTGATTTTACAATGGAAATAGCAGAGAGCCGATAACTTCTCAAAGGAATTGTGTGTTATTCCCAATTTGACTTTGTAGATGCGAAGGGAGGCAACGTGACGATCATCAATCCTTATCGCCCATTGTACTACTCCGTTTCCACGGAGCTTCAGTTCCCCAGCGACCCAGCCCTCTTCTTCGTGGAGAAGGACCTGCATCCTGGAGCCGGGATGAATCCAGGACTAAGCTTCACCAGGACCCTCTCTGGCGCCGCCTTCATTCCCCGCGCCCAAGCTGATGCCATACCCTTCTCCTCCGACAAGTTCCCCGACATCCTCCACCGCCTGAACGTTCTTCCAAACTCCGAATTAGCCAAGGAAGTAAAGAAGACGCTCAGCGATTGCGAGGAGGCCGCCATCGAGGGAGAGCACAAGTTCTGCGCCACCTCACTGGAATCAATGCTCGACTTCGTCACCTCCAAGCTTGAGACGCATGACATCCAGGTCTCGGCGACCACGGTGCGCGGCAACAAAGAGACCGCACCGAAGCAAACGTACACAGTTGCGCCCTCGGGTGTGCTAAAGGCTCCGGGCGCCAAGTTGGTAGCGTGCCACCCCGAGGCCTACCCACACACCGTGTATTATTGCCACTTGACCCGGGCTACCAAAGCCTATGTGGTCACACTGGTAGGGGAGGAAGGGACGATGGTGGAGGCGGTGGCAGCATGCCACCATGACACATCCAGCTGGAGGTCCGTGTTCTTCAAGGTGCTGGGCGTGAAGCGTGGAACTCCCATCTGCCACTTCCTGCCACAAGACCACCTAGTCTGGAGTCCCGTTCGCTAGGGTGCATTGCACAACTGGATGAAGCCCCGGTCATCGTATTCGCAGTGGTTGCTCCACCGCATGGGAAATTATTTATCGGCTGTCGTCACAGTGAAGCATGCTGGATGAGTGTTATGCAATCTATCCTCATAATTCATAAGGAAAATAATTGCGTGGACGTGTAATTGCAACCCGTTGGTAATTATAGCGATCATTTTGCACCAAAGTTATAATAAATACACCATCTTTTTATATTCTTAAAAATCAAGACTGAATGGTCCTCTAATTGAGGTTCAAATGCAAGGAACAAAAATCATATGGGGGCAAGCACCCGAGCAAGAAATATGAGACGGGATTCTTATTTTACCATGTTTCATCTCATGCCTATTTTTAAATAAAAGCAAAAAAAGTTAGGGATCCCTACTAACAAAGTCATTAGTCTTATGATTAAAAATAAAAAATATATTATTTTATTTTTTTTATTAATTTTAATAATTTTTTAATTATTATATAGTACATGACTAAATGATACACATCAAGTAAATTAATCATTAAGTAAGTCAATATATATCTCTAGATAAGTTGATACATAGTTTCAGAATATTAAGTTCATCAGTATACAGATGATACATGCTTAGTAAATTAGTCATCTAGTAATCTAATATATATCTCCAAATAAACTGATACGTGTCTTGAAAATATCATATTTACTAATACATATTACATGACTAGATAATACAGACTAATCGACTTTCTGATATGTATTGCAAATTTTTTTGATACACATCTAGTGGTAATCCAGTACATATCTTCAGATAAAAATTATTTTTAAAAAAATATATATTGATTTTCTTAGAGATGTATATCAGAACATTGCTAAGTGAATATAAAAAAAAATTATAGTATTTATTAAAAAATTAATAAATATATATCATCTAGTCGTGTCATGTATATTGGTAGATATGATATTTTAGAAACAGTATATCAATTATTTTGCTTAGAGATATGTATTATGGATAATTAATGTTCTAAATGTATATCATATTATTATTTACTATATAATAGCGAGTTTTATGCTTTAAAAATTATATATTAATTTATTCAAAAATATATATTAATTTAATAATTAATTTATTTGATATATATTATTTAGTCATATAGTATTTATTGATCAAAATATATTCTAAAAATTTTTTTTAAAAAAAAAGAGTGCTGCATTTTGTTTTTAAATTATGGGGACGATTCCGATTCCATTTGTAGGAGAAGTCTTTGATTTTTTTATTTCCATTTTAACATAGATATAAGAGGAAATGTGGTAAAATAGGAAGCTTACCTCATCTTTTTTTTCTCTCATGCATGCCCTAAATGATTTTTGTTCTGCACATTCTTTATCGTACATGCCCCAGCTGTATGCTTGTGATTAGCATGCGTTGATGTGGTGGCACACTGCATCAGACAAGGGCCGTGTCTTTCACATAAAAGAAGCAAATCCACCACCGGACCACATAAACACCGCTTCACAACCTATGAAGCGAAATGAATGAAAGAGTTCAAAATATTTTGAGATTTATGCGAAGCTCGATCTAACGGCCGGTGAAAAAAATCGAACATTTTTTCATGTGAACGATACGACTCGAACCCCACTGCATCCAGTCTACAGCGAGCCCGCACTGTTGCAGCAAGCTACGCCCGACGGTTGCACCCATGATGCATGTCCAAAAACACTTGTCGGGACACGAGCAACATTGCTCGCAAGGGCCGTCTGTAGCAAAAGAACCAAACTCGAGGTGGGGAGAATATACTAAACCGCAAAAGCAAGCGACGAAAACCTCCGCCGTTATCCCAGCTCCCATGGATCAAAGCAAGGCCACAAAACAAGGTAAGGTTGTTAGAATTTTATTGAAAAAATTTAAAATTTTTCTTCCCTCCAAAGGGTTCTAAAGTTTTTCTGAGTTTAGTCTCATATTGAAAAAGGATAAAATTTTCAATGCACTTATAAACCTTCTTACTTTTCTCATCTAGGACCTTGGAGGATGTAGATTTTATATTTTACACACGTATACTAGTCCGATTCAGCTCGCACGCACAAACCATGGCATAGTATTATTACTACAGAAAAATAGTATTATTACTACAGAAAAGAATTATGATAGTGGTTTGGAACTACTGCCACAGTCCAAAAAATCGCTACCATAGCCTACGACAGCGATTTCACAACTGTTGCCACTATCACCACTGTCATAAACCAAACTGCTATCACTATCGCCATCACCGTACATAGGTTTACGACAATAGTTATTGCAGCGATTACTACAATTGCTGTCGTATATAAGGTATAGCAGCGGTTATTCAACCATTGCTATAACCTGGTAAAATCGCTACCACTGTCGCTGCTACCATAAACCAAACTGCTATCACTATTACTGTTGCCGTAGGTTTACGACAGCTGTTGTTGCAGCAGTTACTATAAATACTGCCATATAATAGGTATAGCAGCGATTATTCAACTATTGCTATAACCTAATCTATAGCAGTGGTTCCTCAACCGCTACTATAGACAGTATATAACAATAGTTACACAACTACTGCTATAGAATTTATGGCAGCGGTTGTATAATCGCTGCTATAGCTTTTTATAGCAACGGTTATCCAACCGCTGCCATATATTCTATAGCGGAGGTTGTGTAACCGCTGTTATATCATTTGTAGCAGTGGTTCTACAACCGCTATCAAAAATTATGGTAGCGGTTGGTATAGATCTACAATAATAGTTGGCATAGTTACTTCAACGATTGTATAACCATTGTCATAGGCTGTTAAACATCATAAAATGATGGTTTTTTGCCTTTTTTTAACTTAATAGATGCAATTCAATATATAGTTACTCTAATTAAAACTTAAAAGAATCAAAAATTTTATATAAAACTCAATAATAATGTAGAAATATATCTCAAATATTTAAATTATATTACTAATAAAATTATATTATAATATTTTTAAATAAATATAAAATGCATCAAAAACCTGCTAAATCAAAATATATTTTGCTCTCCAAGCATCTCGTCATTACCAAGAGGGACTAAAGCAGGACTGATAAGAGCTATAGCTGGAGCTGAAGGGGCTGGAGCAGGAGCTGAAGGAGCTGGAGCTGAAATGCTAGACAATATGTCCTGAATGTTCGAAAAATTAGCTCCAAGATGAGCCAAGAGCTGTCACCTTAGCAAACATGATACTCTGTAGCTGAGATGTGCAGTCCTCAGCCTGAGATACACACTCCTGAGCCTATGCTGCCTGCGTTAAGGCCTCATCAAGCTGCTCCAACTAACCACCCTGAAAACATGTGAGGAGATGCTCATCTTCAATTAGTAGCTCATCGGCGTATTTCTAGGCTTGCAAAGAATCCTCCTAAAGTGCTCAGATCCCAAGACCTAAGATAGATTTGTTAAGAATGGTGTCCCAAAGCCAATCGTTAGTTTGTTGACGGTTGTGCTGATTCTTGAATTTATATATAAATTATAAATAAATAAAAGTTATTTTAGTATTTTTTTATTATAAATTCTTTCATCTTCAAATAAACTCCTATGTTATGGTGAAGTTCTTAGGACTATTTAGAATCGATAAATGAGGATTTGTTACTTAGTCCTTAAATCTGTTCGTGATTAAATGATATGTTGTTACCTAGGATGATAATATTTATCGAGTATAGATCATTGTATACCATATAGATTGGTTGTCCTCTTAACCAAAGAATGTATAGACACTGGTATGGCATGCAAGTGAGATGTATGGGTACATCTGCACTAAACGTGACCAACTCTGAAGCTTTTCTACTATCAAGATTTGCTCCGATGTAATATGAGTATAAGTGTTCTTCTGACCTAAAATCACCACGATGACTTTCAAGCAACTCACTGTGCTTTGGTACCGGACTACCTAAATTTTTAATTCAATGATAAAAGATTTTTGGACAAAGTCAAGTACTTGAAGAGTCAGTGTGTAAGTCAAGATGGGATTGATCACTTCGGTTCAGGAGCTGTGTTCAATTATGTTTCAATTTAGCAAAAATCTTGGCCAGGATAGTCCTAGTAAGAAATCACAAGACTAATTGCTTTGAGATATGATTTGAATGTATTTATCAAAGTTGATAGTTTAACTCTGAGTCATCCTATACACAGAGATCAAATGGATAAATTATATGATAACCATATTCGCATAGGTTCTGAATGTTACGATTGTGACTATTCGACCTATCTGGATATCGAGTATCATTACTAGATGGTCACTTTGATTGATATAGAAAATAGTTTCTATGCTATCGACTTAGGTTCGAACCTACGAAATCACACATACTAGAGATTCTTACTTAATCTAATGGCTGGTGAAGAGTCCCACTGGACTGAAACTCTATGGTCAAGAGTCCTACTGGACTGAGACTCTTTGACTAAAATTAGGACTCTGAATCCTACTGGGCTAGGACTCTGAATCCTATCTATCTGAAACTCTGTGATCGAGAGTCTGGACTCTATGATCATAAGTTTCACTCATTTTGGGACAGTAGGGTCAAGAGTCCCATCGGTTTGAGACTCTTCGATCAGGATTTCATATTGATGGACTTTGTTGTTCGGACATCCACCAAATTTGGACTCAGTATTTATAAAAAATTTAATTAGTGATTTGATCGCTAATTAACTCAATTTTATTGAGTATTAATTTTTGGATCAAGTCTAATTAAATTAGATTCAGTTGGATTTGACCCGATTAGGTCATGAGATGACCTAATCGCCGAGAAGGTTTGATCTCTAATTTGATCAAGGGTTGAGCTTAATCAATTTATGATTTTATTAGAATTTAATTGAGCCTAATTAAGCCTAAATTGATTGGATTTAATCTTACCTAATTGAGCTTGGCTAATTTAGATTAGGTTGGTTTAATTAGATGAGATTAAACTCAAGACTAGTTTGACTAGTCTTCTCTTTCCATGCGCCAACCTATTCTGCACCCACTTTTCCTTATGAGAAAGATGTTTCTCATGGCTTCTTTCATGCACAAAGGGAGCCCATGCCCTGCATTATCTCGCCCCTTGTGGATAAAACCAAGTTGGTTTTATTTGAATTCAAAGAGAGTTTGAATTTAAATGTATAACCACTTGGTTTTATCCCTTCTCATTCTTGCACCAACTTTACTCGATGAGAAAATTTTTTTGTGAAGTATTTCCACACACTTGGGAGGGTGCACACCTCCTTTTCTCATGCACAAAATGGATAAGATCAAGTGGTTTTGGTTTAAATTCAAATCAAGTTTGAATTTGAATCGAAAACCAACTTGATCTCATCCTTCCATGCGTTGTGAATGCTGAAAAGAATGCTTTAAATTTGATTTCTTCCTAGGCATGCAAACTTCTTACTGAGCGAGAAAAGGAGTGTGTGAGCTGACCCTTCTATGTGGAAAATTTCAAAAAATACTGTGAAAAATATAGAGAGAGAAGTGGGCATAGGATTTTCTAAGTGCATACCTAGGATTTCATCCTAGGGTTCGGGAAGAGAGTTGGTGAGCTACGAGTGTCGTGAGCCCACCAAGATTTTAGGAGAGCCTCCTATATCTCTCTGCTATGTTTACTAATGATCCGAAGCATCCAAAGAATTCGTAGACAAAGATCGAAGGAGTTCAATCAAAATTAGCTATCGAAGCTTTCAGATGTTGAGCTAGCACTCAGGACGAGCCGATCGGGACTAGAAGCCTCATGTGGATGATTCGTAGAGATCAGACATACTGTGTGGCTACATCATGACGAATAGACCTCTCCAGCGATAATCGAATTATGGTGATCGACTACTCGCACAAGGTATCGTATTGTGAACACGTAGCTATAGTAGTAACTAGTTACTGCTATTATTTTAGTTTTCGAATTCAAAGCATGTATATCATATTTAGATCCTATGTGTAAAATTTTCTAATATGTTCAGTAGCTTATAATTAATTAGATTAATTATATTATTCACTATATTTAATAATTTTTTTTAAAAAAATTTAAAAATAAGGCTAGAAATCCTACACTGAAAATCTTTAGTGGTATCAGAGCAAGATTCGTTAAATATGATCTATATACTTTAGAATTTAAAAATTTATGTATATTAGATATGTACTTTATTTGAGTAGTCTAGTAATTGAGCTTGAATGAGCCACCAAATTATTCGATCACAAGAAATAAGCATGGTTTAAAGGCTATCTCCTCCCACTCAATGGAAATCTCTTATGGCGGTAGGAGTGCCACCACGAACTCATTCATGAAGATAAATGGTGAAAGAATTTTTTAGATTAATTTTATTTGAATTTTAATCTTGAATATGTTAGATTAGATCTAAATTTAAATTTATTATTTTTTATGTAGTGTACATAAAATCAATAACTAGTACTATTTATGAAATGAGCGGACTCATTTTTGAAATAAGTCAACCCATTTAGTGAATAGTGCTATGTTGTATAGAACCTTTCAAAAATTTGAAAAATATTTTTGAAATGCCGAACCCCTATTCTTAGCTCAAAAATTTAATTAAAAATTAAGTAAAATAAATTAGAATCTAGAATTATGAATTAAAGATCCTAAGTCATTAATCATAAAATATGGGTTATTGGATTAGATAAATTAAGTCCACTAATTGGGTTGAATCTAAGGTTAAAGAATGGACTAAATTAGAGTAATTGATCAAATTTAATCAAATATTGAATTAAATTAGATCAAAAACTCTTTAGACTCAATTATAATAGTTATAGTTGGTCAAGTCCATGCCTTTAATGAGGATCAAATGGACTTATTCATAGCTACGCAGTCAAACCCAAAATTACTAGATTAGTCAAATTAAAATTAATAAATCGGATGGTATCTAAGGTAAGTTTGACAATCTGATCAATGATTTTTAATTGAAAGCTACTCGCACTAATTCGATGTTTGATGAGTTAATTGCATATCCCTTCCACTGATCTTACTTATCTGACCATCCTGATGAATTAAATTTTGATTAGATCACTTAGTGATTTGGATCCACCCATGTCAATTAGGTAAATCAGTGTGACTGATTTAAGTGCTTATAAGATCGACTCAAATTAGATCCTTTTGATCTAACTTAGTAAAGTCTGTAGGAAGATCTAAATTGGCTGATTAATTTTTTCTCTTCTTAACTTAAAATGACTTAATAAAATCCTCTAAAATTATTAGATTCTTAAAAATGATATAGTTATATGATAACTAAGTCAGAGCCTTCCATTAAGTTGAGTGATAATGGATCAATTAGTTTAATAATCATTAGAGGTCCAAAGGCCTGGTACTTATTGACTAATGAAATTATCATTCATAAAATGATAGTTTGGTCGTGTTTTTCTAATGGTGGTCAGGTTGGCCGGCCAAAGTTGAGTCTGATCATTTGTTGGTTGAATGCACCAAATGTGATCATGTTGATGGTTGGACCTAACCAATTTTTTTCAATGGAGACTAAAGCCTATTGATTAGATTTCAAAGCAAAATTAAATTACTAGAAGTTATTTAGGAAAATAATTAGTTATGAACCTATCCATAGATGCACATAGATTGACCAACCAAAGTTAAGCTTATGTGTAGTGTGTGGATTCTAGTACCTACTACAAAATTAAAGTAATCTCTCGAATTGGAAGTAGAAGCTATTAGTTCGTATAAAATAGTGGAAGAACGTTTATACTAAAGTCCAAGTCTTTAGGATAAATAATTCATATAGTAATTAGGTTTGATTTTATTTTTGTGCAAAAATGATCACTATCCTGTCACTCTGGTTATTGTTAGATAATGATAAACTTATAGAACCTAACTTTAATAGTTGGTATCGAAAGTTAAAGATCGTCCGAAAGTATTAGCAGATTCTATATATTTTGACAGATCTGGCACCTAAGGAGCCAGCTCCGAACGCTAGAGGCATGGTTCGAGATACTTATTAGAAGTGGCTCAATGACCATACCACCATTCGGTGTATTATGCTGACGGTAATGAATGACGAGTTTAGTCGTAGATTTGAGACTGCCCAGCCATAGAAGATGGTTAAAAAGTTAATCGACTCCTTTGGTACGTCTGATGACGTTGAGGGCACAAGACTAGTTGTACTATTTTCAATGCTCGAATGAGGGATGGGACATCAGTCATTGATCATATATTATATATGATTGAAATGATTGAGCGCCTGAATAAGCTGGGCTTCCTCCTGCATGAGCAGCTCGGTAAGGATGCGATCCTAAATTCTTTGCCCAAGTCTTTCCCTCCTTTCTTATTTTAGAATGACAAAGCCTGTAGTGAACTACCATGATTTATTAAGGTTGCTGCAGAACTTTGAGAAGGATCACCAGCTCCATAAAAAGTCGGTGAATATAGTGGAAGAGTCTTCTTCTGGTTATCGATCCTTTAAGAAAGAGAAGAAAAATAAGAAGAAGAAGAATAAGAAGATGCAGCCGCATGCTGAGATGTCTGCATAAGGTCAGATCAAAAAGCGCAAGCCTGATCAGAGCCAGACGGAGTGCTTCGTTTGCAAGAAGCAGAAGTACTGAAAGAGGAATTATCCTCAGTACATGGCCTTCTAAAATTCAAACTAGTCAAGAAAGAAGCAAGCAGTTGCTGGACAAGATAATTATATGATAACACCTTATAACTTCTCGATATGTGATACTACTATCTGGATATTGGATACCGAAAGCCCTTTTCATATCTATAATTCGATGCAGGATTTGCAGATCAATAGGAGATTTGGTGAAGATGAGAGATTTTTGAATGTTGGAGATGGAAGACAAGTTTCAGTTCTAGCTTTAGGAATCATGAACCTTATAATCAATTCTCGTAATATAATTTTTCATGAATATCATTATTGTCCAAGCTTTTTGTTGAATATTATTTCTGTAGGCCTTTTGGCCATGTACGGTTATGAATTTTCAATAAAAAAAATATTTATAATATCATTTGGAATGGTGTTACAATATTGGATAATTAAATAATGAAATTTACTATCTATCACAATCGTTAATGTGGTTCAGTTTTTCGATAAATATTCTAAAACTAGTGATGTGTCTGAAGTCTACCTTTAGCACTGTATGTAGGTTATATCAACAAGAACAAAATAAATAGGTTGGCTCAAGAAGGAATTCTTGAAGTCGGTGATTGTGAATCATTTTCAATCTATGAGTCTTATCTTCTTAGTAAAATAACCAAATCATCTTTTACTGAAAAAGGTGAGCAAGCCAGTGAACTCCTAAGTCTAGTATATTCAGATGTATGTGGACCCATGAGCTTAGGTGTTAGAGATGGATATTTCTACTTCATAACCTTCATGGATGACCTATCGAAGTATAGATATATCTATTTAATGAAACATAAGTCAGAATTGTTTGAAATATTCAAACTATTTCATAATGAGGTAGAAAAGTAAACTAAAAAAGGTATTAAAACACTTCGATCTGATCAAAGGAGTGAGTACATTTTCAGTGAGTTTCTAACATATCTTGAGAAGAATGAAATTCTCTTCTAGTGAACTTCTCCTGGAATACCATAACATAATGGTATATTTGAGAGAAGAAATCGGATCCTATTGAACATGGTCTGATCCATGATGCAATTTATCAATCTGCCGATCTTCTTATGAGGATATACGCTTGAGTCGGCTTGTTATATTCTGAATAGGATTTTAAGTAAATCTGTGGCCAAAATACCATATGATATATGGACAGGATGTAAACTAGTACTCTCGTACCTTAGAATTTTGGGGGTGTCTGGTTTATATCAAACATTTAATAACGGGCAAGTTTGAACCAGGTTTGATAAGTGTTATTATATAGGATACCCAAAAAAGATCAAAGGATATTACTTCTACCTAGCGGATGAGCAAAAAGTGTTTGTCAGTCTTAAGATAATCTTTTTGGAAAAGAAGTTTCTTAGTGAAGGAACTAATACTCTAAGGTCGAACTTGAGAAAGTTCAGTAGGTAAAAAAATCGACACAAATTGCTGAACCTGAACCGAATTTGATAAGATCAGATCTAGAGCCCATTGAACTTGCATTCTTAAGGCAATCTGGTAGAGCACGTCAATCGAAAAGATACTATAATTTTTTGATCCACGACGGTAATCCTATCAAACTCGATGAAAATGATGAGGATCCGATTACCTATATGGATGCAATGCAGAGATCTGACTCTAAAAAATGACTTGAGGCCATGAAATTTAAAATGAAGTTCATGAAAGTCAACGATGTATGGACATTAGTTGATCCACTCGAAGGGATAAAATCCATAGGATGTAAGTGAATCTTCAAGAGAAAAACAGGCACAGATGGGAAGGTAGAAATCTATAAAGCTCCTATAGTTGCTAAGGGATATCGTCAACGTTATGGTATAGACTATGATGAGATATTTTCTCCTATGGCATGCTCAAGTCTATTCGGATCGTGTTTGCGATAGTTGTCCATCTGGACTATGAAATATGACAGATGGATGTGAAAATAGCTTTTCTTAATGGAGAGCTAGATGTAGAGGTGTATATAATACAACCTGAAGAATTCACATCCACGGATAAGTCTAAGATATATAAGCTTCAAAAGTTCATTTATGGACTGAAGCAGGGATCTCGAAGTTGGAATATCTATTTTGATAGAACGATCAAGTCGTATGACTTCGTTAAGAACGGAGAAGAGCCCTGCATCTATAAGTGGGCTAATGGTCCTGCGGTAGTATTTCTTATATTGTATGTAGATGATATTTTCTTAATTGAAAATGATATCCCTATATTATAAGAAATAAAGATCGAGCTGTCATCATAATTCTTCATGAAGGAGATGGAAGAAGCTTTCTACATCCTAGGAATGAAGATTTATAGAGATAAATCTAAAAGGTTGCTTGGGTTATCCTAATTCATGTACATTGATACTATACTGAAAAGGTTCAGCATGGAGAATTTCAAGAAAGGCTATCTACCGATAGGACATAAAATTTTTTTCTTGAAGAGAGATTGTCCAACAACACCTCAAGGGAGAGAGAGCATATGAGTAGAATTTTATATGCTTTGGCAGTGGATTCTATCATATACACCATTACATGTACGCGATCAGATGTGGTATACTCACTAGGGATAGTGAATAGAAATCAATCTGATCTAGGAGAAAATCACTATAAGGTTGTCAAAATCATCTTAAAGTATTTAAGAAATATAAAGGACTAGTGGCTTATTTATGGTAAGTCGGACTTGAAACTTGTAGGGTTTAAAGACTACAGTTTTCAATCTGATCACGATGACAGCAAAAGTGTGTCAAGATATGTATTTATCCTTAATGGTGAAGCTATCTATTGGAAGAGTTTCAAGCAGCAGCACACCATGACCGACTTAGTATACGAGGTGGAGTAGTTGTTGCATCAGATGCTGCCAAAGAAGCAGTATGGCTGAGAAAGTTTATCATCAAGCTTGGAGTAGCATCCTTCCTTGATAATCCAATTCTACTCTACTGCGATAGCTCTGAAGCCATTGCTCAGATGAAAGAATCGAAGACACACCAACGAACGAAGTATATTCTACATCGCTATCACCTTGTCCGAAAGATCGTGGATCGAGGTGACATCGATCTTTAGAAGATCGATTGGAAGAACCTGGCCGATCCATTTACTAAAGCTATTATGATGAAGGAGTTCGACAACTTCAAGTCAAAGATGGATATTAGATACTATACTGATTAGCTTTAGTCCAAATAGAAGATTATTGAAAATGGTGTCCCAAAGTCAATCATCAACTTATTGACAATTGTATTGATTCTTGAATTTATATATGAATTATAAATAAATAAAAATTATTTTGATATTTTTTATCATAAATTCTTTCATCTTCAAATGAACTTCTGTGTTATGGTGAAGCCATTAGGACTATTTAAAATCGACAAAGAAGGATTGTCATTTAGTCCTTAAACATTTTCGCAATCAAATGATACATTGTTATTTTAGATGACAACATTTATTGAGTATAGATTGTTATGTATCATATAGGTTGGTTGTCCTGTTAACTAAAGAGTGTATAGATAATGGTATGGCATGCAAGTGAGATGTATAGGTATATCTCCAAGATAGCCTTGGCATTCAAAATTTTAAAAATTTTTACAAAAAAAGAAAAAAAATAAGAAAGCTCATATCACTAAAATCATGCTAAAAATTAACCATTTTCCATCCAAAATCATAGCCTCTGTATAAAAAAAGAAAGAAAAAAATAAACTAATTTTTCAAAATAGGATATTGGAAAATAGAAAAATATAATACATAGATTTAGAAAATAATAAAATAAAAAATGATATAAGATGAAAATAGCCAAAGCTATAAATTTTGAGTTGATACATGACTCAGCTATCCATCATTTCAAAAGACCAACAAAGCATTAAATAGCTACTTACTGACAAACAAAGATCATAAGTTAAGAGTATAGAAGATAAGTCAACTCGAAGGCTTGTCAGTCTAATTAAATATATATATAATTATTATTATTAAATTTAATATTTTAAAATATTATATTAAGTTATATTTTATTTTAACTCAAGCTTCAATATACTTCAGTTGATGTTTGAGTCAAGTTAATGTTGAGTAATTTCTTTTTCAGTCAAATCAAGTCCGAGCTTGAATATTAAAGTTTAATTTTGAGTTTAAGTATTTTAAATCGAATTAAATTCAAGCTTTTAGCTTTTGACTCGATTTGGCTCTATTGCACCTCTATAATAAATCAAGAGATAGGGATAATGCTATAACAAAATTTTTGTAAAACATTGGCATTTCATTTGAATGGATGGGTGCAGAGACCGTCAAGCATGGGGAAGGAGTCAAAGTGGATTCCCTTCTGAGCGTATGCCCAACGACAATGAATAGATGAGATTCATATAAAGCTTACCACCTAACATTGCCTACATTTTATTATATTCAATAGACGATGGTTAACAATTATCAAGTATGTTGATTTATCTAGCAGTAGAGATTAAAATAATAAATAATTTATAAATAATGTAATAAATTTTTTACTTTATTGAGCATCAAAAATCATATTAACAAACAATGGAGCCATATATATGCTAGCAATCCAAATCATATAATATATGCTTATAAAAATAAACTAACAAAAAATTTAAAAAATTAGGGATAAGAGATAAATCAAGATGGGCTGAGGCAAAAAGGTACCGAAGGAGGCAAGCAGAGGTAGGATGGGGCCACAAGGGATGGTGCGGTGGGGCACAGTGCCAAAGAGGGCCGATAGTGGGACAGGATCAAAGGGAGCGATGAGGCGGGCCGGCGGTGGGGCAGGGCGCAAGCCTAGGGCCGAGGGAGGCATGGCCAAAGAGGGTCGGCAGCGGGACGGGGCGCAAGGCCAAAGGAGGCCGAGGACGAGGGAGGCAGGGCAAAAGGGGGATGGCAGTGGGGCAGGTCGGTGATGGGGCGGGTAGGACTCGAGTAGAGAGGAGAGAGAGAGAGAGAGAAAGAGTCTAAGAGAAAAGTAAAAATGTTGGCTTGCTTCGAAAATTTAACATAATCTATAGCAATAATTTTCGAAATCCTTACCATAGGTTTATAACAGCAGTTACGTATAACCACTACTATTGGTCTATAGCAGTGGTTATCTTCCACTACAATAGAACCTATAGCAGCAGTTGCTATCAACCACTGCTATAGATGCAGAATATAAATTTATTTTATATTTTTTTTTAAATATGATATAATTTTAAAATTTAAAGCTCATCTTCATCATTCATTATCTAAATAATTATTATCAGAATATCATCACAAAAGATCATCTTGATCCAATAACCGTAGCTATGTTAATCGCTAAAATTTAATTTCGATGGCCACGAATGATCATGTAATGATCTGATCGATAAAGTCCACCAATTGATCTAAAAACTTACAACGATAATCTCGATGATGTTTGTAGTATACTATCAAAATTTTACTTCAATCAAATATCATATTCATGATCAATCTAGCATAGAATGATTTCGACCATTAAATGAAAAGCGAGTGATTAAAAGGCCAAACAACATCCGATTATAAGATGATTTTTTAGATAATTGATCTTTGCTACTATTTTAATTGTTTGTACTATGGGGATCATAAAATTCAAACCGTGCCTATATGAACTATCCATATTAAGCATATCTTACAAAAGCAAGAGCATAATTTCTTAAGACCTTTAAGAATGAGTGTGTGGAGGCGTATAATTTTGGATCGTTTATATATGCACGGTTTGAATTTTATGATCACCATCATACAAATAATTAAAATAATACCAAAAATTGATGCCATTTGATCTTTTGATCACTCATTTTTCATTTAATAGCCAAAATCATCTCGTGCTAGATTGATGATGATAATGATATTTGATTAAAATAAAATTTTGATAGTATTCTATAAATATCATCGAGATCATCGTTATAAATTTTTGGATCAATCCATGATTTTTATCTATCACATCATCATACGGTCGTTCATGGCCATCGAAATCAAATTTTATTGATCAACATAGCTAAGACTATTGGATCAAGACGGTCTTTTATTAGAACACTCTAACGATAATTATTTAGATAATGAACGATGAAGCTGAATTTTAAATCTAAAATTATATCACATTTAAAAAAATATTTAAAAAAATTATATTCTGCTTCTATAGCAGCGATTGGCAGCAACCACTACTATAAACTCTATTGCAACAGTTGATAACCGCTACTATAGACTAAAGAATAGTGGTTATATATAATCACTACCGTAGGTTTAATCTATAGCAGCGATTATGTATAACCGCTACCAAAGGATTGATCTATGGCTGGGTTATAGGTAACAGCTGCTATATATTTTCTATGGCAGCAGTTACATTGGTTACATGTAATCGCTGCAATAAGTCAAATCTATGGCAGCGATTATTTATAACTACAGTCATAAATTCTATGATAGTGGTTTTCAAGCTGCTGTAGTAATAAGCACCGCCGTAGCTCTGTTCTATAGTAGTGTATGGTACACTTAATGATGATAAAATATTTTATTTATTTATTTATTTTTAATATTTTTTTTTATTAATGATCTTTTTCTTTCTATTCAAATGGTCAAATGATCGTTCATCTCAGACGGTCATATTTTATTTTGATTGAATTCCTTTCTTCGAGTCCATCGGTCAAACAACCATTTGCAGGCATCTTTTTGCAGTCTATAAAAGACCACAAGTCTCAGCTTGCAATGTATCAAAAAAAAAAAATCATTCTTTCTTTCTCCAAGAGTCCAACAATCTAAGAACTCTCTTTCTTTTTTAAATTCTCTCTTTCTCATTCTGTTGAGTATTAGAGAAGGACCATCAACCCTCTTACGATTGTACTTCAAAAAAGGATATTCTAATTGTATCTTGGGATAGAATTTCTGATAAATATCAATACAAAGATTGAAAATTTGTCCGTAATCACCAGCTTTCGAATTCTCATTTTCGCTTCTTGAGTTCTACGGACCAATCCAATCAGATTCTAAGTAAATTTAAATTTTTTATCTATATCTTACAGTTAGATAAAATCTAAATTTATCATAATTATTTATTTTTAAAATAGTTTTTGCTCCAATAAAACTCTCTTTTCAAAAAATTCTAAACAACAAAGTAGGCGTGCTCCACCAAAAGACGCGACACCATTTCCGTCAATTCAAGCGTTGATTTTATTATAGAGCCACCAAAGACCCATGATACAATTATTTAAATGGAGAGGCCAAATCAAGTGATCTTCTCTGTTGCAAGCGAAATGATAAGAATCCTACACGAGCAACGTCGGACCCAACCGCCGCACCAAAACGAACTCTAAACCATGCGGCCTGAGCGGACTGATGCGATTCACATGAGATGGTGGTGTTGTGACTAAAAAACATCAATCCCAGCATCACACACGGTATAAAATCTTTTTCTCTGCCAAAGTTGGGCCAAATCTTTCCCTGCGTCGCGGTTCTTAGATTTCCTTGGATGGCCGCACATTTGTTGCGAATGTGTGTTCGACGATGTACGCACAAGATGGCCGGCGTGTGGATCTCTGTGCGCAAAAATTCTAAAGGACCACGGGGCGGCAAATGGGAGGCCACACAAAGGGATGCGCGGGTGCTGGCCTCGTCAGCAATAATTCACATGCGGGTATGAATTGGGATACAAAGCTTCTTCGGGAGTATAAAGAAATGGAAATCCCATGAGAGATCTACCGGAGATTATGCAGTGGACCCGATATGAATTTGATATGTTCTTCATTACTCATAGATCATGTATGCCAAACCACACTATTCCACTTTACCACACCATAAGATCTGCATGATGGTTGTTGGGGATAGACCCGCTCTCGTCGAAGTTTGGCTAAATATCTAGTCTCTGAGCGATCTCGACCATCCTCCTATCGTTAGATCTCCTCCGGATGAACTTAAACAGTAAGAGCGGCTCTCTGGCCAACTTGGGACCCGATCGAATTTCTTTTGGACTTCTCCAATCGGACTTCTCCGTCAGCCGAACTTCTTCCGGACTTCTCATCCAGCCAGACTTCTTCTACAATCGAGCTCCTTCCAGACTTCTCCCCCAACCAGACTTCTCCACCAGTCGAACTCCTTTCGGACTTCTCCTCTAGCCGAACTTCTCTTACGATCGAGCTTCTTCCAGACTTCTCCTCCAGCCAGACCTCTCCATCAGTTGAACTCCTTCCAAACTTCTTCTTCAGTCGGACTTCTCCCTTCAGTTGCCTGAAGGACTCCGCTCAATCGAGCTTCTCTAAGATACTCCCAATGAAATTTCGTCTGGACCCCTTCCAGCAGTCTGAAAGGACCTCGACGCACACCCCTGATATAGCAAGCAACAACCTACGCACAGTCAACCTCGATAATCTCCGAGCTCCTTTGGAATAACAATAACTAGGAACTCTTCATCGCCTGCAGCTATCCTATCCAAACTTCAGCTGTCAGATCCCAACAGACTAGCACGTCGCGACAACAGATACTATCCTTCGTAACAAACTTCATATGACCTCGAACGGCCCACTACCAGGTGGTTGCGACTGTTATTATCAATTTGTTACAGGCTCCATCTATTTAAGAAACCCTCCAGATATGCTTTCTTTCCTAAACTCTCTTCTTCTTCTCGATACTCTACTACTTTCTTTTCTGAGTACTCTATTTCTGTTGGCCAAAAGAGCTAACTTGATCGTTGGAGGGTCTTACCGAAGCCACCACCTCCGACTCCAAGTGAGACTTGTTTTACAAGTCGCCGGCGATGACCTCATCCTCTCCGACTCCAGCATCGATTCCGACGTCAATCAGATTTCGCACCAATAGGATTGATGCTAGAGGAAGAGCTCTCCTCTTTCTCTTGAGGTTTTCTTGTTCTTAAAAAAATGCTCAACGGGGGTCTTTCTTCTTCTCCCTCGGAGTTGTTCTTCCCCAGCTGATCTCACGAGGATGCCTCCTAGGAAGGTGTCGACTTGACGGTCAACCATCTTCATGACTAGATCTCATCCGGATTTGCCCATCTCTGTCTCATCCACGGCATCTCAGGTTCCACCAACAGCAATGGTGGGCGTGGAGCAATTTAACCTGCTGATCCAGCAGGTTAAGGGCCTCACTAAAGCAGAGCAGGCCATGCAGCAGCAGCAGCCTCCGGCGTCAATCCAACCAAAGCAGGCTTCTCCAAAACTCCAAGATCCAGTTTGGGGATAACCGACTTGGACGAGTTGGCCAATAACTTTCGGACAAGGAAAGAAGAGGATAGAGAGCCCCTACTCTGATCATGATTCAACCCCTGAGGGGACTTTGCCCCCATTCAGCCAAAAGACTTTAGAGATCCACGATCATGAGGATCTCCTGGATAGAAAATTATAAGAAATAAATTGACGGATCGAGAAACTCCACCATACTCCCTCCTATCACGGTAATGATATCTACATCGATTCTCCTTTCTCTCATCAAATCATGTAGGAACCGATCCCGCCGAACTTCAAGCTCTCCCAGTTTGAGAGCTACAACAGGACTACTGATCTGGTTCACCACTTGGAGACCTTTCGGACCATGGTGCTGCTCCATGGTGCGTCAGATGTCATCTTATGCTGAGCTTTTCCATCAACTCTGAAGGAGGCAGCAAGAAATTGATACTCGACCCTCAAGTCGGATACTATCTTTTTCTTCAATCAGATGAGCCATTAGTTTGTGGCTTATTTTATCAGCAGCCGACGTCCCCGATGAGGCTCGGACTTCCTCATCAACATCAAGCAGGAGGAAGAATCCATACAGGCCAATGTCATCCATTTCAATGTTGCTGCACTGGAGGTCTGAAACTTAAACCAATCTATTGCAATGACCGCATTAAAGGATGGCCTTCAGAAGAATGATTTGCTGTTCTCCCTAAAAAAGAAGTATCACAAAAATTTTGCTGATATGCTGGCTCGAGCTAAAGGTTATGTTCGAGTAGAAGAGGCCTTCAAGGCCAAGGATAGTGAAGTCGCTAGAGAGCGGTGAGCGGGTGAATCAAGTATGCCCGCTACTGAGGAAAAGCTGAGTGAAGCTCGACCGTGCTTTCGAACACCTCCTAAGTGCAAGCGAGCTTGAACTCCTCCTCGGACTTGAAGGCAAAGAAGCCTGGATAAAAGGGCATGGCGGAACTTCTTCCTCAGAAGGTTCCATAACTATGCTCCCCTCAATGCTCCAAAAACTCAAATACTGATGAAAATCAAGAAGCAGCTATCGAGATCGGAGAGGATGCGCACTCATCCTAGCAAGCACAATCCTATCAAATACTGTCTCTACCATCGTGACCATGATCACGATACTGAGAAATGCATTCATCTCTAAGACGAGATTGAGAAGCTCATCAGACGAGGCAGTCTCAGCTAATTCCTACGATGTCAGCCTAAAGGATGGAAAGATCGACCAGGGGCACCGCCGCCATCAGAGCCACCAAGGAGGGAAGAGCAACAAGAAGATCGGCCCCCACTTAGCATCATCAACACCATCTCTAGGAGACTTCGATGAGGGGAGGCTAGTGGATTGATGGGGCCCATGAAGAGGTGGACTAAGGAGTCCATCACTTTCATTGACAAGAATGCCCAAGGGATCCAGTTTTTGCATAACGATGAAATTATAATCTCTTTAAATACTGCTGACTATGATGTATATCGTATTTTGATAGATAATGGAAGCTCCATCGATATTTTATTTTACGATGCTTTTTCTAAAATGTCTATACCCAATAACCACCTGGGACCTATGAACTTTCTACTGGTGGGCTTCACTGGCGATGTTGTGCTAGTTGAAGGAATAATAATGCTATCTATGACTGCAGGGCAATACTCAAAATAGACCAAGGCACAGGTCAACTTATTGGTAGTAAAGGCTCCGTCTACCTGCAATGCAATTCTCGACCGACCTAGTCTAAATGCACTTCGAGCTATGATGTTGATCTACTATTTGAAAGTAAAGTTTTCGATAAGCTATGGAATTGAGATGATCAGAGAAGATCAGATCTTGGTGAGGCACTATTACTCCATCGCCTTGCCAAAGGGTAGCCATTCCGACCCTTGCCCAATTGATGGACTAGATATCCGTGATGATCTTACTAAGGAGCGGGGTCAACCCATGGAGGATCTCGTGGCCATCCTCCTGAATGATGGGGATACAAAATACATAGTGCAGGTCGGCTCCAGCTTGGAGGAGGAAGTTCTGGAGCAGCTTATTGCCTTCCTATGGAAGAATGCCGACGTCTTCATTTAGGTCTCAGCGGATATGCCAGAGATTGACGTCGAGGTCATGAAACATCAGCTAGCTGTTGATCCCAAATACAAGCCAGTTAAAGAAAAAATTCGTGACCATGCACCAAAAAGATAGAAGCTGATAGCAGAAGAAGTGGATAAACTTCTCAAAGCTGGATTCATCCGAGAAGTCCACTATCCAAGTTGGGTTTCTAATGTGGTCTTGGTCAAGAAGGCCAATAATAAATAGAGAATGTGTATCAACTTCAAGAAGTTGAATAAGGCCTGCTCAAAGGATAGCTAACCCCTATCCAGAATTGATCAATTAGTGGATGCAACCTCGGGCCATGAGCTCCTCACCCTTATGAATGCCTTCTCCAACTACAATCAAATTCAGATGGCACCAGAGGATGAGAAGAAAAGTACTTTTATTACTGACCGTGGTCTTTATTGTTACAGGATCATGCCCATAGGACTTAAAAATGCAAGCGCAACCTACCAACACCTGATCAATAAGATCTTCAAAAAGCAGATCGATCGCAACATGAAAGTCTACGTGGATGATATGCTTGTCAAGAGCTAGACCTTATTCAATTACATTGCCGACCTTAAAGAGACCTTCAACGCTCTTCAAAAATACAAGATGAAGCTGAACCTGACTAAATACGCCTACAGAGTGACCTCAAAAAAATTCTTGGGGTTCATGGTCTCAAGGTGAGAGATCGAAGCTAATCCGAAGAAAATTTAAGCCATTCAGAAGATGATCATCCCAAAATCAATAAAAGATGTTCAGCATCTGATCGACAAGGTGGCATCCTTGAATCGCTTTGTTTCAAAGTCGGTCGAGCAATGTATGCTCTTTTTTCAGATCCTCAAGCAATCGAAGAACTTCTGCTGGATGGCAGAATGCCAATAGGCATTCAAAGAATTCAAGAGCTACCTCGATTCACCCCCACTATTGGCAAAGGCTGAGCCTGAAGAAAAATTATTTCTGTACCTAACGGTATCTCTTGCAGCCCTAGCAGTGGTCCTGGTCAAGGAAGAGATAAAAGTGCAATGATCGATCTATTATATGAGTCGAGTCTTGAGAGATGTGAAGATCAGATGCACAAAATTAAAAAAATTGACTTACACTCTTCTGATTGCAGTAAGGAGACTTCAGCCCTACTTCCAGGGGCATACCATAATACTCGTCACCGACTAACCAATCAAAGCAGCTCTTCATCGAACGGATGCATCTGGAAGAGTAGTGAAGTGGACTATTGAGCTAATGGAGTTCAATATCAATTATCAATCTCGACCATCAATCAAAACTTAGATACTGACCAATTTTATAATCGAATGCACGATCCTGGATGAGGCCAAACCTAAGCAGAATCAAGCCAACATTCCATGGTCGCAGTCAAGCTCCCCCGAAGAAAGAGCAAACCTTTCTGAAGGGTTCTAGGCCTTGTATATGGATGGCTCTTCCAATATTTCCTGCGCGGATGCTGGACTGATCCTGATCAATCTCGAAGAGATCATCGTCGAGTATGCACTACGCTTTAAGTTCTTCGTAATAAATAATGAAACAGAATATGAAGCTTTGATAGCAAGGATGAAGATAGCAAAAGAACTCGAGGTAGATCGGCTCCAAACTTATAGCGACTCATAGTTGGTAATGGGATAAGTCAATGGCAGTTATGAAGCTCGAAAGAAAAGCATAATAAGGTATCTTGAGAAAGTAAAGAGCATGATCTCAGCTTTCAACAGCTTCGATATTTAGCAGATTTTAAAAGTAGAGAATACCAAAGCCGACCTTCTATCCAAGCTGGCCACGTTCGCACCTAATGAGCTTCCTAAAGAAGTATACTTTGAAGTGTTGAGATGTTCGAGTACGAAAGAACTACAGTTTGTAATACAGATCGATCATGAGCCCTGCTAGATCAATCCATTGATTGCTTATCTCAAAGATGGGATACTCTCCTATGATCCAAATAAAGCTCGAAAGTCGAAAAATCAAGCCTCCCGATATTTTCTTTATCAAGGCAAACTGTACAAAAGGTCAAACTCCCTGCCTCTTCTGAAGTATCTCCAATCTTTTGAAGCTGATTTTACATTATGAAAAGTGCATGAAGAAATTTATGGGAGCCATCTAGGTGCCAGGTTCCTTTCTCATAAGCTACTTCGACAAGGTTACTACTGACAAACAATGCACCATGATTATGTTGAGTATGTTAAAAGATGCGACCGCTTTTAAAGAAATACGAATATACAAAGGCAGCCGGCCTCCGAGCTTATCCTACTAAGCATATTTTGGCTATTTGCACAATGAGGGATGGATATACTTGGACCCTTCTCGATGGCATCTGGATAATGAAAGTTTTTCTTAGTTGTGATAGACTACTTTACCAAATGGATCGAGGCCGAACTCCTAACAAAAATTATCAAAGCCAAAGTATAATACTTCATCTAAAAATTAATTATTTATAGATTTGGTCTGTCTTGAACTCTCATAATGGACAATAGGCAATAGTTTGCTAGAACAAGGTTTGCTGATTTTTGCAAAAATTTGAGCATGTCCCATCACTTTATGTCGGTGGCCCACCCACAAGCCAATGGTGAAGCAGAAGTTATCAATAGGATCCTATTGCAGGATATCAAGACGAGACTTGAAAGAATAAGAAGGACTTGAGTGGACAAACTCTACCATGTCCTCTTGGCATACCGAACTATCCACAGACTATCGACTAAAAAAATACCATTTGCCTTGACCTTTAGAACAGAGACTATCATCTCAATCAAGCTTAAACTTTTGTCAGCATAGGTTGAGGCCTACTATTAGCAGTACAATTTACAGGACCTTAGAGCTAACCTCGATCTGCTGGAGAAAAAATGAGAAGAATCTCAAGTTCGGATGGCTGCTTACAAACGAAGGATAGCCCAATACTATAACTCCAGAGTTAAGTATAAAGTATTCAAAGTGGAAGACTTGGTGCTTCGACGAGCAGCTATTTCTCTACCCCAGAACCAAGGGAAGCTCACCCCAAATTAGGAAGGATCCTACAAAGTCAAGAAAGTCATTCGGCCTAAGACATATTACCTAAAGAAGCTTGAAGGTGCCGATCTACCTCGACCGTGGAACTCAAAAAATCTATGAATGTATTATCAATGATTTAGTTGCAATAAGATCCCTCTACTTTAACACTCTGATCTCTGTTATAAATTTATAATTGAGAGAAATAACTCTCCGAACTTAGGAATATGAAGAAAGGAGAGGTCCCATCAACGATCTTAATGTGCCCCTACAACCATGTTAGAAATAGAAGGAGAACCTCATCCTAACATGAGTAAGGTCGAAGGCTTCATTAATCTAAGACGAGAGGAGAAGAGAGGCTCTATCAATAGTCCTAATGTGTCCCTACAGCCACGTTAAGAATAAGAGGAGAACCTCATCTTAATATGAGCAAAGTCGAAAGCCTTGTTAATCCAAGATGAGATGAGGAGAGAGGCCATGTCAACGGCCCTAATGTGCCCCTATAGCCATGTTAAGAATAGAAAGAGAACCTCATTCTAACGTGAGCAAAGTCGAAGGCCTCATTAATCTAAGATGAGATGAGAAAAGAAGCCCTGTCAACAGTCCTAATGTATTCCTACAGCCACGTAAGGAATAAGAGGAGAACTTCATTCTAACATGAGCAAGGCTGAAGACCTTGTTGATCTAAGATGAGATGAGGAGAGATGTCCTATCAACAGGAACAGAAAAGAACCTCTTCCTAATAGAAGAAAGGCCAAGGCCTCGTTAACCTAAAATGAGAAGAAGAAAAAAGCTCTACCAGCGATCCTTATATGTGTCCCCCTATGGCTATGTCAAATACGAAAAGAAAAATCCCATCCTAGTTTATGGAAGGGACCCCCAGCTCGGCATCCACAACAAGCATCTCATTAGAAGACGAAAGAATGAAAAATAAGATGAAGAAAACGAAGCCATTAACAAGCATTGAATTCGTATAAGAAAATAATGAAAAAGATACTATTTTATTACAAATATAAATTCACTACAAGCAAAATAAAGGTCGATAAGACTGATTACATGAAAAAAAAGAAGAAGAAAAAAGATTGAAGCCCTAAGATGGACCGAACTCCTCAGACTTTGGGCTATCAAGCCCAGCCATCACCAAGGCCTACTTTAGCCTAAGGATCTCCCCCTCAAGCTTCTTCTTCTTATATAGACCATCTATGTACATCCTGTTGACATGTTGAAATTTACCTTCAAGCTCTTGCCACTGCTTCTTCAAGACTTTAGACTCAGCCTTCGCATCCTTGACAGCCTAATATTCATAGGTTAGCTTGAGCTTCAGTCGTTGAACGTCGGCCTTCTCTATCTCGACTGCTTCTGAGAGCTCATCGATGGTCCTCTTCAAGGAGGCGATCTCCTCCGACTCGCTACTTGCACCAGCTTGCCAACTACTGAACAATCATCTTTGAAAATAAAGTCGCTTCATCTCTGACGACCTTAAGCTCGCATTCAAGCCTGGACATTTTTTCTATCTAGATTATTTTATAACTATTATGTCGGTCCTCGATATCTCGTAACTGCTTCGAAAGCTCGAAGATCTTCTTGGACCAATCCCAGTCGTACCGAGCCTTATCGGTAGACCACGGTAAACTTTCCTTCAGCAAATAGATTTTCTCTTTCGCCATCTTCAGATCAACTTCGAGAGAGCAGATCTTCACCATTAGTGCCCAAGATTTATCGCTGATATTTTTTTTGAGCTCGACAATCTTCCTCACAAAGCTGTCCTTTCGGATGCTGAAGCTTGCAAAATCCTTCATGTGTAAATTTTGGAGGTGAGTGAGCTCTTTGATCGACTCCGAAGCATTCTTCCGAGAAGCTTGAAGGTCATCCTCCATCTTCTTCAACTTTTTCTTCAGATGGTGGACTTTCTTCTTTAAACTTTATTAAAGATTTCAGCAGAACTCCTTGAGGTAATGGGTCGACATCGATTGAAGATGGCGGGTTATGGCTCTAATTATTGGAGAAATTCTGGATAATACATGGCACAACAGCAATATAAAGAAAGGCATAGACAAAAGTAAATTCACTTTCATTTAACTAAAAACTTTCAGGTACAAAGCAAAATGAAAGAGAAAAAGAAAAAAATATAACTACTAAAGGCCTCCGACTTTTAGAGGAAAAGCAGCAAAGGAGCTTAGCACTCCAGGGGTAGCCGCGGGCTCAGGAGCGGGTTCAATCGGTGCTTCGGTAACAACCTTAGGCTCCTGCATGGGCTCAGGCATCTCGGCAGCAAGTTCGGAGGATTCAGGGACCACTTCGGTGGGGGAGAAGTTGGCTGCAGCACCGGATGGCCCCACTTCTTTGTTGGACTCCTCTTTCAGAAAGCTGAGGTTAAGCTTAGGAAACTTTTGGACCATCCTATCTTCATAGAGTTCGAAGCCCTTTATGAATGCCTCCTAGCTGAATGCAATATTTAAGTCCTTCATTTCGAAGGAGGCCTTGAACTCCTCCATGGCTTGGGCTACCGCCTTCGAAATGAACTTCGATATTCGAGCCTCCAGCTTGGTGACTCTGATCTCGACCTCCTTTTTCTCCTCCTTCAAGACCAATATGGCCTTAAGCCCGATAGAGATGAGCTCCTCCTTTCGAAGCGTCCTCCAGAGATTCTTGTTTACCATTGCCTTCATCTCCACGAGGTGCTCAGCCTCGACGACCTTTCCTTGAAGGCAATCGATCTCGGATAGAAGGTCCCCTTGGACCTTCAGTGCTTCCACCTTCTAGTGATTTATCCTCTTGAGGTGGGCCAGTATGTGGTGATCCAACTGCCATGAACGAGTCACAGTAAGATAAAAAAATAATAAATATATATATAATAAAAAAAAATATGGTAAGATTATTATCTTAAGGAAAGTTCCAATGGATTTCCAGACAAATTGCATCCAATTGAAGTCGGCTAGGCAGTCCACCTCTTTGGGCATGGAGAACTTGTTGATCAAATCCTGCATGATGTTCAGATTATCAAAGGGGTCCGACCCCAGCTCATCGCCGTCGCTGTTGCTTAATCCGCCCGGACGAGCCTTTCGGACCACCTTCACGATAGCAGCTCTTTTTCTCTTTCTATCATCTCCATCCCCTCCTTCCCTCTCGGTAAGGGGATCCGACATCGACCCTCCAACGGGGAGGCTCGAGGATACGGAAGGCTGAGAGTCCTCACTTCTGACGTTCCCCTCAACGATTGAAAGGACCTCCATGTTTGGAATGACTTCGAGGGCAGCCGCGAGGACATTCGAAACCTCAAAACTTGGGCCACCAACCTTCGTCCTTTTTTAGCTTCCATCTGGGGCTGTCTCCTTCCTCTTCTGGGCATAATGACCCTTGGAGAGCCTCTCCATAGCAGCAGTATCCATCTCTGCAATAAAGAAAAAACTATAATCAGTTAAGGTACATATGAAGCTTCATAAGAGTTCATATGTATATTTGTGTACATGCATATAAACGTATTTAATACTGACGAGATTAAAAGGACTTAGGTCGATATTGAATAATATCTGCTCCTTCAGAAGGTCAAAAAGGAGAGAAGCTCGGTATGCCTTGAGCTTGTTAGAAGACTCGAGGTCGACTCCGTCTAAATTAGGGGCTCGACGGACTGATTCTCTAAGGAAGCCCCAGGAAGAAAGGTCAAGCATCAAGGTCGAACATCAGATGAAGAAGTATTTCTTTTTTTGGTTATAAATAAAAGAAGGAGCACCTTTCAGTAACTCCTTCTTACCGAACTAGAAGGAGAAGTACCATCAGTTCTTGATGGAATGATGGCATTTGAAGGTGTAAAAATTTTGAAAAAGTGAGATAGTTGGTCGGACTTCAGCCTGGTGACAAAAAGAAAAAAACTAATTACAAACCGAAAGAAGTTCAGCATGACGGAAGCAAAACAAATGTTCAGAAAGTGAAAGAACGCGACAACGAATGGAGGAAGTGGAAGTCGAAGCCCGGTGTGCAAGGCTTCTAGAAACAGGCAGAATCGATCGGCTAGAGGCGAACTAGTGCGGTCACCGGACTCAGGGAGTTTGAGATCATACTCTGATGGGATGTCGTACTGCATCCTAATCAGGAAGAGATCATTCGGAGTGAGGATAGAATAGATGGTATCTGGGATGAAAGGCTAATGGGACATACTTCTAGGGTTACCCTCGGCTAGAAGAGCGGGGTCTAAGAAGGTCGGCCTGAATGAGCTTCACGAACCGACAGATTGGAAGGTTTCGAAAGATATATAGATCACAATAAACTTCAGAAAAACCTCCAAAAGTCAAGAAAAATGAAATGCAGAGACTTCCTAAAGAAAATCGAAAGAGCAAGAAATCTAAGAAGCATGAATACTCAAAGAGAAGATAGGAAAGCAGATCTAAGTCGGCTGAGAAAGACGAGAAGATGGTGAGCACGATGAAAATCAAGTAAAAGAGTGCTTGGGAGCAGAGAGGATGCGAGAAGAAATCGGGACTATCGGACAGAAGGAAGGCGAGGACTTGGGAAGAAAGAAAGAGGACTTAGATGGAATGGATTCTGGAGGAGGAAGGAGGCCTTTAATAGCCAAGAAAAGTCCAAAATAGTTATGATTGTAGATCTCATTCGACTGACCTGTGTGTGCCACGTGTCCCCCTCATCATGGCAGAGAAGTGGCAACGAACAGATCCTTAATAATGTCGTACCTTGGATGGAGTTTCGACGAGTGACTCAAAAAAAATGTCTTTTTGAATCACCTCGTGTTTATGAAGTTTCGGCATTAATGCGGTAGACGTCAAAATATCCCATCCTGACGGGCACAGGAGGATAAAAAAACTTCGACAATCGCATCGGTACTTTCTTCCTTCGAGTTTCAAACTCGAAAGTATGAAAACTATTGTTGGAGATAGACTTACTCCCACTGAAATTCGGCTAAATGTCTAGTCTCGAAGCGATCTCGGCCATCCTCCTATCATTGGATCTCCTTCGGATGAACTTAAATAGTGAGAGCGGCCCCCTGGACAGTCTAGCCTAGCTAGCTTGGAAGCTGGTCGAACTTCTTCTGGACTTCTCCTCCAATCGGACCTCTCTGTCTGCCGAACTCTTTCCGAACTTCTCCTCCAATTGGACTTCTCCTACAATCGAGCTCCTTTCGGACTTCTTCTCCAGCCAGACTTCTCCACCAATCGAACTCCTTTTGGACTTCTCCTCTAGCTGGACTTTTCTTACGATCGAGCTCCTTCCGGACTTCTCCTCCAGCCATACCTCTCCACCAGTCGAACTCCTCTCGGACTTCTCCCTCCAGTTGCTTAAAGAGCTCCGCTCGATCGAGTTTCTCTTAGATACTCCCAGCGGAATTCCGTCCAGACCCTTTCCAGTAGTCCGAAAGAATCTTGATGCACGTCCTTGATGTAGCAAGCAACAGCCTACGCACAGTCAACCTCGATAATCTCCGAACTCCGCTGGAATAATAATAATTTGGAACTCTTCATCGCCTGCAGCTATCCTGTCCGAACTTCAGTTGTCATGTCCCAACAGGCTGGCGCATCGCGACAACAAATACCATCCTCTGTAACAAATTTCACGTGATCCCGAATGACCCACTACCAGGCGGTTGTAGCTGTCACTATCAGTTTGTTACCGCTTCCACCTATTTAAGAGACCCTCCAGATATGCTTTTTTTTCTAAGCTCTCTTCTCCTCCTCGACATCTACCACTTTTTTTCTAAGTACTTTATTTCTGTTGGCCGAAAAAGCTGACTTAATCGTCGGAAGATCTTGCTGGAGTACCATCCCCGACTTCGGATGAGACTTATTTTGCAGGTTGCCAGCAACGACCTTTTCTTCTCCGACTCCAGCGCCGATTTCAGTGTCAATCAAATTTTGCATCAATAATGATGTATTGATATTTGTAATTATGGAGGTCCTATGCTACTAAATGGCACTACAACCCTCATGATTTAGAATTGATACATCCATTAGACGGGAGCTTGGACTGAGATATTTTTTTATTCTTCTGGACACCAATGCCTGTCTGACCCGAGAGTTGTTTTTTAAATAAATTGCTCTCTAAAATCAAAATCCAACTAGTGTTGCCTAAGTGGGAAAATATTAGAACTTTTCCTACCTGTGGGCCACAATTGATTGGATGTTTCCGTTGCAAAAAAATGGATTCGATGTTAGATCGATAAAGCCCAATGTAGTTCAATATGATCCATACATGCAGCTCTTGAGCCTAGATCTGTCTCGGTAATTGGCGGGTCATGATTAGGGGATTATAAGTTTGCAAGGCATCAAGAGTCATCTTCTTCTTCCTTCTTGAGCCTGCATTTATCCATGGTTGGTCGAGACATACCTACTTTCTTCAACTTGGTTGGTTTTCTAATTCAAGTAGGCCCTCATCCTTCACTTCACTCAAAGAGAACTGAGGCAACTCATGGAATTCAAAAGTACGTCGAATTCCTAACTTGCCATCACCTCAAGATGAAAGGTGAAAGAAAAGAAAAAGGTTCATTAACGGGAGAAGAAATGAAAGAAGAAATAAATGATCCGTCGTGCACTCGTCTTTGCTCCGAAGGATAGTGCGCTCCAACTTCACAATAGGTTTTGACAGAGACTCCACCTCAAGGATAGGTTAGCTTCCATTTGTCCATCAATTGATTGATTGGTTTGGCATGAAAGGTGTAGGGCTTGTTTTAAATATCTGGCTCTAGATGAGAGGATCCAAAATAAAATCAGTCCTAGGACTAGAATCCCGCTCCACCCAGAAATTAATATCGTTGCCTATATAAACAGCTATATGGCCTTCCTTCCCATGAAACCACCGTTGGATCATTAGCTGCCTGCTTTGAGATTTATGCCAATGGATGCATGATGGACTTTCGAGCGTTTGAGATCTGAATAGTGGGTGATCCATTCCGCGCCGGGGAACCTAACTCATTCTTGCTGGAAAGATGCAACAAAGAAACCGGACGGAGGTGGCGAGAATATATAATATTCACCGCACACCATTTCAGTCAATTCTAGTATCGTTTTCAATCAATTATAGAGCCATCAAAGCCCCAGGGTAAAATTATTTCTTTGGAGAGGTCAAATCAAGTCACCTCCGTTGCAAGGGAAATGGTAATAACCCTGCATCACACATGGTGTAAAAGCATTTTTTCTACACAAGTTGGGCCAAATCCTTCGCAGCTAGCGCTGCTCAAGATTCCCTTGGATGCATGGTCGCTCGTGTGCTAGCTAGCAATGCGTGGCAATAATTCGCATTGGGATGCCCGAGCGCAAGACTAGCGAGCAATAACTCACATACATTGTACGAAGCAGCCGCCTTTCTTTACCAAAACCAAAACCAAAAAAAAAAAAAGCAGCCGCCTTTCTTTACCAAAACCAAAAAAAAAAAAGCAGCCGCCTTTATGAGAATGCTGACGTGACATTGTTCCGTGCAACCCCCTTTCAAACCTCTTACTTGTTGGAGAACGCAATCAAGAAGATAATTCCAAGTAGTAGATGTGGACTATGGTCCTCTGCCCGTCATTCCTTCTATAAATCCACATGCATGGCTTCCCTCACCAGTATTCTAGTGTAGCATTTGCTTGCTGTTGCTAGCTGGCCTGGTCTGGCTTCTTCCACTATGGATCGCATCGTGTCCTTGCTTGCATTAACTGTGGTTAGCCTTCAATATCACCTACAATTAGTCACTTTTGATATTATAATTATGAACCATGTTAAAAAGGGAAGCTTGCAAAACTTATCCTGCAACCTAGCTAATTGCTTCCTTGCAGCTTGTCATCGCAGTATCTCTTGGCCATGCAGCTTTACCGGCTGAAATATACTGGCACAGAGTCTTGCCCAAAAGTCCTATGCCGAGAGTTATCGTGGATCTCTTACGTATGCCCCTTTCTCACCCTCCCTTCTTTCTATAGCTTTTATTTTAAGACAATTAATAATGGATTTTCGATTAGATGCTTTTTTTTGTGTGTGTGTGTGTGTGTGTTTGGTAACACAAATCACGCATAAAGACCTGTTAGGCCCTTTTTCCCTTTGGCAACTTTTTCGGAAACCATTTGACACCTTTCAAGCTTATACTCGAGACCTTGACCAGCCATGATGCCTGGCTACTTCCTTCGAAGTATTGAACTATTAATCGTATACATAATTGAGTGCTATTCTCACTTCGACTTTGTAGATGCAAAGGGAGGCAACGTGATGCTCATCAATCCTTATCGCCCATTATATTACTCCGTTGCCACGGAGCTTCAGTTCCCCAGCGACCCAACCCTCTTCTTTCTGGAGAAGGATCTGCATCCTGGAGCCGGGATGAATCCAGGCCTAAGCTTCACCAGGACCCTCTCTGGCGCCGCGTTCATTCCCCGCGCCCAAGCTGATGCCATACCCTTCTCCTCCGACAAGTTCCCCGAGATCCTCCATCGCCTGAACGTTCTTCCCAACTCCGAATTAGCCAAGGAAGTAAAGAAAACGCTCAGCGACTGCGAGGAGGCCGCCATCAAGGGAGAGCGCAAGTACTGCGCCACCTCGCTGGAGTCCATGGTCGACTTCGTTAGATCCGAGCTTCAGACCGACGACGCCCGGGCCATGGCGACCACGGTGCATGGCGACAAGCAGGCTGCACGAAAACAACAGTACACGGTTGCGCCGTCGGGGTTGCGGAGAACTCCGGGGACCAAGTTGGTGGCGTGCCACCCGGAGGCCTACCCGCACACCGTGTATTACTGCCACTTGACTAGGTCCACCAAGGCGTTCCTCGTCACGCTGGTAGGGACAGACGGGACCACGGTGGAGGCGGTGGCGGCGTGCCACTCCGATACGTCCAGCTGGAAGCCGGTGTTCTTCAAGGTGCTCGGGGTGAAGCGTGGAACTCCCATCTGCCACTTCCTTCCACAGGATCACCTTATCTGGACTCCAGCAAAATAGGGAGCAGTCCACATCATGGAGCTTTGCTCGCCGCTCTGCTTGTGCCGTTCTCGGTTTGCGTCACCGTAACATTTTGTAAAATATGCAGCACGTATGAGTATTATATTAATATAACCCTCTTTATGGTAGGACACTATCGTCCACCAGTAACTGTAATAAAGCTGCTGAAAGGAGAAGGGCACGTGACACGAAGTCTGCCTTTGGTCTATTGTAGATTATTTTTAATATTTGATTGAGGGAGTAAATGCATGCATGATCTTCAGATTTTTTTAATTATTTTTTAATTAATTAAATCCAAAAAGGCCTCCATCCTGAACTTATTTCCGAAACATGCGTGTGAAATCATTTAAGGAGGCCATTTCACGTCCCCCATGCCTACCATATGGCAAGAGGGAGGCTACATGGGCACAAATTGAAATCGGCAGCTAAAATGCCGACTTCAAAAATTGACTCATCCATCAAGATCAATAAAATTATCCGCTCATCCAATGATTTCATATAGCATTTTTCCACCCTGGTCCTCTCTATCCTCTAGTTGTTCGATGCTTCACTATTTCGAGCCCCACCCCCGATCCCTCCTATCGTCCGATGGTTCCCCATCCAACCCGATCCCAGCCCCACCCAACCCCTCTGCCCCCCCCCCCAAATCTAGGTCCACCTTTTCTTTTTTTTTTTTTTTTGGTGTTTTGGTCATTGGATCACCAACTTCCCCACCTAGCCTCTGGCTTTTCTATGTGCTCGTCATGTTCCACATTTTCACATTCGGGCATTGATAAATCAAACCCTAAACAAAACCATTTTGGCGAGCCCGAAAGTCTGATAAATCAAACCTATGGTCGACCGATGTGAAATCCTGGTTGACCGATCTAAATGATCAACCAAGTCTCAAACCCTGGACGATCGATCCATCCATAAAGTGCTTGCCCTAATTCAAGTACTGATAAATCAAGCCATGAACGGAACGATCTGGCAAGCCCAAAAGTTCGATACATCATCATCTAGAATAATAGGGCAAAATATGATGTTCAAATCTCAATTTTAAGATAACATAGATTAACAATACATAATTTTATTAGAAAATAAATAAAATTACATTACAATAAAAAGAAATAAAGTAGATGATACATCATCAAGTAAGGTCTCAAATAGTGAAATAAGAGGTCGGAGCTTAATCATCTGCTACAAGATTCTATAGAGATGGAGGAAATTGACGATAAAAATACTGTACGAATTAATCGAACCATGCGGACCCCTCATCCGTATGTGCAAATCCCTCTCGGATATCAACCTTCAGTGCATCGAACCGAGCAGACAATAGATGCACATCATAAGACTGATGAGCAGACTATATATGATGATTGAGCTGGACTGTGTCGGCAAGTTGACTTTCTTCTTCACTAGTAGATATATGCTTCTAACCATCACCAGAAAGAATATAGCCTATATGCCTTAGAGATGACTTATCATAAGTGTCTGTGGATCTAACCTCAACAACTTCATTATCATCAATGATAAGGACATCAAAGATCTCGAAGATAACAATTAGAACAGCTTCATAAGGCAAACAAATTTTGGGTTTCAAAGCACTTAATCATATAGTTTATCATTACATACAACAGATTAACTCTATTACCCAAAAAAATATTTGCGATGAAATAAATATTCATATGTGATACATTATCTCTATAATCTCCTCTAGGTAGAAAATTGAACGTTAATATGTGATGAATTAATCTATTTTCTAGTGGTAATAGATGTACATTAGGTTTGCTTGTTTGTCCTAAACTATCGTCCTCAAAAATAGTTCTAATACAACTACGATGACCTAATCTATTATGACTCCAATAGGTATATTAAAATATCTATCACACATTATTTTAGAGAGGATTATCATGATTTTAGAGAGCAAGAAAGATGGGGGGAGGATTATTAGCATTTTAGAGGTTTTGGAGAGCTAAGGAGGTGGGGGGATTATCAGAATTTTTTCGGATGCCACAAGTGAAGGGGCTTTGATGGAGTATTTAAAAACTATATAATCGCCATTTAATATAAAGATTTTAATGAATTCGTCAGTCCAAGTGACAATTTTACTGAACTTGCCACTTAGACTAGGTTCAATGAACTCACCATTTTAGGTGACGATTTTGATGAATGAGTTCATCCGGCCATGTCAGATGTGTGCATGCTAATAAAATCACCACTCCAAATGGCAATTTCATGTGTGAATGAAAAATCTAAAAATAAGTTCTAAATAATCATACTTTTTTTTAAAAAAAAAAATTCTCGATCTTCATGGTTATTTAAATTTTATGATAAGGATAAAATTGCTCACATACCTCTCTCTTTTTTTTGAGGGGAGGGGTGTGGTGGTGGGTGGGTACCGGATCATGTTCGTATTTAATTTTAATCTTGCATAAACTTCCACAAGATTTGCATTACTAACACTTATATCGTACATACATATATTAATTCTTATATACTGCTATATTATCCTACCCAAAATTATATTATCACTTTTGATACATGCATATTATTTATACCTTTACACACATGGTATATAAATGCATACTATCACTAGAGATCGAGAATCAAAGAGATATTAAAACTCAGGATAAGTGTTAAAGCCCAATTAAAAGGAACTAAAAGTTACAATACTGACTCGTTTGGTTCATAAGAAGTACCATGAGAAGTACTTTTCTTCTTATGAAATAATTTTTTGAGAAGTTACTTCTTGGAAAGTTACTTTTTGAAAATATGATTTTGACATATTCAATTGATCACGAGAAAATAGCCTATTCTAGAGTGGCTTATATTTGGTTGAACATCCATTTTCTGAAAAAAAATCATGTAAAATATCTATTATACCCTTAATAGATATAAAGCCATATATTTTGCTCTTAAATTTTATATAAATAATTATATTATATTTATATTAATATAAACATAATATTAATATATTATAATATAACATTAGATCATAATAATTTATTATATTAACATAATATTAATATTTTAATATTATTAATATAAATATAATATTAATATAGTATTATATTAATATGTAAATATAAATTTTATATTAATATTAATAAAAATATTATATTAGTATAAATATTAAAATAATAATATATTATAAATATTATATTGATTATATAAATATAAATATTATATTATATTAATATAAATATTAGAATAATATTAATATTATATTATATTAATATTTATAAAAATAATATTTAATAATATTTTTGAGAATTTATATATTTTATAATTATATATTTATAAATTAATATTTTTAGAAAGAAAAAAAATCATCACTTTCCATCCCATAAAAAATTATAAAATGCATCTTTCTCATGAATTTTCACTTTTCATGAAAGATGAAAAGTGTCTTCCCATGGAAAGAATTTTTTCACTCATTCTCTTCTTAAAACTTCAACTAAACGGAAGATTCTCTCTATTTTTTAAAAATTTTTTTTTTTTTTTACTTTTACTTTTCGGGACCAAACGGAGTCCTACATTCCGGGAGAACAATTATTAAATATATCTTTAATTCTGGATGTAAATAAGCAGCCTTGTTCAAATAAAAATTTTCCGTTGACTTTTTGGTGTTCAGTGGGATAATCCTTTTGTTTGGGGACAACCTTGCATTTGTCCCGTAGCAAACGCACCATGTGATGAGGCCCATTACATTGCCACGTGCAAGGTCCGTAATGTGTGGTAGGTCTTTTCATTCGATACATCGCTGTACGCATTTGTATCCCGAAGTCCCACCATAAAATCATCAGCCTATCCCATTGTTTGGATGCACGATGACCAGGTCATGTGATATCTTCCCACATAGTGGGTGTCACGGGAAAAGGCCCCGCGCGGGATAAATTTCGGGGAATGATTGAGGTCTAGCTATAGAAGAATTCAAAACAATAGAATAGAAAATTTGAGCCCATCCGTAATGCTACAGCCGCACCCCCACCCACCACGCACCTCGCCCCACGCGGCCACCAAAGATCATTTTAAGTTGACTCGTTCTTGACTGGAAAACTTATATCCATCCGTAATGCCTGTTTCACGCATAAATCTGTACAAAAGCATATATAACCATGTATAGATCATGCCTAATTTTGTACAGAAAACATCAGCTAGTTGTGCATGTGGTCAAAACATAAGGATATGTTATTTTTTTTCCTTAAAAAGTAGGGATAATAAAATCCAAGAGCGAGTAACGCACCACGGCCCAATTTAATTACCCAATGAACCTTAATCAGATGCAGCACTCCGGTGCCAATCACACGATAACGATACAATTTATAGGACAGTCAGTCATGGATGCCATGTCAAGCACCAATTCCCTTTTTGAGACAAATAATTTGACAATATGCATGATGTCAGCCCATGCGGATCACACGGACTGAAATAGATTAAAAACGGATTGCAAATTAATCGGCATGACAAGTGATAGTTCAGTTTGTGGACAGAATATGGCCTTCCAGGTTCTAGCCTTATTGGACGCTTCCATTTGACGTGTGTCGTCAGATGTTGGTAAGCCTGAAAAAACGTTTTTCTTTTCCCGAATGTAGGCCATCGTTTTGAGCTTTTGTTCAGCTCCAATGACTCTGTAAGATCTCGGCTCAGGATAGCTCCGAGCTGAGCTTAATAAGTCTCTTTAAGCCTGATGTAATTGATTAACTAATGGATTTATTATACGCTGGTAAACATTTGTTTCTAGTTTTGTGTCTGATATCAATATCTATCATTGTGCTTTGTAGCCAAAAAATTTGAGCTATTAAACTAATGCTTAACAGTTGAGAATAGTTTAAAATTCATTTCCCTAATAAAAATGCCTTAAGCACCTTGTGCATTACTTTCCCTTAAAAATAAAGTGATTAGTTCGTACGACAGATGTATTATCCATCTGCTGCTATGTGAGATTATAACAGTGACAACAGGAGATAAATTTGTTGTAAAAAATGAACTTGTGTCATTGCATGTACATAACATACGCCAGGACTCAACCCTTGGACAAACAGCCGTTCCACCAAGGTATGCTTAGGGCATCACCATTCTTAGGCGTTTCAAGTCATTATTTTTTATGTACGACAGCTAAACATGGTCGGATTGTTCGCAAGTAGTAATGCAATAAATTTTCGAATCACTCCAAATTATTCTGCATACAATGTCAGTCTAAACCAAAAAAAGAAAATCGAAAAAAATACCAAAAGAGTGGATAAGCATCATCGGATACAAATTATTTGGTGCTATACATACACAAGCAGGAAAAGAATGCAAAGACGAAACTTATGAAAGCAGAATTCATTACTTATGATAGAACAATCAGTAAAACATCATCATGTTTTGGATATATCAACAAACAATCTGATTAGCACAATAAGAATATCGGTAACAAGAAAATCGCAAATGTACAGGTCCTGATGGTAACAGCATTTAACAAGGTGAGAAAACACTAACCAGTGAGAGTTCCCTTTTGCTGTTTGCAGGAAAAGAAATTAATTTCCAAGACAATACACTGTCACCTGTACCATGGCATTCTATAGCTCCATCAGGCAAATGAACAGGATTGCAGTCAACTGTTTTAGCTCTCATTGACATTTCGAACAGCTGAGGATGAAAATACATAAGACTTATCATAGCCTTCAAAGATATTACAATGTCCCATAGACACCAAAGTATAATTTACAGGTGGGACCAGCTTCATTAGACTTATTTCAGAAATTCCATATCCCTGTACAAAGTCAAATACCTTACCTAATACAGTTCTCAATACTCAAGTTTCCCTCAGTTCCGTACTATGCTACACCTACCTGCATGCATTTTAGCCAATACAGTTATTCTGAGCAGAACCATTCTGCAGTGCCAACAGTTTCCATCATTTTCAGAAAAGCCCGGTAGATTTGTTTTCCAAGATACTTAAATATCTCTGCTTATGTAACGGTAAAGCTTGTTATACAAGTTCGTGTCTTAATTAAACTTCAACAAGCCACAACTTTCCTGCAGCTACCACCCCATCCCAAGTATGTTCTAACCAGCTTCCCTCAAAAAATGGAGCCTCTTCTTTTGTGTGTCCAGCATTACCAACAGCTAAGCAATGGTGAGCCCTGGCACAACAATGAGTCATGTACCCATGCCAAAGTCTAGGAAATCTACAAGCACTGACATCCATAACTCCAACATGAATCACTTCTGCATCTATTATAAGCCATAACATATCACCCAAACAATTTCTGCTACAAAAACAGTGACATGAAGCTACAGCAATGCAGCAATTATGCAAAGACAGTCCCAGAAATTGTACATACCACTGCTCGTCAAACACGATACCATATTCCCTGCTAGCTTGCCATTGCATGTACTTTGTCATACAACCAAAACTTGATTGGTTTGTCTTCTCTACAGTTTCTGATGTGGACACAGATCTTTTCCTGTTCCCAATCAAACTACCACAAACTTCCGCAGCCCCTTAGATTCAGAATTTGACTACCTCAAATTAGATTGCAAACATTTGAATACGGAATAAAATCAATTGAAAGAACCACAATAACCATAAATATGCATCGATGACATATAAACTTCAGCCAAATTTAGTTCTCCACACACATGAAACATGATGGTTGGAGCCAAGTCTTGATATTATTTAATAACTTGCACTTGGCTCAAATCTCACCATTATCTGCAATACTGATTATAAGATCCAACCTGGTTTCCTACTTCTTTACTTTATCAAATGGAAAATGCTTTACCTCTCTGATCCACTAACACTCAGTTACCCATGCTGATGTGATACACAGAATTGCCAAACAATGCTGACTGCCCCTGATAACCACCAATCATGTATCCATTGCACCAATCTCAGCTGCCACACAGGCCAGGGTAAATGAGAAGGAAGGGGAAGCAGGGAAGCAGTATTCATAGAAACACTTGTAAGCATGCCAAAGAGAGCTTTGAGAAATAGTCTATAATTGCCTCTAGCATCCAAAAAAGGACTCACTCGACCTTTTACCCTCCTATACAAGATACAATGGAAATGGAGTGCGTTGCAGTCTGGCATTTTGGCTGATAATCTAAGTCTCGACATGAATGCAAATTCCTATATCAGACCCTGCCTTCTTCTCTCTTCCAATACACTCTTTCCAAGTGTAGGGGACCACTGTTTCCGAGCATGAGCTTAAACAATGTAACAGCAAAGGTGGGTCTAACTTCCTGCCAACTTGTAAGCCAGGGAAAACATAGGAACAACTGTAAGCCAGAGAAACACCATCCACACTGCTTAGAGTCCTCAAAATAGGAAACTGATGAAACTTCCAGCAGCTTTTTGTTTTCCAGTCATTAATTCTTTCCACCAAAAGGTGAGAGTTCTGGCTGGAAAGGCTCCAGCGAACCCCAGGTTTTCCCTACCTTCAGTTTGACATGCAAGGGAACTGAAACAAGAAACGACAACAATAAACAAAAACTCATTATGAATCATATTAAGGGCAATGCTTTGAATTGTAATTAAAAGGTACCCAGAAGTGATACAGCACTCTCCATGCTCATTTGCAGCAAAATTCCTGCATCCCTTATCAAATGTGGATCAACTTCCAGCACTAATTCATCATGCACCTGATCAGAGCATAGAGCAACAATCATGTAATTGTCCATATGTTAACTAGGCCATGTTGAATTGGACAATAATGCACCACGTTGTTTTTTTTCTCCATAAGGGACTCTTTTTCTCACCAACCTACTATGCAGATACTGCAATGAAATTGACCAAATAAAGAGCTAGCAACATGGCTGTGTGCGCATATCCACAAAAATGCATTGTCATTCTAGAATACAAATTCATAGAGTAAAAAGCTAAAATAAATTTGAACAACTACAAAGAAAAATGCAATATCCTAAACACAGAGTATGTAGATTTAAAATTCCAACTTCAATAACAAATCAATCTTTCATCCATAAGAATCTTCAAGCATTAGAGGTGGGGACAAAAAAGACAATCTAACTGCAATGGACATGAGAATTTTACTCCAAAAGGAAATCCATGTGGTTGATTACCACAGATGATTTGTCTTATACCCGCTCTATTGCAAAATTAAAATTCTAGCACCCATGTAAAGGAGAAGATTGAGATTTAAGACCCTTTCTAAAGCAAGAGAAGGAAAAAGTTATAGGACCATGAGAGCATTCTATCTGATAAGTGAACAGAAAACAGAACATTGATTGTTGATTGCATCAAATCGTCAACTTTGAGTTCATAACTTCAGCCAAATGACAACAAGACAAGCCTTCGCAATTTGAACATGTAACATGGGAAGAAAGTAGAAGTGCTTAATATATCAGTGGATCTGGTTACCCAAAATTATAGAATGATGGATTGTATAGTGTGGACGTATTACACAAACATAACTCTCATGTTTTATGGAGGAGTTGATGGAGCTCTTGGGCATAATGCACAGTTTCTATATAGGAACAAGTGTATGAACCTTTCTCACAAAGGTTATACTAGTAATCATAATACTTGAATATACTACAGCATGTAAGTTCTAAATATATATTAGCAGCTAGAGTTAAATAAAGCATCACTTGATCTCTATTTTAATCTCAATAGCTGTTATAAAGAACAGAAGAAGAATTTGGTATACTCTTAACATTAACAAAATAACCTGCAAAATGATACGACAATGGCCTTTAATGTTGGAAAATTTTGTCGCAAGTCCATTCAGATTAAGCGGCTCACTTCCTTCAGCAATCACAGAATGAATGGTTATCATAGCGATCTTGATTATATCAGCAGCAGAGCCCTAGGAAACAACCAAGGAATCCTTTTAAATCATGGAAAGCACAATTGCAACGCAAATTAAATGCTCTTTGCTACCTGACAAATGGAATTTACAGCTTGTCTCTGAGCTTTAGCCTTCTCTTTGTTGTTTCCAAACTTTATTTTTGATAGAAAACGTTTTCTGCCCATCAGTGTTTCCACGTACCTGCATTCCAATATTGCCATGTAAAACAAAATATTATCTAATGCATAGTAAAGAAGGAAAGATTAAGTATAATATTTTTGAAGAGATGTTTTTTCTCGTGATAGGATGCAAAAAATGACGCCATAGTATTGTATAATAATAATAATAATAATAAATATTATTTAACATCAAGGCAATGAGTTATTAATGATTATTTCCGTAAAATATGATAGTAACAATAACAGATGACATATAGACTTACCAATTCACCTTGAAAACTGAAAATGAAAAAACAAAAAAAAGTAGCTAGGGATGTTGAGGAGATGTGTCAACAGATAATATTTAAATAGGCTTGTTTGCTCAAGAGTTGAAACCTTATCAAACTCGGTAACTGAAATCAAGCAACCGTTAATCAAAATAATCTACAAAATAAGGATTCCCACACGTCAGAACAAGGCACCAATCAAAGGTATGCTTTAAAGTTTGGCACAAATTTATTGCAGAAATAAGTCAACTCAAATTTCTATTCTTGTAATGAATTCCTAGCTCTCCAGAGTCCAAATGCAAAATTTCAGAAATCATCTATTAATGATGAACTCCATCTAAGAAGAGGATAATACAAGGTCCAGCACATGATCAAACTTGAGACCATATTTTCAGTAAGTATGAATTATACTTTTAGGTTTAACCTAACTTTGTTTTGTTTATCATTTATTAACAATGAACTATATTAATGTAATAACTTATGGTTCCCTGCATTTTTCAGTTAGTCGTGGAAGAGCATAATTTATTTATTTTTTTAATCACAATTTTTGAAGTTTCTAAGTGTGTGGTGAAGCAAAAAGAATTTCATTTCTAGATCAGAGTTTTATTAAACATATTTCAAAAATACAGTATTAATAAACTAAATAATGACAAGCTTGAAAATGTAAGACCACAAGCTAGCTAATGACAAGAGAAATATTCAATGACAAGCACTGAAAAGAAGTGCAGATGAACCAACCCTTTATGGCAACAAGATGCAACTGCTTCATGCAACCAAGAAGAAATGCCAGGGAAAGAAGTTTTGAAGCTTTGAATTTTTTCGGCAGCCTCTTCTGAGCTGCATTCTAGTTGCTCAGCAAGGGAGTTAGCCCCCATCCCATATAGAATGCCATATATTAACCTTTTTGTATGTTCTCTCTCCTGAGAGCTAATGGCAGATTCCGGCCTACCAGTCCATCTTGTAGCTATCATTTTGAAAACGTCACCATCTGGCTTGCTCAGAAGTTCAATCAACGCAGAATCTTTAGAGAAATGAGCCATCAATCGCAGTTCTATTTGGGAGTAGTCAGCTGTTAGCAGCAACCAGTTGTCCTGCCACAATATAACAAAATATAATCCATATCTTGTCACATATATTGATACAAATAGAAGTGCCGTTGATAAACAAGCAAAGGAAGCATTACTTGTGTAGGGATAAAGAAGTCACGAGCATTGATCTGATAATGACTGACATTTGATATGCTTGAGTTGCTTTCATCATAATGTTGGGTTGTGAAGACTACTAAATGCTCAACACACTACAAAATCATTGATAAAAGATGCATACTCAATATATGTCAAAAATCAATAAGTTATTCATGTAGAACAGCAAAACAAACATACAAAACTAGCTATCAATAGAAGAACCTGAAGATTTGGTTCCTCCATTGAGAGGCGTCCTGTAGCTGTTGAGGTCTGAAGCCAGTGTCCATGTATTGTATATTTTTGGGACTTCATACACAACTTAGCCCGTGAACAAATTGATCCCAGTGTGCTGTTAAAAAGCTTTGCCAAGGTTCTGTGTTCTTTGATAACTGAAATGATTGGATGTCGACCCCTAAAAACCAAAAACACAAATTAAGAAGAGCAGGAAATAAGCATATTTTGAGTTTAACAGTCAGGACATGAGGATCAAAAGACATTCAGATGCCGCAAATATCATTAATACAGATGCCAACCATAAATTCCAAAGGACAGTAACTTTTCTATCATGTAATTATGATGCTAATGGGTAGACTAACATTGAGGCAATGGGGCAAATCAATCCAAAGATTGATCCAATATTATGTTGGACTGCTCCACATGTAGCCTAAAAGGCTAAATTAATTGTATGCCGAGCTACTATTTTGAAAAATGTGCTGCAAGAAACTCTAAAGCAGACACTCAAAAAAATAAATGTCTGAAAATGAAAAAGAAAAGGAAAAAGAGAGTTCATCATGCTTAGACTGATCAAGCCTCTCTTGATCCCTTATTTATGTGATTAAGGCAACATAACCCTAATGGTCTGGTACCGACAACCTGTTACCTGCTTTTGTAACAGACCTAGATGCAGAGTGAGAAGAAGAAGGCAGTAGCATGGGCAATGTCTGTTTGCCTTTGCTCTTCCTTATCTTGGATGAGAAGGGGACAAGTCGATGAGAAAGTCATAGTTGGGTGAGATTTACTTCAAGGAAAACCTTAGCCTCCAGTTTGAAACACAACAATGCCAGTTCAACTTGCTTTCCTTATTCAGCTTCTCTTCATGGTAACATATAAATAAGGAAAAAGCTAACAACTTGTAAAACTCAGCAACTGATAGCCAAGAAAATCTCCTAAAGCTTGAAACTAAAGACAACTTAGAATAATTCAAACTTCTAACAAAATCCAAACAACCCCTAACATCTCTTAAGGGGACTTATTCAAATCATCCCTACAGTTTAGCAAGAATTTGTAGCAGCTTAGAGCATCCATCTAAAAAGCCAGCAATAAACATTAAAGTAGTTTGTAGTGATAGATCACAATGACACAAAAATGAACCACTTCCAATATTAAAATGGACCACCAAACCACAACACCCATGATGGAAATCAGGAATTACGTACGTATTCCAGAAGAAAACATCGCTAAACCCTAACCCTAATTAAATTTTGTAGGTTTATTTAGGATTTCTTATTTTATTAATTGAAACTTTTAATTTTGTTAGGACTCAGTAAGTGGAGTTCTATTAGGTTACAAGTCAACAATTTGTCTTCTATTAGGTTGCAAATTGTATCTCTATTTAAAGGCTCCACACCTGTATGGAGATCCTTAGATTAGAATTATTGATTGATTTGATTCCTAAAAATTCTAGACTTGATTTTTCTTCTTTTCTCTTTTAATTTTATTTTTGTTCTTTTTGCTCGTGGTTTTATACAAATGTGGTATCAGAGCATCAAGGTCCTCGATCCCCACCATTTTTCTAGCTCCACGGTGCTCTCTCTCTCTCTCTCTCTCTCTCTCTCTCTCTCTCTCTCTCTCTCTCTCTCTCTCTCTCTCTCTCTCTCCATCTGTTCTATACCGAACACCTCCCCCTCTCTCCCTCTCTTTTCCTTTGCCGAATCATAGCCCGTCAAACCACGTATCGCAGCCCACTCCACCGCTGCTTCCCTGTATCTGCGAATATGCCGGTTGGGTTGGACCAAAAGAAAAAAGGGTCGACGGTGCCAGGGGTTGGGTTGGTTGATAGGAGGTGGAGTCGACGGCACCGGGGGCTCGATCGATCGACGGCGAAGACAGTGACGACGGCAAGCATGGTGGCGCGTTCGAGGCTCTATTTTGGGGTCTTCTTGTCTTCAACCTGCAAACACCATAATATGGTATTTAATTTCATCTGGTGAAAGGTATAATCCCTTCATTAAATGTTGGATTTTTTTGAAATCTTTGGGTAATTTATATTATTGTTTAGGCTCATATTTTTTTACATATTTGCTGTTGCACGCACCAAACACACCCACATTTTGCCATTACACGCACCAGAAACATAGACATTATGTTGAACCCTACAACTTTATTATAAGCGTAATAGCTAGAATTTTAAGTACATATAGTATTTAATTAATATTAATTTTTTTTTGCTATCATGATAATTGGTAACCTGAAAGATGCACAAACTGCTATAAAAAAAGAACTTAAATTTGTCAAAAATACCCAAACAACCTTCCAAAAAATTTTAAATCAAATTTGTCAGTCATTAGACTAACTTCATAATGAGATTGTTTAGCTTCGTGCTAGCCAAGTAATCGTGTAGATACGGTCAATCTCATAGGTCAACAAGTAGAATCCCAATTTTTTTTAAAAGAGTCAAGAATAGGCAAACAACCTCTAAAAGATGATCTTCTTAGTAGTCAACATATTCATCGATCTCCTTTATGAAATCTTAAACCTACTGGAGGTCAAATTCATGTCATGCACACTAGTCAGACATCCCCAATCTACACAATAGCCCCTCCGATTATCCACCACTCCACGAACAATTTTGAGAGTTCTTATTATCATAGGATAGATGAGTATGATCGAGAGGGCTATGAAGGAGAAGTAGAGCTGCTGAATTACACATCTAGGTATCCTAGGTAGCCTACTAAGTATGCACAAAATCCTGGACACTTTAAACCCCAAAGACAATAATTTAAAGCATACCCAAATAGATATGAAGATTTAGAAAAATCACTTAAAAGAGTTAAGATTGAAGTCACCTTTTATGATGGTAGGTTAGATCCAGAGACATTCCATGATTGGTTACTGGATTTATGGTCCTATTTTGAGTGGTATCACATGTTGGATGCCTCTCGCATCCATTTTTGCAAAAATGAAGTTGATAGATTTTGCCAAACAGTATTGGCAAACAGTTGAAAGGGACTTAGAACGAATAGGTCATCCAACTTTAGTACTTTAAAAGAAAATGAAATTTAAGTTATGCGAGAACTATATTCCTATTTATTACAAAAGTCAGTTATTAGACCAATAGTATACTCTTAGGTAAGGAAACACTAGTGTTACCGATTACATGACTCGCTTTAAGGACCAACAGTTAAGGTGTAACATATTTGAGGAGTCATAAATTAATTTCTAAATTTATTAGCGATTTACAAAATGATCTGAAAAGAAAAGTTTCTTTATATTCACCAAATTTTGTAGGAGAGGCCCATCACAAAGCCCTAGAAATTGAAAAATTTCATAAGACTTTATCTCAAAGGAAAGAAGCTCCTTTTTCTAATGAATCTAGACAGTCTAAATTTATGCCTGTTAGTTAAACAAAGAATGTATCACAAATAGCCCCTTCCCATCCGAGACCGAATCCCACAAACTCTATGACCCGAGAATCAATACCAAAGATATCTCAATCAACTAGTTCTTCAAACATGGAGTGTCACTATTGCCATGAAAAAGATCACATAGCTACTAGATGTCCATGCCGTACTCTAACCATAGAACAAGAATGTGAGGAAACAATACCTGAAAATACGCTAGAAAACTTTAATCCTCTACAACCAACCAATTCAGAAAAAAGTATGATAAAGAATATGAAAAATCAGAAGGTTGTATTAACGTCATGCGATGTATAGTCACCACTCCTGCAGACTCTGAGGTTTGAAAATATACTAGTATTTTTCATACATATGCCCAATGTGGGAATAAGATCTGTAAACTTGTCATTGATGGTGGTAGTTCTATGAATATTGTATCTAAATCTGCCGTTAATCGACTAAAGCTGAAACCCAAACCTCATCCTCATTCTTATAAACTTGCTTGGATAGATAAAATATCTCTTCCAATTAATGAATGTTGTCTAGTACCGATTAAAATAAAAGCTTATTCTGCTGTGATTATGTGTGACGTATTACCTATGGAGGTAGCTAATATCTTATTAGGTCAGCCTTAGATTTATGATGTAAATGCTCATAATTTTGGTAAAGAAAATACCTATGTTTTTACATATAAAGATAAGAAAATTACGTTAAATCCGGCTAAAGCTGCTATATCCTAACCTTTTAGAAAAGACAAGAGTTTGTCTCCACCTTTCAAACAAAAAAACTGTCACATTTTAATCCATAAAGAATTTGAAGAAGAGAGTTCAGAAACTGAAATTATGTTAGCAGTTATTCCTAAAGGAGAAATTCAATTGACCTCAAATATCCAAGATAACCCATCTTCTGAGATTGAACTGCTATTAAAAGAATTTAAGGATATGACCCCTGAAGATATACCAGATGGCCTTCCTTCCTTACAAGGCATTCAACACGCTATTGATTTAGTTCCAAGATCACAGATACCTAATCTTCTACACTATAAGTTGAACCCTAAAGAGCATAAGAAAATGAGAAGGCAAATAGATGGTTTATTATAGAAAAATCACATTTGTCCTAGCCTCAGTCCATATGTTGTTTCAGTACTTTTGACATCAAAAAAAGATGGTACATGGAGGATGTGTAAATAGTAGGACCATCAATAGGATTACTATCAAGTGTAGGTTTCTCATTCCTAGGCTTGAAGATATGCTTGGCCAATTAGCTGATTCTGTAATTTATTCTAAATTTGATTTACGTAATGGGTATCATCAAATTAAAATCTGACCTGGAGATGAATGGAAAACCACTTTTAAAACCCAGGATGGACTTTATCAATGGTTAGTTATGCCATTTGGGTTATCCAATGCTCCTAATACATTTACGAGATTTATGACTAAATTGTTAAAACCCTTCATTGATAGATTCTTAGTCATCTATTTTGATGATGTCCTAGTCTATAATAAGTCTAAAGAAGAACACCTAGGTCATCTTAGGAAAGTCGTTAGACTTCATGGATTACCCACTTTCATAGTGTTTGACCATGATGTCAAATTTGTAAGTTATTTTTGAAAAATCTTTTGAAAATTGTTTAGAACTATTTTAAAGTTTTCTGCAACTTTTTATCCCCAAATAGATGGTCAAACAGAGGTTGTGAATCGAAATCTTGGTAATTTACTGAGATGTCTAGTTGAAGATAAGCTTGGAACGTAGGATTTGTTATTGCCCACCATGGAATTTATTTATAATAACTTAGTAAATAGGTCTACTAGCAAAAGTTCTTTAGAAATTATTTATGGCTTTAATCCCCATCAACCTTACCTATGACTAACCACACTTCTGAGTCTGCCACTTCTTTTGCTAAACATATTTATAACATTCATACTGATATTAAGCAAAAGATTGCGAGTACTGAAAAATATAAACTTATTGCAAATACTCACCATAGAAAAGTGGAGTTTAACGAGGGTGGCTATATGATAGTTCATATTCGTCCCGAACATTATCCTCAAAATTCATTCAAAAAGTTACATGCTCGAGCCACTGATCCATTTCGTATTCTTCATAAACTTGGACCTAATGTTTATTATATAGAATTAGTCTAATTTAAAATTTAATCCAATTTTCAATGTTGAGAATTTACTACCTTATCGAGGCACATTCGAGCCTCCTACCATGCATATAGGTGATAGCAGGGATCACACTCCTCCAGTGCCAGTTTCAGTTCTTCCATCCACCATCTTCATCGGAACGAATTAAACGTATTATCACGAATGAGATTATTTCTTCTACTGATGGAGGATTTCGTCAATTTTTTATCAAATGACACGGCCATCCAGACTCAGATGCTATTTGAATTTTTAAAGATAAACTATGATGTATTGGTCCAGACATTTTAGAAGATTACATCTATTTCTTTCCAGAGTCAAGTTCTTTCCAGCCAGGAGGAAATGACGGAAATTAGGGATTACACATGTATTCCAGAAGGAAGCGTCGCTAAACCCTAATCCTAATTTAATTTTATGAATTTATTTAGAATTTTTTATTTTATTTCTTATTTTATTAATTAAGACTTTTAATTTTGTTAGGACTCAGTAAGTGGAGTTCTGTTAGGTTATAAGTCAGCAATTTGGCTTCTATTAGGTTGCAAGTTGTATCTTTATTTAAAAATTCTACCTATATAGAGAACCTTACACTTGAATTATTGATTGATTTAATTCCTGAAAATTCTAGGCTTGGTTTTTTTTCTTTTCTCTTTTCTCTTTTAATTTTATTTTTGTTCTTTTTGCTCGTGATTTTACACCAACCCATCCATGGACCAACACGGTAGATGGACCACCATTTAAGCTGCTAAGCACATAACACAACCTAAGTTACATTTCTTGAACTCACGAATGGTGGGTCCACAGCTCACAAATGGACCTAGTTACGAGAATTCCATAACAGCACAATAATCCCCATGGCAACATTAAATTCTCATAAAAAATCAAAAATTTACTTCATTCAACCACCATCTTTCATGTGTTTTCATATAAATCTCAAAGAAACAAATAAGTATTAATCTATAGTAGAAAACGTTGCACACTACAAAACAAGAGCACAAACTAGGAGCCACTTATGGTTCTTTGTGCTTCTTCTGACAATTTATATCAAGTAAACTGGATTCTAATACTTTCATCATTCACCAACACCAAGTACATATCCTATTGGCAAATCATGGAATCATGGTGTTTCTAAGAATTTCTTTGATTAAATCATGCCTAATTTATTACATGTTCTCACATTTAAGCACTTTAACACCCTCATCTGTCCCCCACAGCTTAAGGCACATCTACCTCTATGGCCCAGCAGCCTGGCACATACAAAAGCAAATCATATTATTGCTTTAAAACTTCCCCAAAAGCCTCATTATAAAAGACTAGTCCAAGTTGATCTATATTGCTCTCATTGTACCAAAATCAAATGTTTGGTTATAACTTTTTTTTAAAATCAAAGCATATCAACCAGCACTGTCACAAGTCTTTGAAAAAAATGTAGCATTTAGCTCTCCTTCAAGAAAGGTCCAAATACATATCTCTATTGGTCCAACCATCCAAGATTCAAAGAGTTAAGCATAGGCCCAGGTTCTTCTTTTGTTCCTCTGATCTAGCATGGAAATGTTCAGTTTTACCATATGAAGATGTCAATAGATTACAACAAAGAAACATAAAAGCATGAATGACTACTTGAAAGTACTTAAACCAGAGAATGGGGAAATTTATTGGTGAGAAATGACTACATCCCAACCAAAGTTTTGAGGAACCCTGGTCAATTGGATACTTGAATGCAACATGACCCACGTTGGGATTTCAATAATGGGGAATGTTGCCATTGTCAGATCAAAGTGCCAACATGTGTACAGAAGTTCAAAGCTTGCTGACAAAGACCCAAAAATGACACTCTAATGACACTAGTCCAACTGTGAACCCTTCAACTCTTAGCAACTTCACATGCCACATAAGAATTATCCAGAGTTTCTAGAAACTTCCAACAAGACTCACGAATTTTTATTTGTTGCTGGCATACTACATGTTCATACAACATGAAATCAAGGATTTATCAATGCACATAATATTTGACACGTCACCATAGCATATTATTCAACTAAATTCCTGATATGAAAGTGAAAGTGGAGTGAAATCCAGATCAGCTCCAAGCTGTATATAAAAGTGCGGTTCAATCATCGAAAAGATAGTATGCACATATGTTTGTATCTAATTCTTTATTATTTACAGAAGTTCCCTTGTTGACTTTCTTAATGGACTAGAGTTGAACACTTTGGGACATTTAACAGTTGGCACAACGCCAAGTGTACAGGTACCACTACACACATACCCCCCATTAAAGCCACAACCACCTCAATGAGGATAAGCAATTCAAGTGATTGTTATCTACATTTAAACAGCTGCATGGCCTTCTTTAGATGGTAATGAAGTTGACATTGATCAAACATCAAAGACTAATCCATATGCTCTCAGCAATCTAATAATTTGAGGTACATATAAAAATTTCAACTCACTGGAACAATAATGCAAACTAAACATTACACTTCCAACTGCAAGTTCAATCAAACCAAACACTAGCAGACAATTGTATACCTCTAGCTCCAACGAAATCTGTATATACCTGCATGCATGCATACATATATACGTATATGTATGTATGTATGTATGTATGTATGTATGTATGTATGTATGTATATGTATATATAGGCGCGCACACACTTAAGTCTACTCAAATTCATTCACCTTTTGGTTCCACATTAGCTGCCAGCCTCTTAATGGCTTTTATTTACTCATGGACCCCACAACTTCGAAATAATATTAGGATAACATAATGAGCAGTGACTGACAATCTATTTTCACCATCAAAAACAAAGACTCTTGAAAATTTGCATAAACCAGCAACCAGAATATTCTACTTAGGGAGACACATCCACTTTTGGGACCTCCTTGTAGTACTGCTGCCGCATCCATTTTTGAGGCATTCCTTGCTCTAAATTTTGGACAACTCTTCCCCTCTCCCTCACCAGCTACCCAAAAGACAGAGAAACAGTAGGCCGTCCTTCAGCATTAAATCAACCACATAAATACACGGGAAAAAAATCTTCTCACAGCACATATACAATTATTGCAAATGATTGAAGTATTAGAAAACTGTTTTTTTTTTTTAAATACTATAACACTCATATTGGATTCACCAATTGTTTTTCTTACATTATGAGATTGTGTATACAAGCTTACCGTAAAGGTAGGAATGATAATATCACATGTTGCAAGAATAACCTCAACAGGTTAGAATAAATATGTGCACAAGAGATTCCATGTCCACGTGCACAATGCCTGCCTCGAATCCAAAATGCATGAGACATATTTTTGCATCACAATAAAAGAAGAATTTGATCTCAAATATAGGTTAAACTTTCCTTTCATATATGTTCTTGCATTTTATGAGTCCCAAGAACCTCTTTAAGCATGCTATAACATAATTGAAAACGAAAGCTAAAGCTTGAGCAAGCTTAAATGTCCAATACAAGGTTTTAAACATGAAATGAAGTGAGTGACAACAAGGGGGGAACAAGTGGCATCTAGACCATGAGAACCAATTTTGGGTAGGTTGCCCATAGCATACTTGCAGCAGTCATCTGGATTTCTGCTGAATTAGAGGGACTGACCAATCTAATCTTCCATGACATCCAGTAACCCATTAATATAGTCATGAAGAAAAGATAACAATCGGCAGAAAAGTTCCCCACATGATGCCATTACATCATAATGAATTGGAAAAAACATGTTCAGACTGACATTGTCTGAGGTTGTTTCAAGAAAAGATCTAGCAGGTATTATTAAGGGCTTAGTTCTAGATTGTAGAAAACCACATAAGATTTTAGAAGCCGATGAATCTTTATCTGTTAGAACAAATCAGGGAATACATCATAGGAGCTTTTAAGTATCTGTCTATTTGACAATATTGTTGCAATTCAACAAATTGAAGATCCGGCACCAGCACTATATAACTGTTACTGAGGATTTTTACTGAAAGTACCATCTCATTGACAAAATATGGATTCTCCCAAGGACTTTTTTTTTTAACCTTTGCAATGAAATGTTCCACCAAAATATATCAACAACCAGCACCACAGATTAACAGAAAAAATGAGGAGAGAGAAAAATACAGATACCTTAGCAGGTCTAAGGAATGCTTATCTGTGCTAGGATGCAGCTTTCCTTTATTGCAACTCTGAGGTATTGGCAATTTTAAGTGTGTGAAAAGGACATTTGCAATGTCTGCAGCTGTATAAAGTGAAAAAGGCATGCCAGCAAGTCTATATGCTTCCTTCTCAAGTTCCTTCAGCTTTCTCATTAAAATATGCCTTGCATGAAGACATGCCTCCATGTCAACACCTATGCCCCAAAGTTCCATGTCTGCAAGGACTTCAACCTATGATATGTTCATAGAATTTATTGTTAATAGATAAATTCATCTAGTGATATGAACCTATGAATGTTTACAAGCATGAATGATCAGTAAATGGTCGCTCAAACTAATTATAGCAAAGCGTACCAGTGGATTCTCAATCCTGGTAAGAACTTCAACCAGGCCCTCAGAAACAACAAGCTTCAATAAAACAGAAACCAGAGCTCGTACTTGGGCAGCTCGTCTACAACAACCATTATGTGCAGCTTTACACATTTGGTTTCTCCACCTACCATCCCGACTAGCAGCTGCTAAAGCCTCACTAGATAATCGTTTCTTGACAACCTAGCCCATATTTAAATTTATTATAAAAAAAATAAAGAAAGAATAATGGGTGACCATACAATGCACAAACCCTGAGTGCACGTGTGTGCTAATGTGACTAATTCACTCACTGAGATGGCTATCCATATTTCATGATAAGCTAAGATCATGAAGAAACAATAAACAGTCATTTGATGACACTGCAGATAATTATGCTTCAATATAGGATCGCAAGTTTTAAAAATAAATAAATGTACCTTCTCAAGTTTTGGAGTGGATTTGCATTCCTCGTCAGGTGATAGGATCCATGCCACCAAGCATATGTCAATTCCATCATTCACAGAGACAGATGGCAATGAAATCGAATTGTCAATACACTCAATGTCCTTCAGCTTTTTATACTCAACACAGAGCCTTCCGAATCTCTGAATAGATATACAAGGATATTTGAGAACCTGGATCTGAATTTTCAGATTCCAAGTTATTTTTCTAACGCCACTTTTTCCCATAATTGTAGCTATCCTTTTCCATCTACTTAGAGCAACCTCCCAGATGTCACATTTATCTGGTTTGCTAGAAGCCAGCAGATCCTTTGAAAAGTTGACATAATACACTGGTGAATTTTCCCAACAGATAGCTAAGCCAAAAACTTCAAATAAGATGGAATGTTGCAGTTCTGGTCGTTTAAAGAAATGAACATCAAAACAAAATTCTCCAACTGCACCCCACTGATCTAAAAAGGAATCAAAACCACCAGGAAAATTACTTGCATTAATGGGACCTTTGTCAGAAATGTCTTCATTACTGCAGTTGGGTCCATCTACTCTGCCCATGTCCCCTCCCTTTGGATCATAACCTAGTGTGACATCAAGAATACCATTTGCATGGCTTGTTGATTCTGGAATGTGAGAATCCCCTGATGTTCCCATATCATGTTGATTTAATTTATGAGGAGAGCCACTGGTTACAGTAGAAGCATTTATTAACATCACAGCATCGGTGCTGCTACTCCTATGCTGCACTGCTTCAGTTGTGTTTACCCCTCTAAAAGCTTCTACAGTTGTATCCTTTGTATCGGTTAAATTTTCTTTCTTAATTTCATGAGGACCATGATCACAACCAATACTTGTGTTATCTGCATCCAAAGCGGCAAGTTGAGCATCTCTCACAGCTTCTGTTCCATCAAAGCATGACAAAGCAACTTTACCAGCAGACGTAAAGTTACCTCGTCCAGAGCTATCCTGAGCAATGGTAGAAAGTAAAGGCCGTGAAAACTGGGGAACATGAAACCCAAGTGACTTAAAAGCAGAAAAGGCAGCAATTCTTGCTTCTTCTGCTTGGTCAAGAATGATTTTGCGTGCACCATTTTTTATCTTCTTAGCCACTCCCAAATGCATGCGACGAAGGGCTGAATCATCTAGACATCCATCAGTCACAATTAGAAAAAAAAGCTTATACAGTAACAACAATGAAGTGGAACTGAATAGCAGTATATCACACAAAATAAATAAATAAATAAGATATGAAAATGCAGTAAAGCAGAAGGCTTCAAAATCAATTGTAGGTCATGAATATTGACAGATAGAATAATCAAGAAAGCATATGTGTATTAAAATCATGATGATAATACTAGAGTCTAACTGATCTTCCAAAGCTAATACTGTGGATAATTCCAATTCTATAAAGCTTGAGCATTGAGCAAGTCACAGCAAATGTTAAATACCTACAAGGTAAGTTACAAATAAACAAAAACCATCATAATTTACATTATCAAGACACAAATATGAAGGAAGGCACCATATAAGAGGTGTCATAGTCATTGATAGCATTCCTTTCTTACTTGCACAACAACATAGGCTTAAATGTCAAGATAGCTTGATCCATGGAAGGAAAGCTTCTTCCGGAAAAACAGTGCTACTCTCTCTCACCTCCCTTCACCATCCCCTACACCATTCCACTCCACTTCAACCTTCATTCAACATCCTACCTCCCCTTCCATCCCATGCCCCTCCATTCTCAGAGAAAGAAAGCAACAATGTGAGTGAGAACACACACACACACACACACACACACACACACACAGAGAGAGAGGCAAGATGTGAGAGAAGGGGAAGAGATAGGTGGCAGAGAAGTGTCGTTTTGGATTTTTTTTTTTAGATTTGTGGTGCAACATGAAATGATTCCTTCTACACTAAAGAGAAGCACGGTCTCTCTCTCTCTCTCTCTCTCTCTTCTCTCTCTCTCTCTCTCTCTATATATATATATATATATATATATATATATATATTATATATGTCACAGATATCATAAAGCCCCAGTCAATAATTTGGGACCACCAAAAAGATAGCATTAATTAATTAATTAGTACAATATGCATTGGCAGCTATTGAAGAACAGAAGAATGAAAAAAAATAACATAATCCGTGTAAATCAGAGAGAGAGAGAGAGAGAGAGAGAGAACCTTGACCGGCCCATGCAGAAGATTCAAAAAGAGCTTTTGCAATCTCAGAAACAGTTGCTTCAGCAATGGCAAGAGGAGTGCGTAGACCAGCCTTATAAAGTGCCCTTGCTCGTGAGCCCTGTTTCGCAAGAAAGGCAAGGTAAATGCAAATATCTGACAAACTGATAAACTAAAGCAAACATCATTCTGCACTGACATAAATCATACAAGGAAACAATGGAAGGCAATGTTACCTTGACATATGGGATCACAGTAAGCTCCGCAATCTCTGCTCTCACTCCAAATGAGACCCGATTTTGGAACTTGGCAACAAGGCCTTCTAAATCATGCCAACCAAGTCTTTCACAAAATAATGACACCATCAAAGCAAACCTGCCAGCATTTTCTTGTAAGGCCTGAATCATGCCTCTAGCCACTTTGAAAGCCTCACAAACATCAGAAATAGGGACCTCCTGCAAAGAATGAGCATCAGCAATCCATCCATAATTGGAGAAATCAAAACAATGTATTAGAAACTTGGCAAGCTTCTAATATAACTATAGTATGCAGGAATGCATTAATATATTAATATCACCAATAAAAACAAGACAAGCAAAAAGGGAATTGTGCAGGCATTGAGCACCCTATTAGAACAATAGCTGAAAGCATGCATGCACTTATACAAGTATTTCAGCTTAGATGACTTTCATGCCTTAAAGCAACTGGTCCCCCAATTCTCAGTAATATATAGACTAAATTGCCATTTACAGGGTAATCTATGGTGCGTATTTTGCAGTGGTAAGTGACCATATTTTCTGTTCCAAGTTCATCCACATGCAGGGTAACCTTCATTCAACATGTCATGTTTTAAGTGCAATCTTCTTTCAGAAAATACACCGGCATGCCAAGGATGGCAATCCACTTGCATACTTTGTTTGCACACCCTTAAAAATGGTACCCACTACACTCCCCAACAATATGATAACATCAGCCAGACTGCTTTCTTGTCCACTCTTATCTGCCTATTTCCCCATCTTGGTAAGCTCATTCATATTTGTAATCCTGTTTTTACATAAATCAATTGGAGAAAAAAAGGAATTAAAAATTTAAAGAAAAAGCCCATAGTTTTCTTTACATGCAACTGCATAAAGGTAGTCTACATGCCAACATGGCAGCAAGGTAATCTACAGTCCAAACTTACAAGCTAAGATCACCCAAAAAAACAAACACATGCAGTTGCTGCACTAAAATAACAGCATGATACCAAGATAAAAATATTTTAGCACGTGTTATTTAGAACTAGACAACCAAAAATGTTAAAGTCCGAGCCAAGTATCTGCTTCTTTATAGCTAAAAAATGTACATAGATGGTGGCATCCTTCATGTATAATACAGCAAAATGAAAAAAAAAAAAAATTAAAGGAAAGCAAGAGGGAGAGAGAAAAAATACATAAAACTAACAGCATGTGATCATGAGGTTATCTCCTTCAGTTACATGATGCTAACAGGAAAGACATTAATATATAACTAGATTATCAAAGGAACTAATTTATATTTAGTAGAACACTAAGCAAAACAATATACAGCTTGAAGATAAGGATGACACCTGCACAAGTCTCAACAACATAAGCGCAATGTAAAAGCGTTTGCAGACACGAAGAGTCTCTTCATTAGAAATTGTGCTAGTTTCAGTGGCTACATTCCGTGTTTGCAGCCTGTTGTGCAGCACGTTCTTTCTCCCCCTCAGTTTTTCTTGAAGAGCCATCGGTGCACCATGTGCCATGCACATCAAGAACGGTTCCACTACCCCCACTCGGTTTCCAACTGACTGCAATTCACAGGATTTAGAGAAAACATTAATGGCTCTTACAAACAGCAACAACTTCAAAGACCAGAACCAATCGAATCAAATGAAATGCTGCCACACATGCTTTAAGCCCATGCTCAACAGAATTCAAATTTGTGTCCGTCAACTCATAACTATAACAGGGACCAAAGTTTCCTGCTTGATCAAGAGTTTCAGAAGTTTTCTCAGCCACAACAGACTCTTTTTAGGATATACAGTAAATTGATGGCACATCAGAACTCAACCTTTCAAGAAGGGTGCAAATGAGTCAAGCTTCTCATAACCTACTTGAGCTCGACTCGACTCAATTATGATCGAGTTCAAGTAGCTCGAATAGTTTTTCAAGTCGAGCTCAAGTAGCAAGATACTTGGCTCGAAAGCTCGCAAGCTTATTTGAGTTTATGCATATTTTTATATAATATTATTTTTATTCATAATATATATATTAATATATATTATTAGCAAGCTGAGGCTCAAATTTAAGCTCAAACTCAAGCTCGAGGTATGACTCGATTGATATTCGATTCTAGACGAGTCGATCTCGAATATTGCCCTTTTTTCATCGAGTCGAGCTCAAGCTTGGGATATTCAAGCTTGATTGAACTCGAGTCGAGTTTCGAGCCTAATATTCTAAATCGAATTGAGCTCAAGCTTCTAGCTACTCAACTTGGCTCAAGCTCGATTGCACCTCTATTTCCAAGTCAACAATATCAACAAAATTTAAGAATTATACATTATAGCATGAAAATATAACTAACAGGAAATCACATGCATCTCTGCAAAAACTTTGCACGTCTCCATAATGGAAATGTAACATAAGAAGCATAGTTAGGATGCCACAAAAATGCACCAAATCATTCTCAAGGGTCAGTGGTCCAGCATGTATAATACAAGGCCATAGGCCCTCAGATATGACACCAATACAGTGATTAAGAATATGCTGGACTTGCAGAAACAATACAAAGATACATAGCCCTGTATATGCTGATGTCTTTAACTTTCCCTCATTCACAAAAGAAATGAGGCAATGTAGTCAGTAAACACATCAAATCCCCAAATGTAACGACAGCCCATAATTGCAGTGGCACACAATATAAAGAAGTATAAGCTAGTACTTAAACCCTCAACCATTGTTCACTTAATCCCCATATGATCCAACCAGGCTATCCAAATCCAGAAAAAAAGAAAAGTGTTTTGATATCATGTATATGTAATTTTAGAAGAAATAAAGACCATGTATCAAAATCTTTCCTATTCTATTTCTTCACAGCATTGCTTTTTTATCACATCTGAGTCTTGTTCGATGGAGTCTTGACTGTGTCTGAAAGTTAAGGAAGGACAAAGGGAGAAGAAGGGAAAGCAAGGATCATTAAAAAATACTAAGAATGTTACCCAGGAGCAGGAGCTAGTTTAAAAGATTCAGCCTAGAGACAAAGCATGGTAAAGAATTCTATAGCAACTCATCAACACTTCTTCAACTTGCATGGTACAAATGTGAGTTTGTGCAGACAAAACTGAACACATGCAAGTATGCAACATTAGCAAGCTATCAGAATATCAAGTTCTGAATCCATGCCAAAACTTTCAAAGCAAGGTTTCAGGAGTGAGATGATCACATTACTTGGTCAAGAACAGATAATTCCATAAACCTCTCATAGTATAATTCCCAGTCCGGTTCAACTTCAACATTAATAGGAGTTACAAGGTAAACCAAATGCAAGTCAGATGCCAGAACAAATCCTTCTCTTGCTCTCGAAAGATCATCTAGGACAACCTGCAGAAAAATAATATGCAAAGTCAAGCATAAAATAAGTAAATTAAGTCAAGGAGAGCACACTGTAGTATAAAATTGGGCAAATACAAAACAAGATGAGTTGCAAAGTCCCTACAAGGGATTCTTCAGGTGTGAGAGAACTGCCAAAAGCTGCACGTCCGAGAGGAGTTGTACTGTACAACTTAGTCTCTTCATTCCATTCAAGAAATTTTTTATGGCATAACCATCGAAGGGAATCTTGAGCAGATTTTACTACTTCTTGAAATGGTACGGTAGAATTGAGGAGAGTACATCTAACATATCGATGAATGTCACTTGCAGTCTGAACAATCCCACCAGCAACAACCTCCATGATTGCATGAGTCATCCCATTTTTATCTTCAGAGAGGCAAGACTGCAAGGGAGGGCAGCTATCATTAAGGATGGCAGCAATTCTTTTGACCTCATCAGGCTTGCATACAAGTATCTGATCAGGACAAAATAAAAGGAATTAGAATTTCCATGCTTCCTAAAAACATATTGTCAACTTCCAAAAGAGTTTAAAAAACACCCACAGGCTTTGATTGTGAATTCAACATAATAAGAATATTTATTTTAAGTAACTAAATCAAGAATAAACTCATGAAGAAGAGCAGCTTACACTCTCTCCTCTTGTATCTATTCCAGTTCGACCTGCACGACCAGACATTTGTCTATAGCGTGTTCCATCAATGAAATCACGACCAACCCGTGGTTGTCGAAGTATCACCCTTCTGGCGGGCAAATTAACTCCAGCAGCTAAGGTAGATGTAGCAGTCAAAACACGCACAAGTCCCTTACGGTAGCATGTTTCAACGATGTCTCTCTCCTCGACCTGTAAGGCACTCCACAGAACTAGTTCAATGAGGATAAAGGAAGCAAATTGGCACCTTTGCGGGATTTGCATTTATTTGTCAAATCACATTCATCAAAATTATTTTAGCGAAATCCAGATTTCTCACTATACAAGGAAAAATGGGAAAAGAATGGCACCCTAAATGTGAAGTGAGGTTTAGGAAGAATATGGCTTGATTATTGATGCAAGTGTCCCATTGCAATGCAAATTCAGGTTGCAAATATGGCAAACCCCAAGGATATCGGAGCTTCAAGCAAACTTTATAAATCTAAATACCTCAGATCTTCAGTGAAACTTGCAATCATGTATTAGACGGTCAAAGAAAATAAGGTTACTGAAATCCAGGTATTGTCAAGCAATAACATGTAAAACTTAGTCACAAAATCATTGCACTTCAATAAACATATATAAAGAGAGATACAGTGCATGCATATGGTCATCAATCAAGTAACAGCCGATAAGAGATGAATAATGTGTATCTGTGCATCAGAGATAAAAAAACACATTGGAACTACCGTAAGGCCAGCATGATGATAAGCAACACCAGAAGGCAGTGTTTCTTCTAATATAGGATCTAATCCAGCAGGACACCTCCTCAAGGCCTCAATGGCAGAGGAAGCATCATTGAACTCACAGTCAACTTCATGTCCACCAACAGAAAATTTCTTTAAGAACCTAGAGACATGCCTTGCAGTTGATTCACATCCTTTTCTACTTGAACAAAATAATAGCACTGAGTGACCTTCTTGAACAACCTGCATCAAGGTGAATACAAAACAGCAAAAGGATTTCATCAACAAATTAAAAATAAGATTCAAGAATTTTATGCAGCAAAAGACCTTAACATTATGCACTTAAATTTTCTACCAGTCATAAAACTGCAAATTACCTCATTGCACAGTTCAACAATGTGATCTGGGTCTTTACCCCCAAGATCAGCCCTTTTTGGGATTTTTCGAACAGCATTCATTTTTTTGTCAAAAATGGTATTCCCAACTTTGATATACTCCTCTAGCGGAACTGGTCGGAAATCAGTTTGGTAAAGTGCAGCCTGCAAATTCAAAAGAATAAATTTGTCAGCAAAGTCCAGAGATGAAGTTCCATAAACTGGCAAAAAATTATGACAATAACCCATAAAGCCAACCATGTAAAGTTGGACAAGATTTTGGTTATGTTACTGTGTATGACATAGTACCTTAGTTGAAAACTAGAAATATATATTGGATGTATCATTTTTGTAGCACTCTTTTACTTTCCCTTGTTATGCTGACAAATCTTATTGTTCAGAAAATAGTATATTGGACATACTGTCTTTCCTTTTGAGCAATCCCGGCACTTCGGTAGAGACAAGAATAGCTAATCTTTACTTACTTGTAGCCAATCAGCTACAGCTGCCACATTTGGCATGGTAGCACTCATTCCAACAATCTGGAAACCATGAGATGGGTCAGCTTTCCCGCTACTAGAACCCAAACTTTCTCCACTAGATGATTCTGAGTTTCCTTCACCAGATGCATAACGAAGCTTTGTCAACATTAGCTCCAGCAGATACCCTCTGTGTTGATCACCAACCTATGATGGCAATTTAATTATTTTTAAATAACTAAAACAACAAGAGTTACCTGCAAGGTGACAATTTATGATAGCCACCAGAAAAATACACTCCACAAAGTAGCAGGAGGCAAAAGGAAATGAACTAAGTACAGTCACCTACACACTACAAAACAGAATAACTTTATAGATCATTTATTAATTATTTGAACTAATAGACACTCTAACATGCAGTGAATAGATGCTTTTTTCACAAATGTCTTATCTAAAATCTCTAATGAGCATGCCATTCTTCACAATAGTACAAAGGCCGAGAGAGAGAGAGAGAGAGAGAGAGAGAGAGATTTGGCCCACAAGTGTGATCTAAAGGCAACAGGCCTGTAAAGAAGAAATACAGCTGCACAAGACCAAGTGTAAATTGTAGAACTACAAATTCATGTAATTATGAATACTATTGCAATAACACCTGAAAGATCATGGCTCTAACAACTCGTAATTGTCATAAGAGGACCTATTTGGAGATTTATGACCAAAATGCCAAGCCAGCCCCAACTTCAGAGTCAAAACATTCCTCATTTATCAAAAAGATTTTAAAAAAAAAAAGACTATAGCAGCAAATGATTGATTGATTGATTGTGTGTGAGTGAGAAAGAGAGAGAGAGAGAGAGAGAGAGAGAGAGAGAGTAAAACAGCTAGCCAATTGTCATATGGTATGGCGCACTGTTGGAAGCTGTCTTAAAAGGACAATGATTTGTCCAACATGGTAGGATTTGAGACCAGCGGTTATGCAAAGTGTTTGGGGATTGTTTTGGGCCTATTAGGTAATGTAGTTCAGAACTCCAGATGGATATTTTGACAAAGAATAGAGTTGAAATGTCCTGTTTCACATATACGTTTAGCTGAGGGACTGAGACATGACTGTGTTTAAGGATCTTTAGATGTCTTTACATAGGACCTCATGGGAAACATTTGAAGAGTCTTAGGCCTGTAATTAAAAAAAAATCTTTTTCAAATTCTGATCATTTCTTCAGATTATACACCCTGTGCCAGCAAGAAAGTGATGTCTATAAATGAAAGTGGATTGTCTGTAAAAGAGAAATTCATCCAATTTTAAGGATCCAAAAAGAAATAATCAAGTTATGTTCATCCGATTTTCTTTCCATGTTCCATCACTTTCTATTTAAGCATGTATTCAAGCAAACCAGATATGCACTGATAACCTGGGTCTCCAGTTGCTCTGGTTTTTTAGCATGCTCTATCATGGCAGACCAGAACAACTTGCAGTTTTACAGAAGTTAACTGCACTAATCATCAACAAGACACACATGGTTGGCAGAATCACATGGTTCAAGGGCAAACACAAAAGTAAGATAAATATTTTGAGACAAAAATCTGTTTCAAGCTTTACAACCTGGACAGTAACAGGTCTACATATTGAAGTATTGCATGTTTGAGAAAAAAAAGATATAGAAGTTATAAGTTTAAACATTTTCTTCTGCTTAAAAGTATATATGAAAACCAGAAACAATTAGATAATGATAAAAATGAAACCTTGAAGTAAAATTCATCATTGAAAATTCACATAAGTCATAACTATATGCAAGGAAATAGACAAATAGAAAGCTTTAACCAATCTATCTGGGATTAATTTTGTGCATAACGCTTCCCAACTCTCTTACCCACAGCTAAATACTTCTCAGTTGTACATTGCCCCAATTATCCCTTTGTTATCTGCCCTCATTCTGAACCCTTCACACCTTTCAAATCAAGGGATTTATGCCATACAGCAAACCTGGTCAGACCATCTCAGAGAGTTTTCGTCCATCTTATGTATTAATGATACTACTGAGAAGTAGAAAATCCTCAAGAACTTGACCCTTCATGATTTGAACAAATATGCACTTCAACATTTCCATCCCATTTACATTCTTCTCATATACGATTCTCATTTCTCAATAAACCAAGCTCGCATAGAAAAGATAGTCTTATCCTTCCAATCAGTGATTCATGAGGATTTCAGGTAGAACAATTTAATGTAGATAACCAAGGGGGGCAAAAGGTGATACTATTAAAAAAGAAAAAGAGATTGGAGTTGAAAAATTGCATAACAAAGCTGAGAAAAAAGCAAGGAAGGTTCGATTTACCATATGAAGTTCGTCTATCACAATAATTCCGAGTTCAGAAAGGCGACCTTCTTCTAACAATCTGTTAATTAAAGAGTTTGCCTTCTCTATTGTACACACAGCTACAGAAGTATCTTTTGGAAGTGATGCACCACCCTGATTTCCATAAAAGCTCCGAACATGCTTCCCAAGTGGCTCAAGAAGTAGTTCCAGGTGTTCAGCCTGTAAGAAAAGATAATAGCCATAGCCATTAGTGGTACATCCAAAAGTTTCCAACTCTAATGGGTCATTAAGAAACTTCTTAGCTACAATTAAGTCACTAAAAGCACCTTCTCAGCACAAATTGACACATAAGGAAGTACAAGCAGAGCCATTTTTCCAGTCGATATAACTCGCCTCAACATCAAAATCTCTGCTACAAAACTTTTACCAGCACTGCAGTGCAGCAAAAAGGATATGTTATAGAAATGCCTAAATTTTCAAATGCTTGACATGAAAAGCATGCCAGATCATACAAAGAATTACTGTAGACAGTTAAAAGGTCTCGAGATAAAAGTAGGGAAAGATATTGATGGCACATATGGTTGCATAATAGGAAGGTTATAGGACACAAGAAATAGCAGAGGACTCATTCAATGATGTTGCTTATGAGTTACAATCTTAACCATGTTGAAGCCAACAGCATAAAAGTGTATCAGATTACCTTGTCAATAAGTTCAGACACCATCCACTAGCTTAGATCAACACAACCATCGTTGCTTAAAAGTAAAAACACATATTCTTAAGGTAAGAGCCTTTTGTGATCATACGGACATCAATAAATGATTAAAGCAATGTACCAAGCTATTGGATTTTACAGTTACCAGCTATTTAAGATGCATCATATTGGGAGATTGTTATGTTTTGCTCAAGTTAACAAATTACAATAACCCAACCACATAGATTTCATTTTATTGTCTGAATCATATCAACAATCCAACTTAAAAGCAAAAATGTTGATTTAATGCACAAAACCATAGATTATAAGTGCATGAATTCTGAAACTATTTAATACATATTGTGAACAACAATCAGCACAGACATATAGAGTGATTTAAGATACGGGATATCTGAACTGGAAAAAACTATGGTTTACTTGTTCAAAACAATTGAAATAGTCGCAGAAAGCAGCAAAGATATTGCCTAAATTCAAAAACAATTGGATGGAGTAACTTATCTTATCATGCTCAACGCAAAATCTTCTAAGGGTTTTCATATCTTTTCGGACCGGCAAATGCCAAGAGTTGGCATGCATAACATGATAAGTTGTTATGCCTAACCACAAGTATAACACAGGATATTTTCATTCCTTGGGTTCATTTAGGCAAGCTAAACAAGTGAAAACAGGAAAACAAGTAAAAATAGGCAAGGTCGATTCTAAAGGATTCATAACAAATACCTTGTTGATGCACAATAGACTAGATTTCTTTTCTCCAAGACGCCATCTACAAGGAGACATTCGACCTACAATTTCAACCAATCAAAGCTGTTAAAAAAATATCAGTCTTCTGCCCAGTATCATCATAACAAGAATTTGTGCTGCCACTTCCAAATTTATTGTTTTCCACCTTATCCAACTCTGCAATTATTATGCAACTTATAGAGAAAGTCTGTGACCATGCTACAGTGCACTAGAATAAGCATGTCAAAATAAAAAGAGAAGCACCATGGCAAGATTGAAAATTCACAAAATCAAAAATATAAATCAATATCAATACACATATACACATACACACATGTATTGCACCGAAGTACGTACTTCATGTGGTAAGCATTACAAAAATGTTGGAATGATCCAACAACAAAAAATGGAAGCAAACTACATAAACAGTATGGTGATATACAGTCTGAATTAAAAAAATGAAAGACACTTTACAGATTAAATTTTGAGACCAGTCAATCAATACATAAATAAGTAACTATGTGAATAATGTGCTTTTGTATGTATCTATGACACATAGGCATTTGTGAAAGCATAACAGCATCAGCGCGTATCTCTACATACATATACAATCCAACTATAATCATTTATCCAATTTATCCCCTCCCAATTGCCATCTTCAGATCCCCCTCCTCTAGTCTCCCTTCCACTCACCTCCAGAAGACAAAGCCAAAGCATATATGGCGCCAGTCACTTAGTATGCTTCCAGACCTCAAACAAAAGGGAGTCATACAAACTTATGGAGCAAAAGAAGTAAATAAACCTCAAAATAAATAAAAGTGAAGAAATGGAGAAATAAGTAAAAGAACCAAAATGAATAGATAAGAGGTAAAAAATGAGCACTAAAAAAAATAATAGTGCTAAAAGATAAGAGGTGACATTAAGGAAAGGTTAATTCAGAAGAATCATGTTAACCAGAAAAGCCTCTAACACTAAAATCAACCACATTTGCAACTGATGAATGGCAGTAGAGTTATAGAAAGATGCCAAATATCTACTTGCACCATGAATGGGACAAGAAGGGATTGTCACAGCTAGTTAATAATTCACTATGCATATCTAGCAGCAACAATAAGCAATTGAACATCAATTATGGATACTGAAAGGCGACTTAAAAGGGATAATCTTTATGCATTTTCCATCGATCATTTTGATTATCAAAATTATGTGACTAAGAAGCACTTGAAACCATGAGACTATCGATCAGATCAAGTGGTGGAGACCAACTACTGATGTGCCAGATTCTTGTCTCCAAGGTGCTGATTCAACTCAAGTTCTTTGACAGCATGAAAATTGAGCAAGTGTTAAACATAGCAAATATGTAAGTCCACCAATTTGACCATGTGCATTTACAATGCTAATCACCTCAGGAAGCATTTACGCTTCTACAAAACTATAGACAACAATATGTAATGCAAGACATCAGTGTTTCTACTGAATTAAAATGTTGGACAATAAATTGGAACATAAGGCATAATCACATGGGTGGGACTAGTGACTACCGATGTGGATGTGTAATAAGTCTCAAAAGAGTATGGTGACAATGACCGGATAAAAAATGCTGGAATTGCTCTAAGATAAAAAATGCTGATATAGATCCTATAGGCATGGGTAACAATGATACAAGGAGAAGGCAATAAGGAAGGCAACACTGATTTAATCTCTGTTGATCGGTCATGAAGGAGGAGTTGAAGGCCTTAGTTTCCAATAATGGTAGATTTGGAAAGTATTTGAAACTACCAAAATAGGAAGAGGATGTACTCCAGGTATTAAACACAAGCTATCTTTATAAATCTATTCCCACGAGGTTGGAATAAGGATTGTAGGTGATTATTACTGTCAGGTAAAGACACAAGGATAGGCCCATGCCAAGTTATCTTCTGTACTAACAAAATGGAAAATTAAGATATCTAGACAACCTTATACATCTTGTTCTTGTCAAGACAAAGGAAAAAAGGGGAAGATGCAGTTGGTCAAAGATGGGATATAAAAAGGAACTGGAGAAATCATGCAATTTAGAAGGGAGAGACTGGTAAAATATGTATAACTGCTAAACTTCAATAACTTTGTGCAGGAAGAATGCAACAAGTGAGGATGGCATAATGGGTAAACTGGAAAAGAATTCTTTCTGGTGAAATTCAGCAAAGAACTGCCAAGCTATTAGCCTGCAATCAAAAGGCTTCAAATGCATAGGCTTTATCACATGAGAAAATGGATATGATGTTGCTGACAGAATGGGAACCTTTCAATGCATAAACTTGTTCAAAATACATGCAACCTTCTCATCCTCACCCAACTCTCATTCTCATTTATGGCCCCCCTAAAAGATTCTAGAGTGCCCCTTCATAATTGATACCTATAGTCAATAGTTATTAGAATATGGATCATCACACTCTGATGTCCATCTTAAGAATATATATATCATGCAAGTTCAAGTGATATAATGTGTTTTGTCACTAAGTACTAAAGATGAAAATCATAAAAACATTTGCATTCACTGATAAACAAAGAATAAGACAGGGAAGCCCCTTATCTAACACTGAAGTTAAGACATGTACAGAAAAATAAGAATAAAAGAAGAAGTTAAGAGGCATAACATTGCAAACATATCAGGAAATTCTGAAACATTAATGTATCACAGTTATTTTAGCTTCTTTCGTGATATGCTGGAAGGAAACCTGCCAAGGGTAAAGTTTTGATATCCCTTTTTTCATGTATACCCTGCATACTTCAGAAGGAAGCCAATTGGTAAGCCTCAAACGATCATTCAATAGCATAGAACTGGATGGAGTTCTGGCTTCTTCACAATAGCCATGAGCAATTGATCTACTCTGGGTTTCTTTCTCTGTATCATAAGCATCACAACAAGGTTGTGGCAGATCATGAAATAAATTATTGTCCTTGTGCATATGCTTGGAGCCATTCCCTTGAGACAGCAAACCACCTTTCCCTTCATGTACAGACAAGCCAGAACCATTTTCCACAATGTGTGGCAAATTTCTAGTGCGATAAGATAAATCACGAGGACTAATATCTGATGATGTGTTTGAAGAAGATTTAGGAATTTCTTCAAAAGTTTCCATTTTTTCCTGATCTTCATGGCATTTTGGAAAGTGTGAGGTTGCTAGAAATTTCTGCTTCAGAGAACCACTATTTACATGTCGAATACCTGCAAGGGCACCAATTCCTTCTACATCTACATCACGATCATGCGAAGTTTCCTCCTGACAGAAATCAAAATGCTTCACAGGCAACAGGGATATCTCAATTGCCTGACTGCCTGACATCAACATCATAGGTGCTTCAACAGGTTTCGCTATTTGCTTCGCACAACCTTTCAGTTCCACATCCCGAGCAGTCAAATCATCACTGTCCAATTTAGAAAAACTTTTAGCACTCTGAGGAACAGCACAAGAAGATGTGTCCTGCAATAATTTATTCCCAGACCTTCCGCTTTTTAAAAAGCACAGGCTTTCAGGTAATTTATCAACTGGAGCAAGTAAACCATCAGCAACTTGAATAGCTTCATTCCAAAACTCATCTCCTGGCGAAAACATCGAACTCCTGGATGCAGATCTAGGGGTCACACCAGCATCCAAGACACTGGTTGACAAATCAGGCACACCATGTCCTGTCTTCATTAAGCTAGAATTAGGAGTCATACTGCATCTTCTCAGGCTTGCATCTCCGCCATCACTTTCCCCATGGTGCTTACCACCTGATCCCTGCATCATTTTAAACTGTTATAACTCACTCATCAATGAAATAGAGAATTTGACAAGAAGGTTTGTCAGAACTCACCTCAGGATCCTCGCAATGAACAACATCTGCTTCCTCAGGCTTAGTGCTTGACTCAAATTTCGAAGGTTTTTGGGACAGATTGCTCTGATATATAACACATTGCTTCTTTGAACAAGTTTTATTGCATGCAACTAAGAGAGATGGGCTGCCATTTCTCTTTTGACCTTTCAACTCTTGATCCACAAAAATATTCACAGCAGTTGGGAGATCACTGGAGAAAAGGACCAAAGAATCACATGCAAAACAATAGAATCGGGACATTTCAAGAAACAGCAACTGCACTGCCTTTGCTAGTAAGCAATATGAGAATACAACGCCAGCCTAGAATAATCATACCGTCTATTATATGATGAGAATAAAGTGCAAATTGAAAGCCTAAAAGAGAGCAAAGTCATCATTACCTGCAATACAGAGAAAGAAAATCAGTTGCAAACCTCTTGAGCTCCGAATTCCCCCCGGTTCCAATACCCGCATCGCAAGGTTCATCAAGGGTGTGACCTTGCTCTCCAGACCGAAGAACATCGGCTGGTGCGTCGCCCAACGCTCCTATTCCAACCCCAGATAGGCCTTCAACATTGTTCGATGAATCTCCACTTCCTGAAGAACAGGATATGGAGATGGGCTTCTTTGCCGCATCAGACGCCAAGCTGATCTCCGATGACAGATTTCTTCTGACTGAATCATGCCTTGACAAGGCCGCACCACGGCCAGCACAAGAACTGGCATCGGGAGACTTGACGAGATAACTATCAAGATTGCCTTTTGCACTGGGTGATCCATCGAGCGGGCTCTTGGGATCTTTATCGGACTTCTTCTCATCTTTCGGTCCTGGAGGTTTCCGCTTTCTTGAAGCAAAGAACTAACCATCAAACAAAGAACAGACGATGAGCGGTAAAATCAATGAGAAAATATTTTATTTTGCAGGTAACTATAGATTTCAAGAAAACAAACTATTACTCATCCAAGAGAAACAAATTTCTGGATCGTTATTAGAGAGATTGGAATCAAGAAGACATTAGTACAATCGATAAGATAGATATTAGCTTGCAGCTACTTCGAAATCTTGAGAAAAGAAACTGTTCTTTATCCAGAACAAAAGGAAGAAACGGTTCTTGATCTAAAACAACAGGATTTATTTAGGCAACGGGAAAAAGAAAGATATGAGAGAAGAACGGGAGGAAGGAGGGGAACGAAGGATCGGGAGATTAGGGTTTGCAAGGGGAGGGAAGAGACCTGATCGATGCGAGCACGAGGGGAGCCCGACGCCATCGCGGATGAGGGGGAGAGGGCCGCCGCGTCCGCGATCTTGGGAGAGAAAAGGGTGGTTTCTCGGCCCTGCGGCCGCGCTGCGAAAACTTGGCAGCGGCGCCGTTTTTGAATAAAAGGCACAGCCAACGTCTAGAGCGTCGTCGGGAGAACGAATACAGATACGTCTACTGCGTATAGACGAGACTCCCTTATCGTCCGTTCATGCCGACCTTATGAACAATAACTTGGGTATCCCAACAGGTTGCATTATGATGATGGGAATAGCTTGGCTTGAGAGATTATTTGGAGTAATGTATCCCAATTAATTACCATCAATGAGAACCTTGTGAGCGTGCAAATATACAATCTATAAAACCATGCTATTTTTTAGATGTGTGTTGAGCGGAAATAGCTTTTGCGAGTACCATACTAGTCTCTTACATCCTTGATCCATTTCAAGTTTTTAGGTTATATTTGGTCGGAGCATGAGACAGAATAAAGTTTATATGTGCCAAGCAACTTAAAAAAATATGGCATAGGAGAGTAATAGTTATGCCAGTCAAATCTCCCAATCTCATAGGTATAAATACTTCAAGAAAATCGTTCCATAAGCTATTCCTATCATAGATATTTCAATTTATGCCGTCCCTATTTCTTAGGGTGGAAAAAAGTGCTCCTTATTCCTTGCCTTCACCTCCTTCTACCATAGCTCCCTACTCTCCCTATCCACTTCTTCTATGATTGTTGTTAGAGAAACCCATTAGGTAATTTTATAGCAACAAGTAGATTTTATTATGACAATAATAAATTTAGTTAGATCTCTCCTTTGTCTTCCCAATATTATTTTAAAATTAACAGAAAGAAGGACAAGTAACAAAAGATAAGCACATCATTTATCTTATTAGAGAAACACGTCATTAGTTTAAGGTGATTGTCATGATTAGAAATTATTTTTAATTGGAGTTGTTGGTGCAGAATCTGGTTGATGCCGGATCGAGCTGGAGCTGAGAAAGAGATCGCCGTCGGTGATCAACAAAATAAAGTTCCATCCGAAGTCGGTGGTAGTGGCTCCGATGGGACTCTCCAACGATCAAGTCAGTTCTTCTAGCCAATAAAAATGGAGTGTTCAGAAAAGAGTTCAGCAGAATTTTGGAATGAAGAAAAGAGCTTAAAGAAAACGTATCTGGAGGATCTATTTTTATGGACGAAGCCTATAGCAGACTAATAGTGACAGTCATACCGTCTGATAGTGGATCGCTCGAGACTGCATGAGATTTGGTATGGAGAGGAAGAGATGTCGCCTGTAGCAGACTGATAGTGACAGTCATAACCATCCGATAGTGGACCGCTCGGGGCCGCATGGGGTTTGCTATGAAGAGAGAGGTATCGTCTGACTGATGTGCCCGTTCGTCAAGATTTAATAGTCAAAGTTCGGAGGAAGTAGGCGTTGATTGGTGAAGAACTTTAACATATATCAATTCCAAAGAAGTTCAGACTCCTAAAGAAAATACAGCTACAAGAGATCATCCGCAAGGAATGCTAACTAAAATCTGAAAGTAATCCACTAAAGGAATTTGACTGAAGGAGAAGTCCAAAAAAAGTTTGGCTTCTAAAGGTATCCGACTGAAGAAGAAGTTCGGAAGGAGTTCGGCTCCTAGAAAAATCCGATTGAAGGAGAAGTTTGGAAGGAGTTCAGCTTCTGAAGGTATCCGACTGAAGGAGAAGTCCGAAAGAAGTTCGACTCCTAGAGGTATCCGATTGAAGGAGAAGTTCAAAAGGAGTTTGGCTACTCGAGGAATCCGATTGAAGGAGGAGTTCGGCTGGGGTTCAGCTGCTGGAGGAATTCGATTGAGGTCCAACCATTGGAAAAAGAATTTTCGATCGAAGCTCTTCCATGATTATCAGTTGCATTAGGCTAAACATCATACTGGACTTCGACAAAAGTGAGATTTATCTCTAACAATAGTCCTCCCACTTCTGAGTTCGAAATTTGAAGGAAGGGAGTATAAAAAAGACGACTATCAAAATTCATTTTTGGACTCTACATCCATTCAGGATGAAGCTCGAAGGAAATCTTATCTCCAACTGAGATTGAAGAAGATCTTATCTTCAGCTAAGATTGAAGGAGATCTTATCTTCATTGACGTTAAAGCTCGGGGGAGATCTTATCTCCAATCGAGGTTGAAGAAAATCTTATCTCCTATTAAGGTTGATGTTGAAACTCGGAGGAGATCTTATCTCCAGTCAAGATTGAAGAAAATCTTATCTTCCATTAACATTGAAGTTGAAATTCGGAGGAGATCTTATCTCCAATCGAGGTTGAAAGAGATCTTATCTCCTATTGACGTTGGCGTTGAAGCTTGAAGGAGATCTTATCTCCAACCAAGATTGAAGAAGATCTTATCTCCTGTTGACGTTGACACTGAAGTTGAAGCTCAGAAAAAATCTTATCTCTAGCCGAGGTTAAAGAAGATCTTATCTCCTATTGATGTTGACGTTGAAGCTCGGGAGAGATTTTATCTTCAGTCGAGGTTGATGAAGATCTTATCTCCCATTGACGTTGGAGTTGAAGTTGAAGCTCGGAAAGATCTTTATCTCCAATCGAGGTTGAAAGAGATTTTATCTCCTGTGGACGTTGAAGTTTGAAAACTCGAAGGAGATCTTATCTCTTAGCCAAGGTTGAAGGAGATCTTATCTCCTATCGATGTTGAAGTTGAAGCTCAGAGGAGATCTTATCTTCAGCAATGATTGAAGAAGATATTATCTCCTATTAAGGTTGACATTGAAGCTCGAAGGAGATCTTATCTCCAACCGAGGTTGAAAGAGATCTTATCTCCTATTGACGTTAACATTGAAGTTGAAGCTTGGGATAGATCTTATCTCAAGCGAGGTTGAAAGGAGATCTTATCTTCTATTGACGTTAACGTTGAAGCTCGGGGAAGATCTTATCTCCAGTTGAGGTTGAAGAAGATCTTATCTTCCATTGATGTTGGAGTTGAAGTTGAAGCTCGAAAAAGATCTTATATCCAGTTGAGATTGAAGGAGATCTTATCTCCTATTGACATTGATGTTGAAGTTGAAGCTCGGAAGAGATCTTATCTCCAATCGAGGTTGAAGAAGATCTTATCTCTTATTAACATTGAAGTTGAAGCTCGGGGGAGATCTTATCTCCAACCGAGATTGAAAGAGATCTTATCTCCTGTTGATGTTGAAGTTGAAGCTTGAAGGAGATCTTATTTCTAGCCATGGTTGAAGGAGATCTTATCTCTTATTGAGATTGATGTTGAAGCTTGGGGGAGATCTTATCTTCAATCGAGATTGGAGGAGATCTTATCTTCTATTGACGTTGACATTGAAGTTGAAGCTCGAGGGAGATCTTATCTCCAACCGAGGTTGAAAGAGATCTTATCTCCTGTTGACGTTGAAGTTGAAGCTCAAGGAAGATCTTATCTCCAGTCGAGGTTGAAGGAGATCTTATCTCCTATTGAGGTTGATTTTGAGCTCAAGAGAGATCTTATCTTCAGTCGAGATTGAAGGAGATTTGATGTTGAAGCTCGAGGGAGATCTTATCTCCAGCCGAGATTGAAGGAGATCTTATCTTCCATTGACGTTGGAGTTGAAGTTGAAGCTCGTGGAGATCTTATCTCCAGTCGAGATTAAAAAAGATCTTATCTCCTGTTGACGTTGACGTTGAAGTTGAAGCTCTTATCTTCAGCCGAGGTTGAAGGAGATCTTATCTCCTATTGAGGTTGATGTTGAAGCTTGGGAGAGATCTTATTTTCCAGTCGAGGTTGAAGAAGATCTTATCTCCTATTGAGGTTGATGTTGAAGCTCGGGAGAGATCTTATCTCCAATCGAGGTTGAAAGAGATCTTATCTCTTATTGACGTTGGAGTTGAAATTGAAGCTCGAAAAAATCTTATCTCCAGTCGAGATTAAAGAAGATCTCTCATCTCCTGTTGATGTTGATGTTGAAGTTGAAGCTCGGAGAAGATCTTATCTTCAACTGAGGTTGAAGAAGATCTTATCTCCTATTGATGTTGACGTTAAGCTTGAGGAAGACCTTATCTCTAGCCGAGGTTGAAGAAGATCTTATTCCTATTGACGTTGAAGTTGAAGCTCGGGGGAGATCTTATCTCCAATCGAGATTGAAGGAGATCTTATCTCCTACTATTATCGGAGCATAATGGGACCATTGTCGGGGCCTCTCTTCTCATCCCGTCTAAAATGAATGAGGCCTTCGGCTTTGCTCATGTTAGGATGAGGTTCTCCTCCTAGTTTTAATGGACTGTGGGGGTGCATAAGGGCCATTGTTAGGACCTCTCCCTCAATCTCGTCTAAAATGAATGAGGCCTTCGACTTTGCTCACGTTAGGATGAGGTTCTCCTCCTATTTCTAACGGCTATGAGGGCATAAGGATCGTTGGGCCTCTCCCTCATCTCATCTAAATGAACGAGATCTTCAACTTTGCTAGTTAGGACAGGTTCTCCTCCTATTTCTAACAGACTGTAGGGGCACATAAGGGCCATTATCAGAGCCTCTCCCTTCATCTCATCTAAAAATGAACGAGACTTTCAAATTTGCTCACGTTTGAATGAGATTCTCCTCCTATTCCTAATGGGCTGTAGGGGCATATAAGAATCATTATCAGGGCCTCTCCTCTCATCTCGTCTAAATTGAACGAGATTTTCAACTTTGCTCATGTTAGGACGAGGTTCTCCTCCTATTTCTAACATAACAATAGGAACATAGATGGGCCATTGAATGAGCCTCTCTCCTCCTCCTGTCTTAAATAATCGGAGGTCTTCGACTTGCTCAAGTTAGGATAAGATTCTCCTCTTGTTCCTAACATAATCACTTTCGGTTGCTTCTTTTCTGTTATCACATAATTTTTGTACCAAAAAATAATAATATTGAAATGGAGTTTTGTTAGAGAAAAATTATTGATAGCACATTTCTAGATGTTTTGAATTCCAAGGTAATGGGAGCGTTATTCCTCCAAGCTCCTTCAGGCGATAAACTCTGGACCGGACAACCTCCTCTATTTCATATAGATCTTTCCAATTTGGGGCAAGCTTACCCTAGCTCTAAGGCCGAGAGATGGTGACTCATCGAAGCACTAAGTCCCCCAGAGATAGTGTTGATGATGTCGAGAGGCAGTCGATCTTCTTGTTGTTCCTTTCTCCTTAATGGTTCTGGCTGTGATAGTGCCCTCGATCGATCTTCTCTTGCTTCAGATCGGCATCTGAGGAATCGATCCAACCGGCCTCTTCTGATGAGCTTCTCGATCTTATTTTGGAGCTGAATGCATTCTTCAGTATCACGGCCGTGATCATGATGATACAAATAATACTTACTTCGATTGTGCTTGTTTGGAGAAGATCCTAATTCTTTTTTTAGGGGGAGAGCTTCTTCACACCTTTCTATCGAGACTTCTTTGACGACGAGCTTGAGGAGAAGTTCGGGCTCGCTTGCACTCGGAGGGAGTCCGTGAACATGGCCGAACTTCATTCGACCCTCTATTAGCTGTGGGTTTATTAGACTCGTCCGTTTGCTGCTCTCCTATGGCTTCCTCATCTTTCAATTTGAAGGCTTCTTCCGCTCAAACATATCTCTCAGTCCGAGCTAATAGATCGGCAAAGTCCCTGGGGTACTTCTTCTCTAGAGAGAACAGTAAATCATTCTTCTGAAGGCCGCCCTTAAGTACGGCCATTGCATAGACTGGTCCAGATTTCGGACCTCCAATGCAGTAGCATTAAACCGGATGACGTAAGTCTGAATAGATTATCCCTTCTTTTGCTTGATATTCATCAGAAAATTCAAACCTCGGTATGGATGTTGGCTGCTGACGAAATGAGCTACAAACTGATGGCTCATCTGATCAAAGAAGAAGATCATACTCGGCTTTAATGACGAGTATCAGTTTCTTGCTGCTCCTTTTAAGGTAGACGAAAAAGCTCGGCATAAGATGGCATCTGGTGTGCCATGGAGCAGCATCATGATTCGGAAGGCCTCCAGGTGATCGATCGGATTAGAGATTCCGTCGTAGCTTTCAAATTAGAAAAGCTTGAAGTTCGATAAATTGGGGTTTTGTATAATTCGGAGAGAGAAAGAAGGATTGGTGCAGACGTCATCATGGTAAGCCGGGGCGACGTGATGGAGTTTCTCAATCTATCGATCCATCTCTCGTAGTTTCTGATCGAGGACGTCATCTCGATCATAGATCTTGGAAGGCTTCTGACTGTAGATGGAGAAGATCTCTTTCAGAGAAGAATCATGATCTGAACAAGTATCATCTACTCTCTATTTTTTCTTTTCAAGGGCGACGGGTATACTAGCCCAAGAGCTGCTCCTTTGGATCGATTCCTGACATCCCGATGGCGGATTTCCTAACGGAACCACCACCAGGGGTTGCTACATGGCCTTGACCATTTCGGTGAGGTCTTGAACTTGATGCATCAGTAGGTTAAACTGCTCTGAATCTACCATAGCCGTGGATGAAGGAGGAGGTTGAAGTGCCAGTGATAGAGCAGGAATGGATGGATCTAGCTCAGATCTGATGGTGGAAGCGGTAGATCTCTAGATAGTCATCTTCTTTGGAGGCTATTCTTGGGATTGAGGGAGAGGATGGAGATGGATCTTAGAGAAGAAGATCCACGGGGTCGGCTAAGCACTCCTTTAAGAACAAAGATACCTCAGAAATAGCGGACCCTTCCTCTAGTGCCAATCCTATTGGTGCAGAATCTGTTTGACGCTGGATCGAGCTGAAGTTGAGGAAGAGGTCGTCGTCGATAACCTACAAAATAAAGTTCCATTCGAAGTTGGTGGTGGTGGCTCCGGTAGGACCCTCCAACGATCAAACTAGCTCTTTTGGCCAACAGAAATGGAGTGCTCAGAAAAGAATTCAGCAGAGTTTCGAAAATAAGAAGAGAACTTAGAGAAAACATATCTGAAAGATCCCCCTTTTTATGGATGGAGCCTGTAGCGGACTGATAGTAATAGCCATATCGTCCGGTAGTGGACCGCTCGGGACTACATGGGATTTGGTATGGAGAGAGAGAGGTGTCGCCTATAGCAGACTGATAGTGATAGCCATAACCGTCCGGTAGTGGGCCGCTCGGGACCGCATGGGATTTGCTATGGAGAGAGAGATGTTGCCTGATTGATGTGCCCATTCGTCGAGATTTAATAGTCAAAGTTTGGAAGAAGCATACGTTGGTTGGTGAAGAACTTTGACATACATCAATTCTAGAGGAGTTCGAACTCCTAAATAAAATACAGCTATAGGAGATCATCTGGAAGGAATGCCAGCTAAAATCTAGAAGTAATCTATTAGAGAAATCCGACTGAAGAAGAAGTTTGGAAGGAGTTCAGCTTCTGAAGGAATCCGACTGAAGGAGAAATCCGAAAGAAGTTCGACCGCTAGAGGAATTCTATCGCTGGTGGAGTTCGGTTGGAGTTCGACTGGAGTTCAATCGCTGAAGGAGTTCGGCTGGGGTACGACCGCTAGAGGAGTTCGGCTGGATTGTGGTTGGGATCTGACCGTTGGAGGAGTTCGACTAGGGTTCGACCATTGGAGGAAGAATATTCGATCGAAGCTCTTCCGTGATTACCAGTTGCATTAGGCTAAGCATCATACTGGACTTCGGTGGGAGTGAGGTTTATCCCCAATAGGAGTATTATGTGATTTTTAATGCTTTTGTGTATTTTAGTAGTGCACTTATAGTTGCTTGATTATTTATTTAAACCAAAACTTAAAAAGATATATAAGTATTGATCTATTAGATCGTAAAAGTAAAAATATTGCCTACATCTCTTATGTCAAAAAGCAACTTTATTCTTCATATCATGATCAAGCAACATGTGTGAATGAGAATAAAAATTTCTAGCCAAACAAGAATATGGATAACTCATGTAGTAACTATAATGACAAGTATTACTTTAAGTATTCTAATTGTTGAGGATAAATTCCGCTCCCATCGAAGTCCAGTCTAAAGCTTAGCCTAATGCAGCTGGTAATCACGGAAGAACTTCAATAAAAAATTCTATCCCTAGCAGCCAGATTCATTCACTGGCCGAACTATCCAGTGGACAAATCTAGCCAAGCTTCTCAGCAACCGAGCTCTAGTCGAACTTCTTCAGCCTTTCGGACTTCTTCAGCAACCAGACTCCTATGGGAGCCGAACTCCTTCCGGGCTCCTCCAGTAGTGGGGCTCCTACGGGAGCCGAACTTCTTTCGGACTTCTCCAGTCGGGCTTCTACGAAAGTCAAACTCCTTCCGACCTACTCCAGTAGTCGGGCTCCTATGGAAGCCGAACTCCTTCCGACCTTCTCCAATAGTCGGACTCCTACGGGAGTCGAACTCCTTCCAGGCTCCTACGAAAGCCGAACTTCTTTCGGACTCCTCCTCCAGTCGGACTCCTACGGAAGCTGAACTTCTTCCAGCCTCCTCCAATAGTCAGGCTCCTATGAGAGCTGAACTTCTTTCGAACTCTTCCTCCAATCGAGCTTTTATGAAAGTCGAACTCCTTACAGACCGTTCCTTCAAATGAATTCCTACAGACGATCCCACTACTAAATAGTTATAATTATCACGACAATCACGATCGATATTTATTAAGACAATCACGATCGACATTTATCAAGACGATCACAATCAGCATTTATCAGAATGATAATGATGGTCATTTATCAGGACAGTTACAACAAGCTCCGTCTATAAAAAGGAACCTTCAGATACGTTTTCTCTGAGCTTTTTTTTTTTTTTCGAAACTCTGCCGAACTCCTCTCTGAGCACTCTATTTCTGTTGGCCTAAAGAGCTAACTTGACCGTTGGAGGGTCCTACCAGAGCCACTACTACCAACTTCGGATGAAACTTTATTTTGCAGATCACCGACAGTGATCTCGTCTTTCTCGACTTCAGCTCGATCCGACGTCAATCAAATTCTACACCAATAAAATTGGCACTAGAAGGAGGGCCATATTCCTTATCTTAAAGGAGTGCTCAGCAGCGATCTTTCTTTTTTTTCTCTAGAGTTCTTTATAGATACAATCCCTCTCAAAAAAGCTTCGACCCGACGATCCACAGTGTCTGCAGCCAGAATCCATCCAGCTACAATCATTCTAACTCTAGTAACTCAGGCTCCACCTACAGTTATGATGGATGTGGAGCAGTTCAACTTACTGATCCAGCAGGTTTATGACCTCATAGATGCAATGCAAGCCATACATCGACAGGCTCCGATATCAATTCAGCCAGAACAAGCTTCTCCAGAGCCTCGTGGTCTGATCCAGGAATGGTCGATCTCGACTATCCAACCTTTGATTTTCAAAAAAGAAAAGTAGAGGATGGAAGACCCATGCTCAGACGATGACTCAACCCAAGGGGAAATTTCACGCCCATTCCATCAGAAAATTCTAGAGATCAATAATCATAAAGATCTTCTGGATCAAAGGCTCCTATAAATGAGCCGATGAATTGAAGAGCTCCATCATACTCCCTCCTCATATGGTAATGATATTCGCACCGATCCTTCTTTTTCTCAGAGGATCATGGAGGAACCGATCCTGCTGAACTTCAAGCTTCCGTAGTTCGAGAGTTACGATGGAACTTTCAATCCAATTGATCACCTGGAGGTCTTTCAAACAATGATTTTGCTATATGGTGCGTCAGATGCTATTTTATGCCAGACTTTTCCATCCACCCTTAAGAGAGTCGTCAGGAACTGGTACTCGACACTTAAGCCAGGTACTATTTTTTTCTTTGATCAAATGAGCCATCAGTTCATGACTCACTTTGTCGGCAGCAGACGTCCGTGCCGAGGTTTGAATTTCTTGATGAAGATCAAATAAAAGGAGGAAGAATCCATTCGGACTTATATTACCTGATTTAATGCCGCTGCATTGGAGGTCCGAAATCTGGATCAATCAGTCGTAATGGCCGCACTTAAGGGCGGCCTCCAGAAGAATGATTTGCTATTCTCTTTGAAGAAGAAGTACCCCAGAGATTTTATCGATCTGCTAGCTCGGGTTGAAGGTTACACCTGAGCTGAAGAGGCCTTCAAAGCCAGGGATGATGAAGCCTTTGGTAAGCGGTGAATCGACGAGCTGGGCAGACCCATCGAGGAAGGAAAGTCGAGCAAAGTTAGGCCACGCTCCCGAACTTTCTCTAAACGAAAGCAAGTTCGAACTTCCCCCCAGGCTCGGGGATAGAGAAGCCCAGACAAAAGGGCACAGCGAGGTTCTTCCCAACGAAGATTTCACAACTATGCCTCCCTCAATGCTCCTAAAACCCAAGTGCTGATGGAAATCAGGAAGCAACTACCAAGATTGGAAAGGATACGCTCTCATCCTAGCAAGTGCAATCCTAACAAGTTCTATCTTTATCATTGTGATCATGGTCACGACACTGAGGAGTGTATCCAACTTCAAAATGAAATCGAGAAGCTCATCAAGTGAGGCAGATTAGATCGATTCCTACGATGATGATCTGAAAGATGGGAAGATCGATCGAGGGCATTATTGCAGCCTGAGCCACCAAGATAGAAGGATCAATAAGGAGATCAGCCACTTCTCGGCATTATCAACATGATCTCGAGGGGACTTCGGTAAGGAGAGGCCAGTGGATTCGAGGGATCGATGAAGAGACGGAGGACTGAAGAACGCATAATCTTTACTAAGGCAAACGCTCAGGAGATCCAATTTTTTCATAATGATGTGGTTGTAATATCTTTAAACATTATCAATTACGATGTACGTCGTATTTTAGTAGATAATGGAAGCTTGACCAACGTATTATTTTACGATGTTTTCTCAAAAATATCCCTATTTGATAACCACTTGGGGCTTGTGAACTCTCCGTTGATTGGCTTCACTAGCGATACTGTACCAGTTGAAGGCATAATAACTTTGGCCGTGACTGTGGGGCAACACTTGAAACTGGCTAAGGCATAGATCAACTTTTTAGTCGTAAGGATTCCATCCGTCTATAATGCTATTCTCGACCGATCTGATCTAAATGCACTTCGGATAGTGGTATCAACTTATTATTTGAAGATGAAGTTTTCGATGGATTATGGGATCGGAGAGGTCAGGAGAGATCAAGCTCTGGCAAGATACTGCTACTCAATCACCCTGCATAAGAAAGAATAGTTCGATCCTTATCCTATTGATGGGTTGGATGTTCGAGATGACCTTACCAAGGAGTGAGGCGAGCCTATGGAGGATCTCATATCTGTGCTTTTGAATGACAGAAATACGGAGCATGCTGTACAGATCGGCTCCAACTTGGGGGATAAGATTCGGAAGCAACTCATCATCTTCCTCAGGAAGAACGTGGACGTCTTTGCCTGGGCTCCAGCGGATATGTCAGAAATTGATGCCGAAGTTATGGAACATCGACTGGGCGTCGATCCAAAATCTCGATTGATAAAAGAGAAACTGTGCAACCATGCCCCCGAGAGGCAAAAAGTAATTACAGAAGAAGTAGATAAGCTCCTCAAAGCTGGGTTCATCCGAAAAGTGAACTATCCGATCTGGGTCTCAAATATGATCCTCATTAAAAAGATAAACAACAAGTGGAGGATGTGTATAGACTTCAAAAAACTAAAAAAAATCTACTCAAAAGATAGCTACCCTCTTCTCAAGATTGATCAATTAGTAGATGCAATCTCGGGCCATGAGCTTCTTACCTTCATGGATGCCTTCTCCGGCTATAATCAGATACGGATGGTGCTAGAGGACGTGGAGAAAACTGCTTTTGTTACTGACCGTAGTCTTTACTGTTATAGAATTATGCTCTTTGGGCTCAAAAATGCTGGGGCAATATACCAGTGCCTTGTCAACAAAATTTTCAAGAAGTAGATTGACCGTAATTTGAAGGTGTATGAGGATGATATGCTCGTTAAAAGTCGGGCTTCTATAAACCACCTTACCGACTTTGAAAAAACCTTCAGTGCATTTAGAAAGTACAAAATGAAGCCGAACCCGATCAAGTGCATCTTTGGTGTGATCTCTAAAAAATTTTTGAGGTTTATGGTGTCGAGGCGCAGGATTGAAGCAAATTCAGAGAAAATTCAAGCCATTCAAGAGATGACCACTCCAAAGATAATTAAAAAAATTCAGTGTTTGACTGGAAAAGTAGCATCCCTAAATTACTTCATCTCTAAATCGGTCGAGTGATGCATGCCCTTCTTTCAAGTTCTCAAGCAACCAAAAAATTTTTATTGGACGATAGAGTGCCAACGGATGTTTGAGGAGCACAAAAATTACCTCGGCTCATCTTCACTGCTGACAAAATTCGAACCTAGAGAAGAATTATTTCTGTACTTAGCGATCTCTCTGATGGCATTGGCAGCAGTCCTAGTTAAGGAGGAAGTGAAGATACAGCAGTCGGTCTACTATATAAGTCGAGTCCTAAGAGATGCAGAGATCAGATATTCTAAGCTAGAAAAATTGGCCTATTCTCTTCTAATTGCTGCCAGGAGGCTCCGACCTTACTTTCAAAGACACACCATAATGGTCCTCATGGATCAACCAGTAAAGATAGTCCTTCAGCAAATGGACGCTTCTGGGAGAATTGCAAAATGAGCAATTAAGCTCATGAAATTCGATATCAATTATTGACCTCAACCATCGATCAAAGCCCAAATATTAGCAGATTTTGTAATGAAATGTACCATTTTTGATGATGCCGAGCTTAAGTGGAATGAGATCGACGCTCTACTGTCACAACCGAATCTCCTTGAAGAGGCAGCCGACCTTCTAAAAGATTTTTGAACTCTATACGTAGATGGTTCATCCAACTCTGCTGGAGTGGATGCAGGGTTAGTCTTAGTCAGCCCCGAAGGAGTCGTCGTCGAGTATGCACTGCACTTCGAATTCTCTACGACTAATAATGGGGTCGAGTATGAAGCGTTGATCGTTGAATTAAAAATAGCAAAAGAATTAAAAGTAGATCGACTTCAAGTCTATAATGATTTTCAATTAGTGGTCGGCCAAGTTAGTGGCAGCTACGAAGCACGGAAGGAAAGTATGATGAAATACCTTGAAAAAGTAAAGGACTTGACTCCAGCCTTCAGCTGTTTCGGCATTTGATGGGTTTCGAGGATAAAAAATATAAGAGCCGATCTTCTCTCTAAGTTGGCTACTTTAGCTCCAGCCGAACTATTCAAAGAAATATTTTTTGAGACCCTGAAGTGCCCAAGCTTAAAAGAATCATAGGATATTTTACAGATAGAACTCGAGCCGAGCTGAATCAACCCATTGGTTGCCTACCTCAAGGGGGGAGTCCTTCCTCATGATCCAAAAGAAGCTCGAAAACTCAAGAATCAAGCCTCCCGGTATATAAGAGGTCGTATTCACTGCCGCTATTGAAATATCTTCGATCTTAAGAAGTCGACTTCACATTGTGGAAAGTGCATGAGAAAATCTATGAAAGTCATATAGGAGCTAGATCCCTATCGCAAAAACTACTTTGACAAGGATATTATTGGCCGATCTTATACCATGATTCTATGGAGTACGTTAGAAAATGTGACCGCTATCAGAAGAATGCGAGCATACAAAGATGGCTGGCCTCCGAGCTTACTCCACTAAGTGCATCCTGGCCATTTGTGCAATGGGGAATGGATATACTTGATCCTTTTTCGATGGCATTTAGACAACGGAAGTTCCTCCTGATAGCAATCGACGACTTCATCAAATGGGTTGAAGTCGAACCTCTAGACAAAATTATTGAGGCTAAGGTATGAAACTTCATCTGAAAGTCAATAGTCTGTCGATTCGATCTGCCTTGAACCCTTATAACTAATAATGGGCGATAATTCACCGGGACAAGGTTTGCCGACTTCTGCGAAGACCTAAACATCTTCCACCACTTCACATCGGTAGCTCATCCATAGGCAAATGGAGAAGCTGAAGTGAACAACCGGATTCTACTGCAAGGTATTAAGACAAGACTTGATAAAGTAAAGGAGGCTTGGGTGGACGAACTCTACCACGTCCTCTGGGCATACCGAACTACTTAAAGGCTGTCAACTGAAAAAATACCATTCGCCTTGGCCTTTGGAATAAAGGCAGTCATCCCGATTGAGCTTAAGCTTCCATCAGCATGGGTCATGACCTTCAATGAGCAAACCAACCCATAGGACCTCAAAATCAACCTCGACCTGCTGGAAGAAAAAAGGGAGAAAGCCCAGGTTTAGATGGTGGCCTACAGACGAAAGGTGGCTCGGTACTATAACTCCAAAGTCAGAAGTAAAATATTTAGAGTAGAGGACTTAGTACTTCAGCGAGTAACCGTCTCTCAGCCTCAGAATTAGGAAAGCTTACCCCAAATTAGAAAGATCCATATGAGATGGTGGAGGTCGTCCGACCCAAAAATTATCGTCTAAAGAAGTTCGGAGGAACAATGCTCCCACAATCTTGGAACTCAAAAAATCTGAGGATGTACTATCAGTAATTTTTTCATAATAAAACTCCTTCATTTCAACATTATTATTTCTTGATATAAAAATAGAATGATGACAGGAAAGAAGCAATCAGAAGTGGCCGTGTTAGGAACAGGAGGAGAACCTTATCCTAACGTGAGCAAAATCGAAGACCTCGTTCATTTTAGATGAGATTGAGGAAGAGATCCGAACAATAGCCCTTACGTATCCCCACAGCCCATTAGGAACAAGAGGAGAACCTCGTCCTAATGTGAGCAAAATCGAAGACCTCGTTCATTTTAGACGAGATGGAGGAAGAGGCTCTGACAACGGCCCTTATGTGTCCCCATAGCCCAATAGGAATAGGAGGAGAATCTCGTCCTAACGTGAGCAAAATCGAAGGACCTCGTTCATTTTAGATGAGATGGAGGGAAGAGGCCCTGACAACGGTCCTTATGTGTCTCCACAGCTCGTTAGGAACAAGAGGAGAACCTCATCCTAACGTGAACAAAGTCGAAGACCTCGTTCATTTTAGACGAGATGGGGGGAGAGGCCCTAACAACTATCCTTATGTATCCCATAGTCTGTTAGGAATAGGAGGAGAATCTCATCCTAACGAAGCAAAGTCGAAGATCTTGTTCATTTTAGACGAGATGGGAGGAGAGGCCCTGACAACGGACCCTTACGTGCCCCCATAGCCCATTAGAAATAGGAGGAGAACCTCATCCTAACGTGAGCGAAGTCGAAGACCTCATTCATTTTAGATGAGAGGGGGGAGAGGCCCTGACAATGGCCCTTATATGCTCTCATAGTTTATTAGGAACAAAAGGAGAACCTCATCCTAACGTGAGCAAAGTTGAAGACCTCATCCATTTTGATCATTTTAGACGGGATGAGAGGAAAGACCTCAAAGATGGCCCCATTATGCTCGACAACAACAGGAGACAAGATCTCTCTCAAGCTTCAACTACACTTTCAACCTCGACTGGAGACAAGGTGCAGAGCCTTGAAGAGGACTTCAACAGTCATCCTTTTTATACTTCCTTCATTCGAGTTTCGAACTCAAAAGTGGGAGAACTATTGTTGGGGATAAATTTCGCTCCCATCGAAGTTCAGTCTGAAGCTTAGCTTAATGCAGTTGGTAATCACGAAAGAGCTTCAATCAAAAATTCTATCCCTAGCAGCCGGATTCATTCAGTGGCCGAACTACCCAGCGGACAAACCTAGCCAAACTTCTCAGCGACCGAGCCCCAGCCAAACTTCTCCAACCTTCCAAACTCCTCCAACAGCCAGGCTCCTACGAAAGTCGAACTCCTTCTGGGCTCCTTCAGTAGTCGGGCTCCTAGGGAGCCGAACTTCTTTCGGACTCCTCCTCCAGTCGGACTTCTATGGGAGCCGAACTCCTTCCAACCTTCTTCAGTAGTCGGACTCCTACGGAAGCCAAACTTCTTCCGGACTCCTCTAGTAGTCGAGCTCCTATGAGAGCTGAACTCCTTTCGGACTCTTCCTTCAGTCAGGCTCCTACGGAAGTCGAACACCTTTCGACCTCCTCTAGTAGTCGGGCTCCAATGGGAGCCGAACTTCTTTCGGACTCCTCCAGTAGTCGAACTTCTCCTCCAGTCGGACTCTTATAGGAGCCAAACTCCTTCCGACCTCCTTCAGTAGTCGAGCTCCTATGGAAGCCAAACTTCTTTCGGACTCCTCCTCCAATCGAGCTTTTATGGAAGCCGAACTTCTTACAGACCATTCCTTCAGATGGATTCCTACAGACGATCCCACTACTGAACGGTTATAATTATCACAATAATTATGATTATCATTTATCAAGACAATCATGATCAATATTTATCAAGATAATTACGATCAACATTTATCAAAATAGTTACGATGGTCATTTATCAGGATAGTTACAACAAACTCCGTCTATAAACAGGGACCTCCAGATACATTTTCTTTAAGCTTTTTTTTTCTTCCCAAAATTCTACCGAACTCCTCTCTGAGCACTCTATTTATGTTGGCCAGAAGAGCTAACTTGACCGTTGGAGGATCCTACTGGAGCCACCATCACCGACTCTGGATGGAACTTTATTTTGCAGGTCACCAACGATGACCTCGTCTTCAGCTCGATCCGACGTCAACTAAATTCTACACCAATATCAATTTTTATCATTCTTTAATAAAATGCAATCGTGACATGAGTTTACGAGAATATGAATATGAAATCTGCTATAAATAATTACATACCAAAACTATATTTCAAACAAATATTAAGATAGTGCAAAAGATACCATCCTTCCTTCAAATGTTGTTTGGTTGTAGAATAAGTAGAAGGGTATCCTTTAAATCCAAATATCATAAAGGGACTTAACAAATACTTATACTGTGTGGGGGCATAAGTGGGCCAAATATATAATTCAATTCCACTATTTTTGTAAAATAGATTTATATCATAGAACAGACATGCTTTTATTCCTTCCAATCATGTCTTATCAATATCAACACTATAAATACATGAGAAATGATAGATGAATTTTGTCTCCATGCTAAAATCCAAAATATCTAAAAATCTAATATGTATTTGCACCTTATTTCCTGCACATATCTCTCCAACCAAAATGCACCTAGTTCACAAAATTTGTCTCTCTTCTAGAGTTGATTTTGCAACCAAATGTTACATAAAATTTAAAATAAGAAAAATAAGAGCAGGAAAAATAATGATGACAGTAGCTTTATCATCTCACCAGTAACCATGTCATAAAAGATTCCTGTATCTTATTCCACCTCAATAAGTTTTATGATTCCAATAATTCTAACACTGATTTTAATACTTCCTATGCAAATAGCAAATCCCTTACCGATCTTTCTTTTTTTCTCGCCTCCTCTCTATTATTTTCTCAGTCGAATCTTTATAGCTCTTAAGAAAATCGACTAGAAGTATATATATATATATATATATATATATATATATATATATATATATATATATATATATATATATATATATATGAATAAGAGGTAGCAAAGCTATCCTTATTTTATTAAAATAAAAGGATCAAAATTTATAAAGACTATTCAATAGAGCAACAAGCTCTACTTAGAGTCAAATATAAATATTCAACATTAAACTTCATATAGAAGAGAAACGGGAAAAAAGTTGTGAACAGCAAAGCACCAAAAAAATAAAGAAACGAACAACAAAACCACTCAAAGAAAAAGCTTTAGGGGTCCGATATCTCATTCAAAGAAGAAGCTTTAGGGAGTGGAATGTCTAATAAGAGATGGAAACATATTCCATAGCTCTTGATCTTGCATCTGAAACTTTGGAGAATCTAAATGCCTTTCAGTCAAAAAAGAATTGAAGCAACTTTTGTCAAACGGGCATTTCTCTCCCTTAAAAGCTCCCAACAAGCAGCTGCAAAAAGTTGATGCCCCACCTTCTTTGCCAATTTTCCTTTATTCTTCCCTCTCTAACATACTCAAAGATCAAAAAAGTTTGCTGGTCTTCCTCTAAAATTCAACTATAATTTTATAGTTCTCCATATACTCCTTGCAAAGCGAAAGAAATATGATTAATAGACTCTAAGTTGGCACTATAAAAGCAGCAATCCATACTAACATTTCAAAATTGCCTAGAAATTATAGCCATGTAATATTTTTAGCCATTGTGTCTGAATCCACCTTATGTGATGGTTCCAGAAGAGTAACTCCTCTACAAATTTTTATATGAAAAACATTGAATTAGGCAAGATAAAGGATGGCCTACATAATTCAAAGCTCAAGGCTGATCTTAAGCGAGCATCAAGGCACTCCTAGAAAGATAACCTTCCCACTCTTGTGAAAAAGACAACCATGGCTTAAAATATATAATTATCATAATAATTTCAAATATCTCTTTTACATAGAACACCACCGGCATTTAATAAATAGTGTTGTTTACGAATTGACCCATAATTTTGACCATTGTATATCATGAATATTGGCCAATTTGGACCTTTTCTAAGCTCAAGTTCTATGTGATTGAATTAAAATTTATAAGACTAGCTTATTTTATAAAAAGCACTATATTCTGTAAACAACAGCATAAACAAATAACTATGTTTCAATGTAACTATCGTTTATTTTTATCATAGCATGCAGTAGAGGTCATTATAACAAATCCATTTTTATTGTGAAAAGTTCCGGTCGAAAGCTAAACAAATGACTGCCTTTCTTCCTCTCCTCACAAGAAAAGCATATCAGGCGGGCATCCATTATAGTAGATTAAAGGAGCTGTTGAACCTTGTGGAATATTCTTCTGTGCCGCTTGGAGATTTAACAAGATGGTCCTCTAGTATTAAAGAGTTAGTGATGTAGAAGGAATGCAACACCTGACAAGAAAGTTCTCATAAGGAAACAGAAGCTTAATAGGTTGTTTAATGAAAGTGGTAGCATAGATTCTAAATAGCTTCATGTTACCAACATAGCTGCTCAGAAGCTTTTCATAACTCACTCAGTTGTTCTTGGACAATTATCAGTTCATACAAACCCGAAAATTTCATTACTCACACAATGTTGGGGTAGTAAGTCACCCAATACAATAAAATGGTATTGAAACAAGAAGAGAGTTTCCAAAAAGGTTAAAGCTGCTACAAAATTATCATACAAGTGCGAAATAGTGCTTCTTTCTTATCACATAACCATTATAAGTTCTAATCATTGCATCTCCAAAAGATTTGCAAAATTTTGCTGCTAGGGCGATGACAATTTCATGTGACATTAACAAAAGTAGTCAGGGGAAGGAATCAAACAATGAAAGAGAAAGTATAACTAAAAAGAGAAAAATATACATATGGACTTGAAATAAGAGGTTAATATGTCTCTAGCTGAAGAACAAATGTCCTTTGAATTTTTCCTTAGTGTGCAATCTAATTAAAGTTTTTCCTCCACTCGAGTAGCTACTAGGTATTGTCTGCAATTTTAGATATGCCACTAATGCTTCGAAGTTCATGAATTTGTATTCATGAATCTTGTTTACGAAATAAAATTCTTCACTCCCTTTGCATGAGAGATTTAGTTTATATGTCCAATGGCTTCAAAAGAGATAAAATCATGAACTACTTAATTATCAACATTTTCTAATTGTCTTTCTTATAATGAAGATATCAACATATATAAGTTGGGGATCTTATGCACTTGGCTTTCCTTATTGATTTGAAAACTAGAAATACTCCACTTGAGTTAATTATCATATACCATAAGAACATCATTTCAACAAATCCTACTTCGTATCATCATTGATTGGAAGGTAGGTTGGCTCAAATTGATCAAGCCAATGATTACTGGGCATATGACAAATTGTCATCAATATCTTGGTGAAGTCCATGAGTTGTAGGAGCCCTAAAGCTTCTGGATGCTTCTATCCACAGTCTTTTTCGATATGCATCACTATGCTCCACATTCTAGCTTTGTTGTTCTGCTCTCCGATACTGGTGCAAATTACTATAAATTTGTTCAGCCCCTCCATTATAAATAAAAAAATATTAAAATTAATTGAGAAAAGAAAATTTAATTTGGTGAATTCCATGCTTAAAACATAGGATCAGGACTTTAGAAGTTAGCATGTCCGAAAAACAATAGGGTTAGAAAGAAAGAGGAAAAAAATGATACATTCGGGTGCTCGCTACTTTCTTGCTTTTGCTTTTACTTACTTATTTTTATATTTTTTATTTTTAAAAGTAAAAAATATGACATCCAACGCAATAAAGATGTTCGATCTTTTTTTTAAAAAAAATAATTTTAATAATTTATTAAAAATATTAAAATTATATATATATATATATATATATATATATATATTTTATAAAATAATTTTTTGAGCAACGAAACTATATTAAATCGCAACTTCGATGATTTATTTCACTCGAAGGCGTCACCGACTAGTATAAACACGCACATTTTGAATGAACGCGCAATGCTTGGTTAAATCTGACGCAGAGAAACGAGATTTGTGCACTAGCTAAAATGAGGAGTGTATTTATCAACGCGCCCCACCGCTACCCGCGGCTCACATGTAACCTACTTGCGAACGGAGGAGCGCACGCGCGTTGCACGTGCACGACAGAGCTAAAATCCACGGGCAGAAGGGGCAAAGTTCGGCCGCATCTTTTTCCCCGTCACCCATCGGATCCGACCACCAGGTGCTCTCGTCCGCTCCCCTTCTTATCCCCTCCCCTTGGCATGGCGAGCTTCCTTTGCTTCACCCATGTGAATCCCGTAACTTTTCCAACCAAATCATCCAATTCCCTCGCTATTCTCGCCCACAAGACCGTTACTATCTCCCTCAGCTCCAGCTTTCAATCCCTCAAGACCAAGGTGAGAGTCTCTTTTCTCTCTTTCTTTATGGAGATCTCTTAATAGTTTCTAAGTAATAGTGGTGATGGATTTAATGTGTGATATTGTGTTATAGAAATTATTTTATGTTTCTCTTAACAGGCCGCTGGCAGTAGTAATCAAGGAACCAAGCCGAATAGCATTGTCTGTGCTGACTGTGATGGGAATGGTAATACGAATTGATTAGGTGGAAATTTGTCATGCTTTCCTTTTCTCTTCTAGAATTGAATTGGACCATAATATGATTTGATCTTCCTCTTCTGTAGCTTTTTGGTATATGGAGGATTTATGTATCGATGGTATTTTCATGGGCATTTTGAGACGCAAATTGATAGCATGTCGATATTATTCATGCTAAAAGTGATGTAGTTGGCACTGAAATATACCTTAGTAAATGGCATAGAATCTTCTTCGGTCTTTTAAGAGTTAAGACACCTTTTACACACTCTAATTCCTTTATGGTCTCTATAAAGAAGTAATTTATTCACAAAAATCATTTGTGGCTAATTTTTCAGTTGGCTCGTGACATAAATACTTTGAGCACAAACATGCTAGCCTTGGATGTCCATGTGCATATGGCTTCTATGAGATTTCTTAATTGTTCTGAAAAATATTCGATGGTTTAGATTTTATAGTTATTTAATGGCTATATAAACAAGAGAGTAGGTACGATAGTAAACCATATCATCAAAAGTAAAATAGTGAGTGCTCTGTTCTGTGCTCCATTGTATCAAGTAGACAGAGATGACATAATGGTTAGTTTCATTGCTATTATTGGCATCAAAAACTGCATGGATAATCTAGAAAACCCTTACTCCCTGACCTTATAAAACATTGAGCTAAAATGAAAGATATTTTAAAAGAGTGAAGACAATAAACGCCATTGCAAACAATTGTATTTATTTTTCTGCACTAGCTGATAGTTGCAAGTGGAGTTAGCTAATACTTCTATTAAAAGTTGGAAACTTGTGCATTTAGATGTTCTTAATATTTATGAATTGTTGAATAGCGATGCACATTCCTTTCTTTCTTGATGAAATGACATCATCTCAATGCAGATTTTATTTAATTCTTTAATTAAATTCTCTCTGTTACCTTCCACTGTACAAGAGAATGCAAAACAGGATTATTCTGGAACTGGATTGTTTAAGCTAGAGTATTTAAGTTGCTCCTACCTGCATGAAAATGTCTTTGAAACCTGCTTGCTTTTTTTTGGCAATACATGTCTATGTAGGTTTATGGAAGTGAATTCTACTTATAACACTTTCCAAGGACAAGACAATTAGATAAAATAGCCCTAAAGCAGTATATGATGTTTCAAGTTTAATAACCAACTACAAGTGGATGGGACGACTCTCCCTTATTATAATCATGATATTTATTTGACTTGTCTTGAAGCATTTCCCACTGTCGCATGGCTAGACTGTACTGCAGTTAAATATTATATAAACTAAAAGTCATGCTACCAAGTGTTAATTGAACTGTGTGGGATGAAACTTTTCACATGTATCTTGCCAAGGTCTTCATTATCTTTTAACATAAGTGTTTATATTCTTTGACATGCTATAAAAAGCCTTAGAGATCAATTATTGATTTCTTTTTATAAAATTAACAGGTGCGGTACTTTGCAAACAATGCAAAGGAACAGGGGTGAATTCTGTTGATCACTTCAATGGCCAATTCAAAGCAGGTGGAATATGCTGGCTTTGCAGGTATGCAATAAAGAAATTTGTTAACTCCAAGGCCTTTAAATTGTTTTTAAATTTATTAGTACTTTCCTTTTGAAAAAGTTATTGAATTCATCGACTGTTCAAGATTGTTTTTAACAAATTATGCACAAAATGGAGATTGTGCTCTGTAATGTTGTTGGACTCTCTCTGATTTCCTTTCTACGATAATGATAATGATATTTATGTTTATTAACATCCCGTCAGCCACATTTTTTATAAACAATATCAATGGTAAATAAGGTTTTGTTCAACTCCCGTAGCTAAAGAAGTTGCCAAATCATTGGCTTTAGTCAGATGTAACTGGTTTGGTTTGTTCAAAAGAATTAGTGGGTTGACATTATGCATCCATCCTGCAAATCTCTGAGGTCCATACATCCTCCACCCATTTAGGAGCACAGTAGGAGGTGCCACAATCAAAATGGGAGTGAGGCTATTCTTTTACCATATCTGCTTTCTCTATCATAAACCACTTAACAAAGTTTGTATGTCTGCTTAATTAAGTATTTACCCAGTTAGGTGAAAGAAACATATATTCGCTGCAAACATTTCTAACTTCTCTGTCAGCAGCTGATTTCTATAGTTTAAAGTTGATAACTGTAGATTAAGCTTAGATGTACTTCATATATGCTGAGCTCCTACCAAATGAAACATCACATTACCAATTATACTACCGTTCTTTGTTGCTCCATGGTGGTAATGCATCACCACCAACTTTGGGCTTTTAACACAATGTGGATGCTTATTATTGAAGCCTAAGCAAATTGGGTTAGAGCAGTGGCATCTTCATATATTTGATAACATTGCATGCTGCACTCTGGACTAGATTTGTTCACCTTGCAAAAAGCTAATATGGTATCCTTTTTTTTTTTTTGTCAACTATTATTGCTTCTGGTAATGTGGTACATAAATCTTTGATCCTGCGTTTAGATCAGCAGATGCTATAAACTTCCATGGCAAGCTTGATGCATTGTGTTCTGTCCATTAATTTAACAACATTGAGCATGCTTTCTTATTTCTGCACCTATTTAAGAAGAGAACGGTGACTAGCTAGGATGCTGCTTCAGTTTGCATTTATTCTCCATCAAATATTTAGGCATCACATCTAACCATGCAAGTCTTGCCTGTTCATCAAATATTCTGTGCCAATCCACTTTTGCGGTTACAAGATTCCAGGTGTTGCATTTTTCCTATAAACAATCATGCCTATGTGTCTGACTGCACTAGTTGGAGGGAAAAAAAGTAATCTGCAGCCTAGTTAGATGGACTCTGTTTTGCATCTGATGCTTATCATGTTTTGTGTTTACAGAGGCAAGCGGGAAATCTTATGCGGGAATTGCAACGGAGCGGGCTTCCTGGGTGGTTTCATGAGCACCTTTGATGACTAGTTGTTGTTTAAAAAACAATGCTTCATATTTTCACATGTTCCTTAGATACAAGGGAACCATCCATCATATATTTGTTGTGTCGAATTCTGAAAAAGAATGCTTCTGTTGGCATTTTGTTTTGCAGGGTTGCCATCAATCTTTGTTGTAAAAATCTCAGAAACAGGGGTGGCAACTTGTTTGAATTAGACATATAACATGCTTCCAGACTATCTAGCATTTCAGGCTTGTGATATATTGTTTAAATGCATTCCCGTGCTAGTTCTGCACATTATTAGAGGAGAAGAACTCTTCTATTTAAATTCCTAGTTTCTTATGTGAGCTGGCCATTGAAATCAGCCAAGAAAATGCTAATGAAAATTTGACAGACTCGGAGTACCGAGTAGAGATTATTTCTTCTTCTGTTTCCAACTTTCGGTAACATATTTGTGGATCTTAGGATTACTGCCACTAGAGTGGAATCTGCTAAAAGAATGGGGGAAAGAAGTAGAAGGCAGCGCATGGACCACCAATCCCAAAGATTTTGAGGCACCCAAATTCGTTCGGAAACGATACTTTCTGTATTCCAGATTTCTTAGGATTGGGGGGCTGATCCTCCTGACGTACTCCCTTCCACCACCTTTCAGTTGAGTGGATTCCCTCCTGGAAGTTGCCTGCAGGCATGACAATCAAATGGACACTGATTCCAACAGCTCGAAATGAATATAGAGAACTACAATAGAATTCAATTCAGTCTAGACTGGATCGATACCTGTATATGGTCGGTGGCCACCATCATATGGGGCTGTTAATCCAAACCGGCCTAATAATAACTGAGTCGAAATAGCAGGAGACAGGTTCAGACTTGGTCTAAGGTACAGGTATTGGCTGAAGTTCCAACTCGCCTGTCTGCTGATGCACGGTAGAGTTCCAGGCTACTCTTTCTTTTCCTCCGCCTTAGCAGTCTCAAGCTCTGGAAAGAGCTTTAGGCCAGATGAGTCAAACTGAGAGAGGGCTTTAAGCTTCCATGTATCATTGGGACGGCTATTAGCCTGTGCATCCATGCCTCGGAAAGCTTCAGGTATACCAATGACAAAAAAATGTATTTGGCAAAAGAGTTTCTGAAAATTCTAAAAACACCAGTTGTGTGCCATCCAACTCAATGACCACTCCTGCCCAAATAGCTCAAATTAAGTGCAATCTCAGCATCTTATAACATGTCATATGACTGCAAATGTCTGGAAGCTGACCTTGTAACTCAGCTGCCTGTGTTCAGTCTGTAGCAATCAAATGAGGGACCTCTACTTTGTTAAAGCTCATGCAGTACAAAAAGAAAGTTTTGCAAAAGACCTGGTTTGTTACATCTCATGGATGTAAAATGAGACGTATAGCAACGAGGGTTCATAAGTGTTGTAGTAAGATCTGAGAATGAAATCAAACTAATAAATGATCCGAGCCACTTATTCACAATAACAACCATGGAATGATATATTTGGAGAAACATATGAAGGTGCAGTCATGTAGCAATGCTAAAATGAGTTTAATAGAGGCCTATTTTGACCTGCAATAAGCAAACTCAGTTCTCCTCCGTTGTGATTGTTTGGTTGTTATTAACCAAGTATCTTAGAGCCAACTCATATGCAGAGAAGATGGCACCATTGACAACAAAGGCCCGGGTGACAGCAGTTCCCAAGCCACGCCACAGCACAGAAAAGCCTTCTTCTTGTACACTTTTCCGGAGGCAATCGGCAATGCCACGGTATTTTGGTGGTGGTTGGCCTCCCTGACGCTCTGATTGTGCCTGAAGTCTGGATTTTACCACATCCAATGGGTAGCAACAGACCCAACTGGCCACTCCCGCCAACCCCCCAGCAACAAGCATTGTTCCCAAGGTTTCCTGACCACTTTTCCGGCAGCCAGGGTGAAGCTGTTCTCTTGCATACTCATAGGTCCAGAAGTAGACCCCATGTGAAGGCGCATCACGGAGAACAGTGATGGACAGGCCTCGGTATAAACCTCGAATTCCTTGCTTTCTTAAAATTTCCTTGGCCATGCCAACTGGCCCTAGGTGAGGACTTCCATGATGCTTATTCCCTATCATCCTTAGTTGAAGTTGTATCTTTACAAGCTCGACTGGGCTTAACAGCAATGTCTGAATAGCACCTGTTCCAACTCCAGCTAGTGCAACACTTCTGTATGATGGAGGTTCATTCATGTTGTTTGCATCAAAAGCTCTTGACAAGACTGCAAACACCTGGAAGACCATAGCGTTCTGAAAGAATAAAAAGAAAAAATTGAATCAGAAAAAGCATCTCAATTGCCCACATTCTTATCTACTAAATAACCAAGCCGAAAGAGTTGCATTATAGAAAAGATAGTCTGGGGTTCCAAATGTGTATGTCCTAGCATTTCATTCTGTATAAATGTTTTCACGAGATCACTTTCACATCATTGCTATCAGAGCTTGTGATAGTTCTGCGTACGGTGTGAATGGCTGTTCTGCTTCATAGCTTTGATGACCTAAAAGGCTAAAACCTAACCTGAAGAAATCAAGCATGAAAAACAAGTTTTCATAGCAATTATACAATTATGTGCATATGTTAAAGAAGTGTGTTTGAACTGGTAACAGCCATGCTGCTCCAGATTGTTTATGATTAGATATTACGTAATAGTTCCATCTGGACCTATTTCAGTAGGTAACCATAAAAAATCTAAGGTTTTTTTTTGCAATGTCAAGGGTGGCACTGGCATGATTGGGTTCTTCTGATTACTGCTTGCAGATGCTATATCTCATTTCAAAACTGAAAGTTTGGCATGGTGCTGTCCATAATGGGCCTGCAAATATGAACCTCAGAAGCTTTGACAACATTTCATTCTAATATGTCATAATTATTGCCTTGAGTGATTTGTAAGCATGTTTCCTCCTTATGTCCAGTAGCACAATGCTACTGCTAAAACTTATGATCCATATATTCTTGAATCTTAATCAGTGTATCCTTGTAGTGTTCTTTTTATGTGCAGAGAATCTTGAATATGAAATGACAATAAAACCAAGAATTATTGGGGCTCTCCTGTTTATTTTTATTTTTATTTTTTATTATTTTTAAACTTCTTCACCTATCAATAGTAGGGAGTCATCAGTTAAAGAACTTAAAGTCATCACCAACTTGCCTCTGTATCTAATTCCATCATGCAGGGTAGTTGCTCTGAGCATCAAAAGCAGACTGCTAGATGGCACTCACTTGCCTTTTCATCAAACTATCACAATGTATAGCCATAGATTTTCTGATATGCCATGGCTGATCAGTAGGCTCTCTGGTCTCTAATCACCTTGTTGATCTATGATTGGCACATGAACATCAAGCAGAAAATCTTCATGCAATTTTGTACATAAATGGAAGCACAAAAAGCAGCATACCTGTTCGACAAGTTGAAATGTCCTCTAGAAAGAAAACAAGATATACCATCTATATCTGTATTCCTATAACTCATGTACTTGTTTTGAATTGATTATGCAACCGCAAAGCAATCAAATATTCAAAAAAATAACAGCAGATTGTAACTTTGAGCATATTGCATGAAACAAACAAACAAGTATTCTGCAATAATTTTAAGAGCTTGGCTTGATTGTGTTCATGAAACTGGAAACATACACAATATTCCTAACCACTCTAAATTTGATTTCATAGATAATCCTCTGCCAGTTCTCTGCTCCAGGAATCATTATGTTACATGACTTTCTAAAAAGGGGCTTTGATGCCAGATTCCGTATGGGAGCCTCGAAAACAACTCTATTGGAAAGTTATCATAAACTTATTATAATATCACATGCACAGAATCTAAAGTAGCATGTTCCAACAAGGGAAAAAAAGTAATGGAGGAGCTTTCCCATTACACAAGAATCTAAAATTCTGATGAAGACAAAATCATCTGGGGCACTTTATATATGTATAAAGTATCTCGGAGGATATTCCCCGAGTGTCAACAGCAGACCACTTTGTTTATCTTAGATGCCAGTTCATGAAAGTGCTACATTCTGAAACTATCTCAACAAATGACCATGGATATATTTCTCAAAAGGTTTTAAGAAGTTCCTTTGGTTGATAAAAAGTTTACTTTAAGTGAAAGTTCTTCACACAATACGTGGTACACCAAAAGAAGTGAGGATGAGGAACTAATGCAGGCTGAAATATTCTTTGCAGAGAATACAACTGAGACTACATCTTCCTTTAGTTAGAAGTAGTTTTATCCTGTTACCAGCAGTTCAACTGTAAGCAAGCCATTTATTACACGAGTAAAAATTACATAAATATAGTTACAAAAAAGGTTATTTTTCGAGGGATAAAAAGGAAAAGGAAAAATTCAGCAATTTTTGAAAAGCAACATGCTGGCATTAATTTCCTTTGGTCATGTCCTCCACGTTAGAAAAGCTTAACTGCAATATTTGATCTTACTATGCCGTAATCTTAATTGAATTGTGAGGAGCTCAATGAGAAGAATTCATGCTTGAAAATGGAATTGCTTAGATTGTATCTGCAAATTTTTGTATGCTTAGATAATGTTCCAGATTATGACACAGTTGGGCTTCTATTTTCTATGTCTATTATTAAGTTGAATAATATTACGTCGATCTCACCCAACCATCCGGATCCTCTAATCGACGTTTTTCAAATTCCCCTGAACAGCGAAACTGAGGTAGCATATTCCGACAAAAGCAAATTAGAGTTAGCTTTTTCCCTGGATAACTGGATGCAATCCTCGATTCTTTGTTTATTATTTCTCTGTTTATTCATTTCTTTATTCATAATTTTCTCCTTTTCTTTAATTAACGGTATGGATTTTTGTGTCATCATGATTCTTTACACGATCTTGGGACTGAAAAAATAAAGAAAACCCTACCTCAATTCCTTTTTCAATCGGAAAGAGAAAAAGAATAATAAAAAAACCAGACCTCAATTCCTTTTTGGATCGGAAAGAGAAAAAATAATGGATGGCAAGAACTGGAAGGATCTACGTACCTGGAAAGTGACGGAGGCGAGGGGGGCGGCCATGCCGCGGTAAAGCGCCGTTGGGCCCTCGGACGCGACGATGCTGCGGAGGAGACCGACGGCGGAAACGGGGCGGCGGTCGATGGAAGAGGCGGGCTGCTGCAGCCGGATCCGGAGGGTGTCGAGGGGGTGTCCGGAGATGACCCCAGCCATGCCTCCAAGCCCTCCCGCCACGAACTCCCTGCCCCAGCTGCTCGCCAAGAACTCCGGCCAGAACTCCATCGCCCCACCATTCCACAGCTCCCTCCCTGCCCCACCAATATAATCAAATTCCAAACCAGTTTCTCGCTCTCTCACCACGGACTCGTTTGATTCGCGGGAGAAATGTGTCGTCCTTGGGAAGTTATTTTCTGAAAAATTACTTTTATCCAGGGGTTATAGTTTTAATATATTTAATTGATCCCGAAAAGGTTGCTTGTTGATTGGATATTCATTTTTCGGTGAAAATACAGTGAAATATCTATTTTATTTTTAAGTAGATATAAGGCTATATTTTTTTTCCTCCCATATTCAATATAAATATTAATATAATATTATATGTTATAAATTATAATATTTATATTAATATAAATTTTAGTATAATATTAATATAATATTATATTAATATTTATAAAAATAATATGAAAAAGATATGTCACTAATTTCTATTATTTGAAAAGTCTCTTATATTTCTCATAAAATATGAAAAATATTTTTTAAAAAAATTTAATTAGACAAAGTGATTTTCTTCTATTTTTTAAAAATGAATCCTCTATATATATAATATTTTAAAAAGAGAAAATTATAAAGGACGTGGAGCTAAAACTTGCCGACGAGAACATAGAAGAGGGTTCGGCGGGCGTTGGCTTTCCTTATTGGACTGGAGAGAGGGCCGGCGAAAGGAAAGGGTGAGGAAATTAAGGGGGTGGGGGAAAAGAGAGCTCCGCAGGCATGGTCACCGGAAAGCTAAGTTGCTGGGTTGGGAGGCGCCTGCGTAGCACAGAGTGGGGCCGGGGCCGGGGCCGGGGCCGCGGAGGAAACGGGCGAAGGCCCTTCCTCCGAAGGCGGTGATTTGCACAACCAGACACAGGGCACCTATCTCGGCCATTGGCTCGGGACCGTGGGTGGGTTGGCTCTGTTGTCTCTACTTTCTTCGGTAAAAGCAGCAATAATCATACAATAAGGGATGTTGGCTGATGAGTTAGAAATTCTGTAGTCAGCATCATGGCGTAAAGCCTTATTATATTAAAAAAAAAAAAAAAAAAAAATGAAGAGAGCTGTTGGAGTTGGAAATGAGAGGAGACGGGTGACGACAGGCGTCAGTGACGGTGTGGTCCCATGGGAAGGAGTGAGAGAGCTCACGTGGTCTGCAAGGGAAATGACACGTGGTGACACTTCGTTGGAGACTCGGCGTGATCCCATTTCAGGAACTGGTTGAAAAGCTGGTCGCTGCTGCCAGAAGGGTTTTTCATTAAATAAGGTCTTATGGTGAACGCCGCTTGTTACAATTTGCAAGCAAGCTGAACGGACGGGTTTGTATCTTCCGTAGGAAAGAAGCTTTTACCTCCCTTGACGCAATTTCGCCGTTGGAATGCACTGGGCACTCTCCGTTTAAGATGAAAGATGCATTAAAAAAAAAATGGATACGAAAGAAATAATGGATACAAAAAATAAATAAATTTTTTATCTATCATTATATATATTTAGTAAAATATGAAAGAATATATGAAAATGATAGATATTTTTATTAAATAATTTTTTGATAAAATATTATTCTTATTAATTATTTATTTATATTAAAGAAGTAGAACAATATATAAATTTAAAATATTTATGATTTATAATTATACAAATATTTATTTTAATTGAAATTAATAAACTAAATAAATTTATAAATTAATTAGATTTAAATAATTTTTATTTTAATTATATAAATAAAAATGATTAATATTTTTATTTACAATAGTTAATTAATTTTATGCAAATGATTATTAAAAAATAAATGTAAATAAAAATAGAAGATAATTCTAATTAATCACTTACAACGATAGATTTTGTATCAAAATTTAAAAAAATATTAATAATAACATTTAATAAAATATATAAAATAATATATATATATAAATAAAATAAAAAAAATGTAGAAAAGTGTTAATATTTTATTAAAAAATTAATAAAAGATGATTTTGTTAACGTAAAAACTATCAGGCTATTCCTTGCATTCTTCCTTATTGAAAAGATGTAAATTAAGGGGTCAGGATAGATGGATAATTTTTTTTTTATCCATATTTTTTTTTAAAATTAATATATCAAATGATGGATGAAGATCATTCATCCTTCTAATCTTTTTCATCCTTCCTCTCATAATCTTAGCCAATTATGTAATAAAATCTATACAAATAGATGAATAAAAGCATTCGAAATGCTTTGAGATTCATGCAATAAGTAATTTAACGATGGATGTTGCGAAGGAAGATCAATCATTATTTTATATAAAAAATATAATTTAAACCTAAGCTAAATAATGTACGCAATTTTAGATGCTCCAGTAGGAGGAGGGATGCTAAGCAGCACCCATTATAACCACATAAATATTTTTTTATCTAGAATTAATATAATTTATAAATTTATCATGTAAATCAAGAGGATTTATTCAGTATCCAAAGATTTTTACCCATAAAACATGTAGTAAAATATCTCAAAAAAATTTTGGCCGTTTAGATTACATGTAATGGTGGCACTTGATAACCGGTTTTCCATGTCAACGAGTAAAAATGGGTAATTTACTTGTAATTTGGCTGCACTCTGGAATTAAAGTGCTTTTGATGGGAAGGGCACATCTCTGAAAGCATTGTTTTTTTTTTTTTTTCCTGGAATGGCTAGATGGGATAGGAAGGATCTGACGGGATTAAAAAAAAGAAGAAAAAAACTTTTCACATGGATATGTGGAAGGCAAAGCCTTCCGGTTTCTCAAGGCTTCCTGATTTATTCTGGTTTTACCCACCCCTTAAATGTGTAGCTGAGATAAAGAGAGAAAACGCCAGAGAAAGTGCTTTAGATAACGAATAAAAATTTATAAATTAAATATAAAATTATCAACTCAATGCCATGTGCTCGAATATTTTGTATGTGCATAACATGAGCTATATAGCTTACTCATTGAATCATCTATTATCTATTATATATATATATATATATAATTTATGAAAAAGTATTATGGTGTTATCTCTGATCATTTTAATTATATCATATAAAATTAAAATATTATTTTTAAATAATAATAAAATAATATTTTAAAAATTAAAAAAAATAATATTTTAAAAATAAAAATAGAAGAGAAATAAGAGATGAAAAATATTTAAAAAATATTATTTAAAAAAAAATATTATATGAAAAAGTCTTATGGTATTGTCATCTCAGCATTTCAAATGACTTTAGTTATGCCACGTGGAACGAAAATATTATTTTTAAATAATAATAAATATTTTTTAAAAATTAAAAAAATAATATTTTAAAAATAAAAGTAGAGGGTAACAAATGAAAAATATTTTTTTTAAAAAATATTATTTTTAAAAAATAAAATATAATAATAATAAATATTTTTTTAAAAAATATTATTTTTTAATATTTTTTTTAAAAAATATTTTTTTAAAAAAATATTTTTCATTTCTTATCCCTCTCCTACTTTTATTTTTAAAATATTATTTTTTAATTTTTTAAAATATTACTTTATCTATCCCCTCTCTTCTTCTTATATCTTTTCCATGCCCGCTAGTGCCGCCCTATCCTTTGTTGCCCCATTATCGCTCTCCTTCTCTTTCGATAAACATTGATCCCGATCGCACCCCCGGTGCTCCTGTCGGTATCATTGCCGCCGATGCCATCATTGAAGAAAGAGAAAGAAACTCTTTCTCATTTTTTTTATTTTTTTATAAAATAATATTTTATTATTTTTTTCTTTTTTCTTCCTATTTTCATATCTTCTTCGTGCCTGCCAGTGCTGCCCACTTCATGTCGTTTCATCATGGCTTTCCTTCTCTCTCGATAAATATCGATTTCAATCGCACCCCCATCCCTTCATTTCTTCTCATATTTTTTTCAAACTTTCGGAAACTATTAAATATAGAGATTTGACTTTCAAATTGATGGAGTACCATACTCTAGATAATTTATTAAGTTTAATCTAATCTAATCCAATGGATCGATTCAGTTCTCGAAACATATTATATTTAAAAAATAATAAAAATATTATTTTTAAATAAAATAAATTAGTATGTTATTATTTTTAAAATTTTAAAAATAATATATTATTTTTATAATAATAATAAATTAGTATTTTAAAAAATTATTATTATTTTTAATAATATTTTATTTTTTAAAAAATAATATTTTTTTGAAATATTTTTTTATCTATTATTCTTTTTCTATTTTTATTTTTAAAATATTATTATTTTTAATTTTTAAAAATATTATTTTATTATTATTTAAAAATAATATTATGGTTCTACGAGATGCTGAAATGATAATATTATAATATTTCTTTATAAATATTATTATATATATATCTATATATGGAATAGATTACATGTGTTAACGGAAGACAATCAAGCAGCTGCGAGAAGGGCTTTACAAGGGGATCGTCAACAAGATTCTCAAGCCTGCATTCATCTAGATATGAGCCACATGTACGGTTTCAAAAAAAAAAAAAAAAAGTTGTATTTGAATTTTTTCGGATGTTTTACTTCTCAGTCTTTGCCTCCTCCACATAAAAAAGAAAAAAAAAGAAAGAAAAAAAAAGGAAAGAAAAGAAAAAGGTATAGGTGATGTGCCTGCCCTTCGAATTTATGTTGATTCCTATTTATCCCGTAGCTGCCATGCTCCGGTCGTGTTCGGAAAAGAGGCAATGTTCCAAGTAACAGCCACCTGCCATGGAATACCGCTAAACTTTTTTTTTTTTTTTTCCTTTTTGGTCGGGGTCGGGGTCGGGGTCGGGGTCGGGGTCGGGGTCGGTACAATGGAGTCTGACTACTTCACAAGATGTCATGGGAACTAATTACGCGCCAGCGGAAGCCATCATCGATGTGGTTACATTCTTGCCCGTAACCCTCTTCATTTTTTAAAAATATTGAACAATTTATATGTTAAACATCACTATCACTCTCTAATTATAACATAAATAAAATTACCTACATTGTAAAGAACTTATAAGAATAATATGCAAATGCAAGAGTGTATTTAAGTTATTGATATTTTTGAATGTTTTAAATAAAATGGTTTAAAAATATCATTAAGAATAAAATGAGGTTATTCATTTTTTATTTTTATTAAAGGAAAGAGATTGATTTTTATGAAAATAAATAATCATTAAAATATTAAATATTGTAATATATTTCAAATAAGTATATTTTATAACATGAATAACTTTTTGATAACTATAATAAACTCTAAATTATTTTCATGGCAGTGGAGAGGTTCTTTCTCAATTTAGAGATATAATTTTTTAAATTAATGCAGTGATATAATTTCAGATGCTTGTTCGACATTTTTAAGAATATTGGAGATATAATATGTGCTTAAGGATTCTAATGGTTCTATGTTTTTTTATAGTGACTACATTAATTTTGTGGCTATGCTGTAATGCAAATTCAATATTAATAGATTAGTGTATAAGAATTACAAAAAATGAATCATTATTGATAAATATGAATATTAGCATGTTTGGGAAATCACTAAACTCTTGCATTTATAGGTGCAAGGTATAATGCCCAACACTTGTCTGGCAATTTTTAAAATGCAAGGGATATAATGGATGATATGTGTTGGGAGTGAACCTCGCTTCCGCCGAAGTTCGATTTGATATTCGATTAGATGTAACTCATGATCGTAGTCAAATTCCTTCAGCGATCGAACTTCTTTCAGACTACTCCAACAGCCAAATTTCTCACAGTCATCCAGAAAGATCTCCGTACGAATCCGATCCCACATGGCACGAATCAACTCACCCATAAATCGCTTAAGAGGTTCAGACTTCGACTATTAAATCTTAACGGACTGGCACGTTACGACAATAGACACTATCATCCGTAATAAATTCTACGTAGCCCCGAGCGGCCTACTATCGGATAGTTACGGCTGTCACTATCAATTTATTGCAGGCTTCGTTTATAAAAAAAGGATCCTCAAGATACGTTTTCTTTAGGCTCTTTCCTTCTTCTCAATACTCTGCAACTTTCTCTACCAAGTACTCCATCTTTATTGGCCGAAAGAGTAGACTTGATCGTTGGAGGCTTTTGCCAGAGCCGCCCCCCAAGCTCTGGACGAGACTTGTCTTGTAGGTCACCGATGGCGATCTCGTCTTCTCCGACTCTAGTGCTCCTCCGGCGATGACCAAATTTTGCACCAATAGGATTGACGCTAGAAGGAGGAGCACTTTGTTCTTGAAGTTCTCTTGTTCTTAAAGGAGTGCACAGCAGAGATCTCTACTTCTCCAAAGTCATTCTTTTCGAAAAAGATGCCTCTCAGAAAAGCTTCTACCCGATGATCGACGGCCTTCGTAGCCAGATCCCATCCAGATCTGCCTGCTCTTGTTTCATCCCCGACAACTCAAGCTCCACCTGCAATAACGATGGATGCGGAGTAGTTCAATCTGCAAGTCCAGTAGGTTCGTGGCCTCACAAAAGCAGTGCAGGCTATACAGCAACAGCAGCCTCCGATATCGATTCAGCCAGAGTAGACTTCTCCGAAACCCCATGATCCGATCTGGGGGTGGCCGACTTGGGCTGATCGACCGATGACCTCCAAAAAGGAGAAGCAGAGGGCGGAGAGCCCCTGTTCTGATCACGACTCCACTCCTGGGGGACTTTGCTCCCATTCAGTCAAAAGATCATGGAGATCCACGATCGAGAGGATCTGGATCAGAAGCTATAAGAGATGAATCGGTGGATCGAGGAACTCCGCTGTGCTCCCCCTCCCATGGTAATGATATATGTACCAACCCACCTTTCTCTCACCGCATCATGCAAGAACCGATTCCATCAAACTTCAAGCTCCCTTAATTCAAGAGTCACGATGGGACAACCGATCTAGTCGACTATCTGAAGGCTTTTCGGATGATGATGCTGCTTCATGGCGTACCAAACGCCATTCTCTGTCGAGCCTTTCCGTCAACCCTAAAGGGAGCGGCCAAGAACTGGTACTTGACCCTCAAGCTAAATACCATCTTCTCTTTTGATCAGATGAGCCATCAGTTTACGGCTCATTTTATTAGAAACCGACATCCTAGGTAAGGTTCGGAATCCCTCATTAACATCAAGCAGCAAGAGGGAGAATTCATCCGAACCTATATCAATCATTTCAATACTACCGCACTGGAGGTCCAAAATTTGGACCAATCTATTGCGATGGCTGTGCTGAAGGACGGCCTTCAGAAGAACAATCTACTGTTCTCCCTGGAGAAGAAGTATTCCAAAAATTTTATCGATATGCTTGCTCGAACTGAAGGATACGCTCGAGCGGAAGAGGCCTTTAAGGCCAAGGACAATGAAGCCGCTGGAGAGCGGTGAATTGACAAGCCAGATAGGCCCACTGAGGAAGGAAAGCCGAGTGAAGCTTGGTCGCGCTCCCGAACTCCTTTTCGGGCTCGAAAGCAGGAGAGCCCTGATAGAAGGGCTCGATGGGGCTCTTTCCTCTGAAGGTTCCATAACTATGCCCCTCTCAATACTCCAAAAATTCAAATACTGATCGAGATTAAGGAGTAGCTTTCGAGGTCCAAAAGAATGCGCTCCCATCCTGGCAGACGCAACCCAAATAAGTTCTGCCTTTATCATCGTGACCACGTTCATGATACTGAAGAATGTATCCAGCTCCAAGATGAAATCAAGAAGCTCATCAAGCGAGGTAGGCTCGATCGATTTCTACGACGTCGGCCTGAGAGATGAGAAGATCGGCCAAAGACACTACCACAATCAGAATTGCCAAGAAGGGAGAAGCAAGAGCCAAATTGGCCACCCCTCGGCATCATCAGCACTATCTCTGGAGAACTTCAGTAAGGAGAGATCAGTGGATCAACAGAGCTCGAAAAGAGATGGAGAATAGAAGAGCCCATTGCTTTCACCGACGAGGATGCCCAAGGAGTTCAATTTCTGCATAATGATGCGGTTGTAATCTCTTTAAACATTGTTGACTATGATGTATGCTTTATTTTGGTAGATAATGAAATCTCTGCTGATGTTTTATTTTACGTAACTTAAAGACATAAGTTTTATATATATATATATAACTTAAAGACATATATATATTCTTTCTTAAGAATATCTTTACCTAATAACTACTTGGGATCTATGAACTCTCCATTGGTAGGCTTCACTGACGATGCCGTGCCAATTGAGGGCATAATAACTTTGATTATGGCTGTAGGGTGATGCTCGAAGCTGGCTAAAGCACAGATCAATTTTCTAATCGTAAAAATTCCATCGCCTATAATGCTATTCTCGACCGACCTAATTTGAATGCGCTCCGAGCTGTAGTGTCAACTTATTATCTAAAGATGAAGTTTCCAATGAACTATGGGATTGGAGAGATCAGGAGAGACTAGGCATTAGCAAGGCACTGTTACTCTATTGCCCTACAGAAAGACATCCGATCCGACCTTTGTTCTATTGATGGGTTGGACGTTCGCGACGACCTTACTGAGGAGTAGGACGAGCCTATGGAAGACCTCATATCTGTACTCTTAAACGATAGGAATGCAGAGCATACTGTGCAGATCGGCTCTAACTTGGGGGACGAGGTTCGGAAATAACTCATCACATTCCTTCGGAGGAATGCGGACATCTTCACTTAGATCCCAGTGAATATGCTAGAAATTGATGCTGAGGTCATGAAACATCGGCTGGCTGCTGATCCTAAGTATTGGCCAACAAAAGAGAGGATGCGCAGCTATGCTCTGGAGAGGTAGAAAGTAATTATAGAAGAAGTTGACAAGCTCCTCAAGACTGGATTCATATGAGAAGTTAACTATCCGAGCTGGGTCTCAAATGTGGTGCTCGTCAAAAAGGCAAACGATAAGTGAAGGATGTGTATAGACTTTAAAAAGCTGAATAAAATCTATCCAAAAGATAGCTATCCGTTGCCCAAGATTGATCAACTGGTGGATGCAATCTCGAGCCATGAGCTTCTCACCTTCATGGATGGCTTTTCCGACTCTAACCAAATTTGGATGGCATCCGAGGATGAGGAAAAAACTACTTTTATTACTGATCGTGGTCTTTACTATTATAGGATTATGCCTTTCAAACTAAAAAATGTTGGAGCAACGTACCAACGTCTGATCAACAAAATCTTCGAGGAGCAGATCGATCACAACATGAAAGTGTATGTAGATGACATGCTTGTAAAAAGCCAAGCTTTAATGAATCATATCGTCGATCTTGAAGAGACTTTCAGTGCACTCAAGAAGTACAAGATGAAGCTGAACTTGATCAAGTGCACCTTTGGTGTAACCTCAGAAATATTTCTATGATTATGGTATCAAGGCGCCGGATTGAAGCAAATCTAAAAAAAATTCAAGCTATTCAGGAGATGATTGCTCCAAAAATAATTAAAAAAGTTCAGTGCTTGACTGAAAAAGTGGCATCCCTAAATCACTTCGTCTCAAGATTGATCGAGCGATGCATGCCCTTCTTCCAAACTCTCAAGTAGCCAAAGAACTTCTACTGGACGATGGAATGCCAACAGGTATTCGAGAAGCTTAAAAACTACCTCGGCTCACCCTCATTATTAGCAAAGCCTGAATCTAGAGAAGAATTATTCTTATACTTGGCGGTCTCTTCGGCAGCCTTAGCAGTGGTCCTGGTCAAGGAGGAAACGAAAGTACAGCGGTCGATCTACTACATAAGTCGGATCCTAAGGGATGCAAAATCATATATTCAAAGTTAGAAAAATTGACTTACTCTCTTCTAATTGCTGCCAGGAGACTCCGACCTTACTTTCAGGGGCATACCATATCTGTCCTCACGGACCAACTAATCAAAGCAGTTCTCCATCGAATGGATGCCTCTGAAAGAATTGCAAAATGGGCGATCGAGTTTACAGAATTTGACATCAACTATCGACCTCGACCGTCGATCAAAGTCCAGATATTGATAGATTTTATGGTAGAATGCACCATTTCAGACAAAGTCGAGCTTGAACAGAGTGGAACCGACATCTCATGGTTACAATCGAGCCCCCCTAAAGAGAGTGTGGATCTTTCCAAAGATTTTTGGGCCCTATATGTGGTTGATTCATCCAATGCTGCTAGAGCAGGTACAGGGTTGATCTTAGTAAATCTCAAAGGAATCGTCACCGAATATGTGCTACGCTTTGAATTTTCTGCAACTAATAATGAGATCGAATACGAAGCTTTGATCGTTGGGTTAAAAATAGCAAAAGAATTAGAAGTAGATCGACTTCAAGTCTACAGTGATTTCCAACTGGTGGTCGGACAGGTTAGCGATAGTTATGAAGCTCGGAAGGAAAGTATGATAAAATATCTTGAGAAAGTAAAAAGTTTAACTCTGACCTTCAACAGTTTTAGTATTCAATAGATTTCGAGAGCAGAGAATACAAAAGCCAATCTTCTCTCTAGATTGGCCACTTCAACCTCGGTCGAACTGTTCAAAGAAGTATTCTTTAAAGTTTTGAAGTGCTCGAGCATGGAGGAGTCGGGGCCTATTATGCAAATTGAGCACGAGCCGAGCTGGATTGATCCGCTAGTTATCTACCTCAAGGACAGAGCTCTTCCTCATGATCTGAAAGAAGCTCGAAAATTCAGAAATCAAGTCTTTCGGTATGTTTTGTATGAAGACAAGCTGTATAAAAGGTCGTATTCACTACTGTTCTTGAGGTGTCTCCGACTTTCGGAGATCGACTTCGTATTATATGGGAAGTGCACGAGAAAATCTGTGAAAGCCATATAGGAGCTAGATCTCTATCACAAAGATTACTTCAGCAAGAGTACTATTGGCCGATCTTATACCATAACTTCATAGAGTATGTCAAGAAATGTCATCGCTGTTAGAGAAATACAAACATACAAAGACAACCAGCCACTAAGCTTACTCCACTAAGCGCATTCTAGCCATTCGTGCTGTGGGGAATGGATATACTAGGCCCATTTTCAATGGCATTCGGACAATGAAAATTTCTCCTAGTTATGATCAATTACTTTACCAAATGGATCGAGGCCAAACCATTAGCAAAAATTACTGAGATCAAGATACAGGACTTCATCTAGAAGTCAGTTATTTATCATTTTGGTCTACCCCAAACTCTCATAATAGATAATGGATGATAGTTTGCTGGGACGTGGTTCACTGAGTTCTACGAAGATCTAAACATCTTCCATTATTTCATATCAGTGGCTCATCAATAGGCAAATGGTGAAGCAGAGGTGACTAACAAATTTTACTGCAGAGCATCAAAGCAAGGCTTGAAAGAGCAAGGAGAACTTGGGCGGACGAACTCTATCACGTCCTCTGAGCGCACCGAACTACTCAAAGGCTACCGACTGGGAAAACACCGTTCGTCTTAACTTTTGAAATGAAGGTGGTCATCCCAATCGAGCTTAAACTTCCATCAGCACGGGTCATTGCCTTCAATGAGCAGCGTAACTCATAGAACCTCAGAGTCAACTTTGATCTACTGAAAGAAAAAAAAGAAAAAGTCCAAGTTCGGATGGCAGCATACAGATGAAGAGTGGCCAGATACTATAACTCCAGAGTAAAAAATAAAGCATTCAAGGAGGAAGACTTGGTGCTCCGATGAGCATCTGTTTCGCAGCCTCAAAATCAAGGAAAGCTCATCCTGAATTGGAAAGGTCTATATAGAGTATAGAAGATCATCCAGCCTAGAACTTACCACTTGAAGGAGCTCGAAGGAGCGGCACTCCCGCGACCTTAAAATTCAGAAAACTTAAGAATATACTTACCAATAACTTTTCTTCAATAAAACTATTTTAACATCATTACTTTTTGGCGCAAAAATTGTGTAATGACAATTCTCTAAAGCAACCTAAAACAGCCCATTAGGAATAGAAGGAGAACCTCGTCCTAATATGAGCAAAGTCGAAGGCCTTGTTGAACTAAGATGAGATGAGAAAAGAGGCCCTACCAACGACCCCAAGGTGCCCCTACAGCTTGTTAGGAACAGGAGGAGAACTTCATCCTAATATGAGCAAGGTCGAAGACCTCGTTGAACTAAGATGAGATGAGGAGAGATGCCCTACCAACGGCCCTAAGATGCCCCTATAGTCCGTTAGGAATAGTAGGAGAACCTCTTCCTAATATGAGCAAGTTCGAAGGCCTCGTTGAACTAAGATGAGATGAGGAGAGAGGCCCTACCAATGATTCTAATATGCTCCTACAGCCGTTAGAAATAGGAGAAGAACTTCATCCTAATGTGAGTAAAGTTGAAGGCCTCGTTGAACTAAGATGAGATGAGGGAAGAGGCCTTACGATGTTTAACCCATCCTTTAGATAGAGAAAGTTCTTTCGCAAATTAACCTATAAAAAAAGAGAGAACCTCATAATATTTTCGAGCCTCAATTGGGTTTTATAAAAAAGTATAATAAATTCACCAATAAAAGTATTAATTTATTCAATTAATTGATATTAATTTTTAAGAATTAATAATCAATTTATATATAATTTTTGAAAAATTCATATTTTTATTAATTAAAAAATTAATTAAAAAATAATAAAAAATAATAAAAATTAAAAAATAAAATTTTATTATCAATAGAAAGAGCTCATTTTTTTGATCACAACGAAATAAATTTCAAGTAAAACGGAGCTAAAATGGAAAAGATATGAATTTTTGAAAGATATAAAATAAATAAAAATTAAATAAAAAAAAGAAAATGGCTCAGCCGGCTCCGTAAGCCGAGCCACCAAGCCAAGCCAAGCCATCAAGCCGACTCAGCCATTGAAGCCATCAGCCGGTCCACGATCCTAGGCGTGGACCGCCAGCTCAGCAAATTCCGGCGAATCAGAGATTGCCACGTGGTGGACCTAGACCCCTTAAGGGTCTACAGAAATTTATCGCGGCTCACAAGGGTAATTTAGTCTTTTCGTCCGACAACAGCGGCGCTGATTGGTTGCGGTGTGCGGTGCGGCCGGTCCACGCGGTCCATGGGAACAGTTATTGCGCGATCGGACGGATGTGGTTGTTTGCGGTCAGGATCGGACGGCTGTGGTTGCTTCCGAATTTTATTCAGATACAAACATCACGCGGATCACCATCGGGGCAGCCTGATCCAGGAGATGCTCCGACGTCCCGTAAGCACAAACGCATTTAAAAGATATAGAGAAAAAAGGTAAAAATAAGACATAAAGCTAATTCATATGAAGAAAATAGAATTTTTTCTTACAAAATGATATACAGAAACTAGGCGACAAGCCGTTACACTAAAAGAAAGAAAAAAGAGGGGGGAGAGGCCGAAGCTCTAAGGCAAATCGAATTCCTCGAACTTCGGGCTGCTGGCCCCGACCATCACCAAGATCTGCTTTAGTCTAAGGATCTCCTCATCAAGCTCCTTCTTCTTGTAGAGACCATCTACGTACATTCTATTGGTGAGCTGAAACTTACCCTTAAGCTCTCGCCGCCGTCTTCTTAGAACTTCAGACTCGGCCTTGGCATCCTCGATAGCCCGATATTCATAGGTGAGCTGAAGCTTCAGCCGTTGAACCTCGGTCTTCTCTGCCCCAACCGCCTATGAAAGCCATCGACGGTCGTTTTCAAGGAAGCAATCTCCTCCGACTCACCACTTGCGTTGGCTCCCTGACTATTGTGCAGTCGCTTTCGAAGTTGAGCTGCCTCATCTCTGGCAACCTTGAGCTCGCCTTCAAGCCTGGACATCTTCTCCACCCAGGTCACTCAGTAGCTATTATGCCAGTCCTCAGTATCTTGCGGCTGTTTTTGAAGCTGAAAGAACTTTTTTGACTAATCCTAGTCGTACTGGGCCTTGTCGGTAGACCACAGCGAGCTTCCTTCAAGAAGATGGATCTTTTTTCCGACATTCTTGAGGTCAGCTTCAAAAGAGCTGATCTTCACTGTCAGTGCCTAGGACTTGTCGCTGGCATTTCTCTTAAGTTTGGTGATCTCCTTCTCGAAGCTGTCCTTCCGGATACTGAAGCTCACCGCATCCTTCATGTGCAAGCCTCGAAGGCGAGTGACCTCTTTGGTTACCTCAGAAGCATTCTTTCGTGAGGCTTGAAGGTCGTCCTCCATCTTCAGAAGATGAACTTTCTTCAACTTTTTCTTCAGAAGATGAACTTTCTTCCTCAGGTTCTTTATTAAAGGCTTTATCGAAACCCCCTGAGGCAGTGCATCAACATTGGCGGGAGACTGTATTCGAGATATAAAAAGCACTCAAAGGTATAAAAAAATTTACTTCATTTAATTAAAACTTTTGAGTATAAGACAAGAAGGAGAGAAAAAGAAAAATGTACAACTACTCGAGGATTTCAACCTTAGGAGGGATGACAGAGGATGGAGCCAGATCGCTCTCGGCCACCTCAGATTTCTGAATTGGTTCGAGCATCTCTGCGGCAGGTTCAGATGGGCCAGAAGCGAGCTCATCGAAGGAAGGGTCGATTACGGCATTAGATGGTCCTGCATCCACATCGTCTTCCTCCTTCTCCTCCAGAAAGCTGAGGTCAAGCTCGGAGAAGCTCCGGGCTACCATTGCCTTTATAGATCTCGAAACTCTTGATAAACGCTTTCTGATCGAACTCGATGTTCAAGTTCCGCATTTCGGAAGAGGTCTTGAACTCTTCCACGGCCTGGGTCATTATCTTCGAGATCGACTTCATCATTTGGATCTCCAGTTTAGCGATCCTATTTTTGGCTTTCTTCCTTCTTTCCTCCTTCAGGGCCAGTGCAGCCTTTAGTCCGACCGAGACGAACTTCTCTTTGCAGAGCGCGCCTTGAAGACTTTTGATGTCCGCCGTCTTCTCCTCAGTAAGGTGCTCGACCTCGTCGACCCTCTCTTGAAGATGGTGGATCTCGACTTGAAGGTCCTCTTGGGCCTTCCGTGTCTCCGCCTCCTGATGACACGCCCTCTTGATATAGGTGAGCATCTGGTGATCTGACTGCAACAAACGATTGGTGTTAAAAAAAAAAAAGAAAAGCGTAGAAGAGAAGAGAAAGAGTCGAGCAATGGAGCAATTACCTTGAGGATGGTTCTGAGAGAACCCCAGATGAGCTGCTACGGGTCTAGGTCGGTCATCTGATCCACCACCTCGAACATGGCAAACCTATCGATAAGATCCTGGACGATCTTCGGGTTGTCGAAGGGATCCTCCCCTTGTTCGTTGTCGTTGCCGTCCGATCCGCCTAGGCAAGCCTTGTAGGACGTCTTGGCAATGGCTTTCTTTTTTCTTCCTTCTCCTATCCCTTACTTAATAGGAAGCTCCAAAATCCGATCCCTGCTGGAGGGACCTAAGGGCATTGAAGGCACCGGGCCCACACCAGCAGTGCCGACCTCGATAGTTAGGGCAGTCTCGACGTCGGTGATGACCTCAGACGCAACGACAGTGGAGGCGGGGACTTCGGAGCTAGAAACACCGACCGTCACCCTCTTTGAGCCGTCATTCAATGCCTTTCCTTTCCTCTTCTTGGTGTAGAGCCCTTTGGTAAGCATCTCGGTAGCTTGTGTATCTATTTCTATAACAGGAAAAGAAGCACAGTTAGTAGCAATACACATGCGCGAAACTGTGTGGATTCAAAAATCAAAAGATGTACCAACGGGATCGTGGGGACTCAGACCTAGGTTGAACAAGGTCTGTTCCTTTAGAAGGTCGAGAAGAAGAGAAGCTTGGTATGTCTTGAGTTTATCGAAGGAATCAAGGTCGGCTCCGTCCAAGCTAGGAGCTCGATGAACTGATTCTCTAATATAACCCAATGGATGAAGACCTAATGGCAGGGTCGGATAATGTACAAAAAAGAACTTTTCTTTTTAGTTGTGAACGGAAGAAGGGGCACTTTTCAATAATCCCTTCTTGCCGACTTGGGGGAAAGTACCACCAATCCTTCGTGGAAGGATGGTGCTTGAAGGTATAAAAATTCCTAAAAAGCGAAATGGTCAGCTGGACTTCGGTCAATCAATAGAGGGAGAGAAAATCTATGATGAACCGAAAGAAGTTCGGTATGATAGATATGAAGGAGATGTTTAAAAACCAGAAGAGGACGATTACAAATGGGGGCAGGGGGAGTCTAAGCTCGGTGCGCAAAGCTTCTAAGTACAAATAAAATCGGTCGGTTGAAGGAGAGCTGACCCGGACGTCGTCGGAACTAGGAAGTTTAATATCATATTCTGGAGAAATTCTGTATTGGATTCAGATAAGAGAAAGATCGTCCGGGCTAAGAACGGATGGGATGGTGTCTGGAGCAAAAGACGAGTGGGACATGTTCTTGGATTCTATCTCGGTCAGGGGTACAAGATTAAAGAAGGTCGATCCAGACGAGCCCCATGAACCAATGGAGTGGGAGATTTTGGAAGACATTCGGATCGAGATTAAATCCTAAGAAACCCCCCCAAAAATATATATATAAGAAAAAATGTAGGGCAAAGGTCGCCACCAAAAAATCAGAAAAGCAGGGAGCTAGAAGTGATAAGCACGAATAACCTAAGAGAAGGGTTAGAAAATTGACCTAAACTATTCGAAGAGAATGAAAGGACGATGGATGTGGTGAGGACCAATCGAAAGGATGTCTGGAGCTCAGGAAGGTGAGAAAAGGTTAAGACTCTTAGGAAGAAGACGGATGGGGACTGAAGGAAGGAGAAGACTCAGGTAGGAATGACTTCCGGACGAAAGGAGAATACCTTAAATAGCCAGAAGTAACCCGAGGCAGCTATGATCGCAAATCAGCTTCGGCCAGTCAGCGTGAGCATGCATGTCCTACTCATCATGATAGAAAGGCAGCAACAGGCGGAGTCTTTATGGCACTGTACCTAGAACAGAATTTTGGCGGGAGAAATGAAGGGCCATCTTTTCGAACTCATTTTAGATTTAAAAAAATTTTGGTGCCAGCGCGGCAAATGCCAAAATGTCTCATCCCGACGATGCGAGGGCCCGAGAATGAATTTTGGCGGTTGTCTTTTTACTTCCTTCTTTTGAATTTCGAATTCAGAAGTTGGGGGACTATTGTTGGAGGTGAACCTCGCTCTCGCCAAAGTTTGATTTGGTATTCGATCAGGTGTAACTCGTGATCGGAGTCAAACTCCTCCGACGGTCGAACTCCTTCCAGACTCTTTTAGCGGCCGAACTTTTTTCAGACTCCTCCAGCAGTCAAACTCTCCGCAGTCATCTAGGAAGGTTTGCGCATGAATCCGACCTCACACGGCACGAATCAACTCACCCACAAACCGCTTAAGAGGTCCAGAGTTCAACTATTAAATCTCAACGGACTGGTATGTTACGACAACAGACACTATCCTCCAAAACAAACTCTATATGATTTCGAGCGGCCTACTATCGGACGGTTATGGCTGTCACTATCAATTTATTATAGGCTCCGTCTATAAAAATAATCCTTAAGATACGTTTTCTCTAGGCTCTTTCCTTCTTCTTAATACTCTGCAACTTTCTCTACTGAGTACTCCATCTCTGTTGGTCGAAAGTGTTGATTTGATCATCGGAGGATCTTGTCGGAGCCGCCCCTTAGGCTTTGGACGAGACTTATCTTGTAGCTCACCAACGGCGACCTCGTCTTCTCCGACTCCAGCGCTCCTCTGGCGATGATCAGATTTTGCACCAATAATATGTTCATTTTTTTTTGGCACTTTTTTAACCGCTAAGGATCTATGATTTCTGCATGATTATATTAATTTTGTAGCTATCTTTGAAGCCCATGTCAACTACGTTGTCATCAAAAGTTATATCAATAGTCTAGTTTAGGTTTTTTGCTTTTAACAAATACGAGTATTAGCATGTTTATTGCCAGATCAAACAATCAGCAACTATGATGTAAATATAGTGAATTTTTTTGATCCCATTAAAAACCTAGAGTAAGAACAAAAAATCATCATACCACAAACTTAAATTTATATCCCCGTGATAATACTTCAGAATTTTTTCAAAACATTTAACAAAAGCTGTAGATAATTGGCGTATTGGTAGTGTTGGTAGCGGAGTGGTACCAAAGTGCGAGGTGGTGAAAAAGCCAAGGCTAGTTGCCAGTAAAGCGAGGTGAGGCATGATTATGAGGGTTTTGTTACGTTATCTTTTTATAATATTTTACTAACGTATAACCAGCGCCATGCACAAGATTTTTATTTTTTTATTTTTTATTTTTTATTTTTTATTTTTGATGAAAACAGGATGAATAGAATGAGATTAATCGAGCTTTAATATTTTAAACTTAAATTTATTTGATAAAAAATAGATAAAACTCGATATCGACTCAAACATCAATCAAGCTCGAAATCAAGCATTGATTTATTAATAATATAAATTTTAATATATATTATAAATAAAAATAATATTATTAAAATATATATAAATTTGAGTAGGTTTGTAAATTTTTAAGTTGAGTATCTTGCTATTCAAGCTCAACTTGAAAAACTATTCGTACTTGAACTCGATAATTATCGAGTCGAATTGAGTTCGAATAGCTCACGAGCAGTTTGACTCATTTGCATTCCTAAAATAGATAATAAAGAGATTAATAGAGATAGATATAATATTTGTATGCATTATATTGTAAAATCCAAATATGTTGATAAAACATCAATAGAAGGATCCAAATATATGATCACTAAACTTGAGTGTCCTGCATAACAACCTAAGACGCATTAACCCAGGATTTCATAAATGTCAAATTTGGCACTCTTTTCTATTTCCTAAAAAAGGATTATATTATTATTAACATTGCTACAATAATCTTATTTCTATAACTAACTATCAATTCAATTAAATGATCTAGATAATGAATCATTAAATTCATGTATCTCTTTTCGACTTTTAGAATAATGATATTTTCATCAATCTCCTCAAAAGTCGAATCGATGCTCCTAAAAAAAAAAAAATTATATTAAACTAGCCTTAAATGATTTGCTAATAAAAATAATTTTATATTTAGTCATAATTTAAAAATATTTTATGCCTACCGATAGGTTGGTATAAAGCACACGTACGAAGAATTCAAATACCTAAAGACTACCGCAATTCTTTGAGTAGGTCAAAGCCTTATTAAGTTTAATTTTTAATTAATTTTTTTTAAAAAAATAGAAAGTAAATAGAAATATTTATGAAGAACATTTAAGGCCTCTAAAACCTCCAAAGAATATCTAATCTGAAAAATCTTGGAGCAACTAACATCAAAACTTACATGCAAAAGCCTGAGATAAACAATTTTGAAATCTTATTAGTTATTTAGAAATGCTTTGTGTAGAAAAGCAAATATTTGTCCAATCTAAAAATTTGAGTTTTTCCTACCAAAAAAGAGAACAGAAATAGAACTACACAAACCATAAAAAGACTAAAAATCCTCCTCTTTTTATTATACCAAAAAAAATGATATAATTTCTCCTACAAATATGAGATATTATTGCTTCACAATATCATCATCCACGTTCATAACAAAGAAAAATCATCATATAAACACAAAAAATCTCCAACAAAACATAACTTTGTAGTATACATCAAAATAATGAATTTCCCTAGAAAAGAATAAAAATTTATGGATTGACGGAAAATTCCATGGGTCAATTAAGAAGAAAGATAGCATCTATACCTTTTGATCGGTATCTGTCGACTAAGAACGCGATTTTGATTTCCCATCTTCTAAGGGAATGAATCCAAAAGGCAGTCCCTCTTAATCCATCACTTTACCTAGGATTTATGGGAGGGGCGAAATTTGGGGTTTTGACGATCACGCCGTCGAAGAAAGGAGAAGCAAGATCGAGAGGAGAATCGTAGACTGAAGAAAGTGGAAGCAAGACTAAAAGGAGAATCGAAGGAGAACTATAGAGACACAGGACTGCAGATGCCTTGGATTTCCTTGTGTATCAATGTGACTTAAAGGCCGTGATACATGGCATAATAATCTAAAGACAAATATCAAATGGAGATAGATATCTTTATTTATATACATACATACATACATACATACTTATATATATATATATATATTAGATTATAAAAAAATATTTTAAGATATTATATATTATTATTTTTTATATATTAAATATTTCTCTTCAGCCATTCGTGGCTCCTGTGCCCATTCGTGGCACCTTTATCTTTGTCCTCCTATGTGCCTATCAACCTCTTTGGATTGGGTACACAGGGGTTTATAAGGAGAGGGAAGGATAAAGAATGAATTCTTATTTGGTAAAAATTTTTGTGAAATAAAGAAGAATAGAAAAGAATTCTCTTAATCCCTCCATACCTCTTACTTACTCAATTTTATGTACCCTCAATTTGGAATGTAATGGAGGAGAATGTTCACATTTAAGTTTTACTTTCCTAATTTATTCTTAATAAAACTTTAAAATTATAACTAAATTATTATATATATTTTAATTTATTTAGGGTATGTAGCTGTAAAGTATATTATGATTAATGTATGTGGTTGTCAAGGTATGTTACTTTTTTTCTAGCAATGCCATTAGCTTTTTTAGATATGACATTATCCTCATTTGGTTAAAAAAAAAAAGTAGCAGTAAGCTCCTTACTTGACGGATCTCTTTCTATTATTTTTAAATAAGAATTTTATATATGTAATATGAGATTTTATATATGCAACAAGGCCCTTATGAGTTCATAGTTTCAGTATAAGATTTTTTGATATATGAAGCAAATACATCTTAAATAAAAATATCTAATAAATTTATTCTAGATAATAAAAAATATCATAAATATTAAATAATATATATATTAATGAGAAAGAATATATTTATCAAAAAATATATAAAAGTTTTTCTATCCCTCTCTTAACCTCTCTATCCAAACAAGGATAAGGTATGTACTCTTTTTTACCCTTCTCCTTCTTTCCAAATAAGGGTTTATTAATTTTGTTGGTGTAGAATCCGATCGACGCCGGATCGAGCTAGAGTTAAGGAAGAAGAGATCGTCGTTGGTGATCTACAAAATAAAGTTTCATCCAGAGTCGGTGGTGATGGCTCCGGTAGGATTCTCCGACGATCAAGTTAGCTCTTCTGGCCAACATGAATGAAGTGCTCAGAAAAGAGTTCTATAGAATTTTGGAAAGGAGAAGAGAGCTTAGAAAAAATATATATGGAGGATCTCTTTTATAGATGGAGCCCAGAGTAGATTGATAGTGATAATCATAGCTGGCCGCTCAGGGCCGCATGAGAGAAGTATCGTCTGCAGCAGACTGATAGTGATAGTCGTGGCCGTCTAATAGTTGACCATGTAAGTGGGGCACCACCTGCAACAGACTGATAGTGACAACTGTAGCCATCCGGTACTGAGCTGCTTGGGCCCACGTGGAGGGGTGAAGAGCTTTGACGTATGTCATTCTAGAAGAGTTTAGACTCCTAAAGAAAATACGGCTATAGAGGATCATCCGGAAGAAATGCTACTTAAAATCTGAAAGTGATCCGCTGGAGAAATTCGGATGGAGTTCGACTGATGGAAAAGTCCAAAAGACGTTCGGCTCCTGAAGGAGTTCGACTGAAGGAGAAATTCGAAAGGAGTTCGGCTCCTGGAGGAATCCGATTGAAGAAAAAATTCGAAAAGAGTTTAGCTTCTGGAGGAGTTTGATTGAAAAAAAATTCGAAAGGAGTTTGACTCCTGGAGGAACTTGACTGAAAGAAAAATCTAGAAGGAGTCTAGCTCCTGAAGGAATCCGACTGAAAGAAAGATCCAAAAGAAGTTTGGCTCCTAGAGGAACTTGACTGAAGGAGAAATTCGGAAGAAGTTGGGCTCTTGGAGGAATTCAATTAAAGAAGAAATTCGGAAAGAGTTCGGCTCTTGAAGGAATTTGACTGAAAAAGAAATTTGGAAGAAGTTCGACTCCTGGAGGAATTCGATTGAAGGAGATATCCGAAAGGAGTTTGGCTTCTGGAGGAACTTGACTAAAGGAGACATCCAAAAGGAGTTCGGCTCCTAAAGGAATTCGACTGAAGGAGAAGTCCGAAAGGAGTTCGCTCTTGGAGGAATCCGATTAAAGGAGAGATACGGAAGGAGTTCGACTCCTAGAGGAATTCAACCATTGAAGGAGTTATCCGGAAGGAGTTCGGCTCCAGAAGGAGTCCGACTGAAGAAAAAATTTGAAAAGAATTTGGCTCTTGGAGGAACTTGACTGAAGAAAAAATTTGAAAGGAGTCTGGCTCCTGGAGGAATCCGACTGAAGATGGAGCTATTAACGAAGTTTCTTGTAGAGGCAGCCTTGGCTGGCTGGAATGACTTTTGAATTTCAGTCAATAAAATTGACGGTTTAAGTATGGGCACGATGGGTCCTAATTTAATAATGACTGACTTTGGATCACAAGTCTTTATTATCCCAACCAATCACAATCCTTTAATGAAATCAGATCTAAATCTGATTGGGGGAGTAGAGTCCCCTGGATTCCTACTTAGAGGGCGCCTAAGATCAAGTCAAAGTTGGTTTTAGGGAGAACTCTGATTGGAATCCAAAAGAGAGGTGGAGTCCTTGTCCAACAAGGACTCCAAGACTCCTCCAAACTTGGGCTCACGCCACCCTTTGCGTGCGCCCTCCTTCTTGCCAGGTTCTGGCAAGGGGACAAGCCCCCACCAGCTCTCCAATAGGTGCATGACATGTAGTCAAAAGTCAAAGGATCAATGGTCAATGTTTGACTAATCAAAGGTAGACTTTTGACCAAAGTCAAAAAATAAGAAATGGCAGGTGACCAAAAATGGCAGGTAATGTCTTACAAATAAGACAACCTTTTCTGACTTGGACAATCTTCAATCAGACCATATGAAGGCCTCTGATTGAGCACAAACTCCTTTGGCTCAGACAGGACAACTTATTTATGATAGCAAAAGAAGAACGTTAGGTTCAATCGAGTCGTCTGAGCAGCAGATTTTCTTGAACCTAATGAATCTCATTCAGATCAATTGAACTAGATCAGTCAATTGATGATCACCAAGATTCAACTCTTGTTTTGTGACCCAGTTAGGTTCAGTTCTATATGGTAATGGGATATGTCTGATTTCCAATACATCGACATCATCGAAACTCCTTTCGATGGATAGAACTCTTTCTGATTGAACAGCTAGAATGATCGATCATCTAAATCATTCTAATTGCTCCCAAATCCAATCATGACACAGCAGTATATTGTGGCAACCCATCAGAGCTGAATGTGAACTCTTGGTGTAGCTACATGTGTGATTCAGTCCTTCTATCTTGAGCCCCGATCAGATTAGGGTTAAGGTAAACTCGTCAAACCCTAGTCTCTGTCATATGATGTAATCATTCGATTCAAGTCCAATGTGAAAATCTAAATAGAAACCTCTTTCTATTATTTCACTCTACCATGGCCATGGATTCTGCTGGACTTGATTTATGATCATCATAGGGCTGCTCTCTATACATCGAGGTAGATAGATTCCATCTTGATGTCATCCAGTTCCTACAATGAACATATCATAGCCAACATACACCTCAGGGTTCCATATGGCTAGAAGATCGAGTAATGGTGTAGTCAAACTATAACACCCTCAAGGTGAACTGCCGATGCATCTCAGATCAAAGAACTAGACACACTACTGCAGCATCGAGTCAGTCATCGACGAGAAGGTAGACTCCCTAATGACTACTCGAGGTGGTCACGCTCAGTACCCTCATTCTCTAACGAGTATTTGTACTCTCACTTCGGTGTCTCCACACCATAGACTTAAGACTCATCTACTGAAGAGAAGCGATTGTACACCAACCTTCTGGATCAATCACCATCCTCGTGATGATCTTATGGTCGGGAGCAATTTATGAGTTAATAATGATTATTCATGTCTTAAATTTTCAACTCTTGAAAATATGAATTATCATTGCCATTTACTCAAAGGATGTATCACAGACACTAAATACACATATGTGATAGAAAATAACCCATTTATTGCTTTTAGTCAAAATTATAATTTTGCCCCTAGAAGTGTATTATAAGTGTCAGTCAATTCTGACTTCTAGGGCACATATATCTAACACTTATCTCCTGTTGACATTGACATTGAAGTGGAAGCTCGGAAGAGATCTTATCTTCAATCAAGATTGAAGGAGATCTTATCTTCTGTTGAGGTTAATGTTGAAGCTCGAAGAAGATCTTGTCTCTAACTGAGGTTGACGTTGAAGTGGAAGCTCAGGAGAGATTTTGTCTCCAGTCGAGGTTGAAGGAGATCTTATCTTCAGCCAAGATTGAAGGAGATCTTATCTTCTGTTGATGTTGATGTTGAAGCTCGAGGAGATCTTATCTCCAGCCGAGGTTGAAGAAGATCTTATCTTCTGTTGATATTGAAGTTGAAGCTCGGAAGAGATCTTATTTTTCAGTCATGGTTGAAGAAAATCTTATCTCCTGTTGAGGTTGACGTTGAAGCTCGGGAAAGATCTTATCTCCAGTCGAGGTTGAAGGAGATCTTATCTCCTATTGATGTTGCAATTGAGGCTCGGAGGAGATTTATCTCTAGCCCAGATTGAAGGAGATCTTATCTCCTGTTGAAGTTGACGTTGAAGCTCGGAGGAGATCTTATCTTCAGTCAAGGTTGAAGAAGATCTTTATCTTTCTGTTGACATCGACGTTGAAGCTCGGAGGAGATCTTATTTTCCAATCGAGGTTGAAGAAAATCTGATCTCCTATTGACGTTAACATTGAAGCTTGGGGAGATCTTATCTCCAACCGAGGTTGAAAGGATCTTATCTTCTGTTGACGTTGAATCTCAAGAAAGATTCTTATCTCCAGTCGAGATTGAAGGAGATCTTATCCTTGTTGACGTCGATGTTGAAGCTTGGGGAAGATCTTATCTCTAGCCGAGGTTGAAGAAGAATCTTATCTCCTGTTGGCGTCGACGTTAAGCTTGAGGAAGATCTTTATCTCCAGTCGAGGTTGTTGGAGATCTTACTCCTGTTGGCATCAACGTTTGAAGCTCGGGAGAGATCTTATCTTCAATCGAGGTTGAAGGAGATCTTATCTCCTATCGACTTGACATTGAAGCTTGGAGAAGATCTTAGCTTCAATCGAGGAGGAGATCTTATCTTTTATTGGCATAGATGTTGAAGCTCGGGGAGATCTTATCTCCAGCTGAGGTTGAAGGGGATCTTATCTCTTGTTGATGTTGACGTTGAAGCTCGAAGGAGATCTTATCTCCAATCAAGTTTGAAGGAGATCTTATCTCCAGCCAAAAATTAAAGAAGATCTTATCTCCTGTTGACGTCGATGCTCGAGGAGATTCTTATCTCCAATCGAGGTTGAAGAAGATCTTATCTTTTGTTGACGTCAATATTGAAGTTTGAGAGAGATCTTATCTCCAGCTCAGGTTGAAAAAGATCTTATCTTCTGTTGAAGTTGACGTTAAATCTCGGAGGAGATCTTATCTCCAGTCGAGGTTGAAGGAGATCTTATCTCCTATTGACATTAACATTGAAGCTCAGGGAAGATCTTATCTCTAGTCAAGGTTGAAGGAGATCTTATCTTTTGTTGAAGTTGACGTTGAAGCTCGAGGAAGATCTTATCTCCAACCGAGGTTGAAGGACTTTGACTTGCTTATGTTAGGACGAGGTTCTCCTCTTGTTCCTAACATGGCCACTATTGATTGCTTCTTCCCTATTATCACATAGTTTTTGCACCAAAAAATAATAATATTAAAATAAAGGAGTTTTATTGAAGAAAAATTACTGATAGTGCATCCTCAGATTTTCTAAATTCTAAGATCGTGGGAGCGTTCTTCCTCCGAGCTCCTTCAGATGATAAGTTTTGGACTGAACGATCTCTTCTATTTCATACTGGCCTTCTCAATTTGGGACAAGCTTCTCTTGGCTTTGAGGCTGAGGGATGGCAGCTCGTCAAAGTACTAAATCCCTCAGAGATAGTGTTGATGATGTCGAGAGGCGGTCGATCTTCTTGTTGTTCCTCTCTCATTAGTGGTTTTGATTGCGGCAGTGCCTTTGGCCGATCTACTCTTGCTTCAGATTGATATCTGAGGAATCGACCCAGTCGGCCTCTCCTAATGAGCTCTTCGATTTCATCTT